>CM033718.1:50795191-51333107 GCA_019671005.1 Hibiscus mutabilis
TATGTCTGCAAGCATTCAAGCTTATCATTCTATTTTTTTATTTCAATTCAGTTTACTTAGCCCAAGGTATCGAATTAAGAGATTCTATGTACACGAGTCATCCCCCCATACCCAACCTTTCTTGAGTATGTATATTATTTGCACTCTATCGGGTGTGCTTAGCACTGAAGTGCTTATGTATACTTACCGGAGTATACAATATACCCCCCATTGAGTTTTTATGAAATTACTCTGAAGTGCTTAGCACCCGTTATAAGTCCGTATACTCAAACCATGCATGAGTATACTGCTCAATGAGTATTTATAACATTTACATTTTACCTGAAGTGCTTAGAATCTTTATACAGTTGTTTATGACTCTATGGCTAGCCAACTATACCTTTGAACCTCTATATCATATTTGGGCTTTATATCATCAAATATTTCATCCATGGCAATGTATATCAATTTATATTAACATGAAGCAGTTCATAACCGAATAACATTAATAGTAAATCATCATCAATAACTAGTGATCAATGCATTTATTTTCAACCTTTGACATATTTAAAGTATGTCAAATGTATGACCAATGACATAATTATCATGACAATATATAAACCAGGTAGACTCATCGCAAGTCTTACCGGTGATGTATAAAACATCTATGTATAATGTTATATATGCATTGCACTCACCCGGGACATGTATTAGTATGCCTCACTAAGTCCTCTTCGATCATTTCCTTCATTGTACCTTGAACCTCCCTTGATTCGAACTTAACTTCATAATTCAAATAAGTAAAATATTTGTTAGATCCCAATTTAACAATATGTTACATATTGTCCAATATAATCATTCGAATACAAAATCTCCAAACATTTTATTTTCTTCCTTATATTGTTCAAAAACTCATTATGGTCCTTAGTGACCAATTTGAACTTCCATTAACCCTTTTCAGGCTTACTAATCAACCTTAGATAGAAAGTGTATCAATTCTCATTTTCTGGCTGTTTGCAGTACCTCCCACGAAATATTTCTATAAAATAATCTACAACTCAGAATTCGATTCTGTTTGTTCTGAAAGAAAGTAGATTCAATAAGCTTTTCAACCATATAAATTAATAGCCCAAATTTTACTTGTACGATTTATGGCAAATTTTCAAAGTCAATTTCCAGTATTGAATTTCGGAATAGCCTGCTATACTGTTTCCTGACCTTTCACCACTTAAAAATTTATATCTTTTTACTCAGAACTTGAAATCAGTTTCCGTTTCTTGGACACGAACTAGACGAACAAATCTTTACATCGGTATAAAATTCACCTTCTAACCATTTTTGTAGAATTTATGGTGAATTTTCAAAGTTACTACCATAAACCAGTTTTTCTACACAACTTCCATAAACAACTTCAACTTTTGTACTAACTTCTCCTTACTTCTCTACTTTTCAATTTTGTCCAATCACTAGCTTTAAACCACCAACTCATCACATTCTTCACCAAATAATTATTCACAATAATTCTCCCTAATTTTCCTTATTTACCAAAATAGGTACTAAAATGCAAAGATAAGGATTCATGCTTCTTAACTTTGCAATTTAGTCCTCAATTCAACATTACTACCTTAATTCCATAATTACAACTAAAAATCAGATTTAGCCCCCATACAAAACTTCCATTTCAATTTGGTCACTTAACTTTGACAAATTGTCAAAATGATCACTAATTCAATTCAACATCAATTTGGCATTCTAACTTCATTTTCTTATCTCTGACTTCATTAATAACATAAATACACTCCAAATTCTAAAAATTCAGATTTGGTCCTTCAACTTTTCAATTTGCCGAAATGGTCCCTACACAATTTAACTTATGGTTTTGCTTCTAAACAACAATTCAAGCTTACTAGATCATTATTTCAACATCACAAACCCTAAATTAAACTTGAATCCATAAACCCTAATCATCTTCATAATAATCAAAACATGTAAAACTTAAATCTCAACTCAATATAATGATTTTTAACATCATACTAGCTTGATTTCAACTTGAATTCAATCATGGAATCATAAAATCTCAAAAGCCCCAATTTGATCCATAAACCCTAATTTCTTTCTCATGTAAATTCTCATCAATCAAGCATGGATTCCATGAATTATTGATATCAAAAGATAGAGCTTGAAGAGTAGAACAACTTTGTAGTTGAAGAGATTACCTGAAAACCGAGTTTCGGGGTTTGAATCTCAACTTTGAAAAAAATTTCTCTTTCTCTCCGTAGCCCTCACGTTTTTTGCTGGAAAAGATGAACATTTGGTTCATCTTTTTACCATTATTTTACACATATATCTATTAAATGAATATTAAATTCATTTAATAGTGAAATTACAATTTTGGACTTTTTATCCAATGGTTGAGATTGATTTTATCATCAATCAAGGGCCAAGATTTAATATTCCATTTTATCTTTCCAAAATTGTCCTTATAACTTTTTAAATATTTCAAAATTGCCATTGGGGCCTGTTGCATGTAATAAGTGCTCCGCAATTGTGCAATTGTACACGTCGTAAGTTATAGTATAAAAGATATCGTCTCCATAGGGATTGGTGCCACTTCAAGAATCTAATCTCTTGCACTGTAAAAAGTAAAAGAACACAAGTAGAAGATTGTATGAGTTTAACTAACAACTAAACTATAAAGCAAATAAGTAAAAGAAGATGTAATCAAATGAGAGATAATAGGCCAGGTTATCGTGAGTTGAGGTGTGATAGCCGACTGGAACGTTTTGGTAAAAGAGTGCAAGGGCAACTCAGTTGCCGTGGCAACTTGCGCAGCGGGGTTGCCTTGGTAACTAATCGACGGTTGCCTGGGCAGTAACTTCAAGGTTCGGTGAAGCGTTCTTCAATGGTTTCTTCTTATCCCTAAGTCAAAGCTCTATCTATTTGTGCATGCCTTGATAATACATCCCTGTGTGAATCAAGGGTGAACAACAACCAATCTTGTGCCCCTCTTAGTCGTTGAAATCCTTAACTTATTCCTAAGACAGATTAATCTTCACCATCAATATATTGAATAAAGACCATACTCATTCATTTCTTGAATCTAACTCTCCCGATATTAGATAAATAGATGAAGTTACGAGATCCTCCCCCAATTCACTCGCAAACAAGAATAAGAACCAAGAATGAGTAAACCTTGAATTGAAAGTGCAAACTCTTATTAACTAAACAAAATCCACTTGTTTCTCACAACCACAAAACACAGTAACCTTATCCAAATAGATTTAGTTCATGGCTAGGTTCCAAAGAAACACAAAACAAAGAATTCCTAACACAAACCTAATCCAACAAGAAAGAAAAAGATGAAGAATGGTTAAACCCTTTGTCGACATCTCTCCCTCCTTCTTGTCGAAATATCCCACTTGCTCTCCCTTGTCTAAATCTCTCCTTTTGCTCTCCCTTGGAGTTGACGGCTTGGTCCTCAATTTATAAGGCTAGGTCAAAGTCTTTTTTGAGGAGGAAGCTAAGTTGGAATTAAATACTTTTAAAGAATATAATTCTTTATTATATTTAAATTCCTTCTAGATCTTCTCCTATCTTCATGGGATTTAATTTCTCTTTAACCTCTTCATTGAAATCAAACTCCTTTGGGATTTAACTTTGCTCCACGTCATCCATCAATTTTGACTGTCATATCATCTTATCCCTTATCGACAATTTCCCTGGCAACTAGCTCGACATCTCCTTCATGCATTGACCTGGAAACTAGCTCGGCATCTCCTTCATGCATTGCCCTGGCAACTGGTTCCAGCCTTGCTTTGGCAAGTGATTCTGCACACACACAAAAACACACCAAAGCAGTATCTTTTTCCACAAAATTAAGAAAAATATGAAATCAAGCTTGCCCACCAAGGAAACAATGTAAATATGCATGAATGGCTAATAATGCAACTAATATGAGCCTAAGTCTAGCAATAATAAGAATAAAAAAGGTGACTAAAATAGTACTTTTAGACACTTAACACACCCTCAAACTCGAACTATTGATTGTCCTCAAGCAATGCAAACTAATAATTACCCGCCAAGACTTCAATTTTCACAAACTTAGCTTTGAACTTGATTTCAATTCTCAGAACCATGGCACAAAGTATGATTGGCTTTTCATTTTTCAGAAAACTTAGGAGTTACTTGGAATCAAACTATAATGCTTGTGAGTGTGTGCGGAGTTGTGTGCAAGTTGATTTTTCGGATTCTATGTAAACAAGAGGTTTTCAAATTACTTCATTGGGTTCTTTTAACATGTTTTAACTAGAGCCGGTTTCGGGCACCTCTAGTTTTTTATTTTTTGTTTTCTTAAGTTAATTAATTTATTCGACTAGAGCCGGTTTCGGGCACCTATAGCGGTCAATTTTTAGCACATACTAGAGCCAATTTCGGGCACCTCTAGTATTCATCCAATTTTTATTCTAATCCCCCAACTTTTTAACTATCAACCTAAGTTCGCTCGAATTCCTTAAATCAATCAAGCCACACATTGTTTCATCAAGTTTATCATCATAGTACGATTCTAAGTGTTTCCATGTTTATCCTAGAATAAAAAGTTCTATCAATTAAGTACATTGGCAAAGTCATCATCGGATATTCATCAAATCTAGGCAATTCTTGTTCCAGCTAAAGGCATGGCAAGCAATTTATGTATCCTAAATGCAATACTTAAGATGAATGCAACTAAACATGGTAACTAACTAATAACAATCCCCCCAAACTCAAGTGAGGCATTGTCCTCAATGCATGCAAAAAATAAAAATAAAAATAAAGAAAAGTAAAATGCAAACGAGGACTTACTCTGAGAGTTCGTCGTCGTGGATGATTAGTTTCATTTTGGTCAGTGTCTTGATTTTTTTGCTTGGTGGTTGCTTCCTTGTTGCCGATGGTGGAACCGATCCTCGTACGGGGTTTTCCTCATCGTCCTCTTCATCAATGTCATTGGCTTTTCGCTTGTGCTTGGAGGATTCGATTGGTACGGTCTTTGTTGGTGCAATGGAGGATTCGTCCGAATCTGAAAAATCAGACAATAATTCAGTACGAGTTGATTCGGGCATAGGTGATTTACCTTTGGCTTTTGCAGTGGTTGCCAGGGCATCTTTAGCTTTGGTTGCCGCGACATCTTCAGTGTTGGTTGCCATGGCAACTGCTTGGGCAGGCGCAGTGTAGGTTGTCGCGGCATCATCTGTAGGAGTTTAACTAACAACTAAACTAGAAAGCAAATAAGTAAAAGAAGATGTAATCAAATGAGAGAGAATAGGCTAGGTTATCGTGAGTTGAGGTGTGATACCTAAAACTACTATTTTAGTCACCCTTTTATTCTTATTATTGCTAAACTTAGGCTCATATTAGTTGCATTATTAGCCATTCATGCATATTTGCATTGTTTCCTTGGTGGACAAGCTTGATTTCATATTTTGCTTAATTTTGTGGAAAAAAATACTGCTTTGGTGTGTTTTTGTGTGTGTGCATAATCACTTGCCAAAGCAAGGCTGAGACTAGTTGTCAGGGCAATGCATGAAGGAGATGTCGAGCTAGTTGCCAGGGCAATTGTCGATAAGGGATAAGATGATATGGCAGTCAAAATTGATGAGTAGATAAACCCAAGATGACGTGGAGCAAAGTTAAATCCCAAAAGAGTTTGATTTCCATGAAGAGGTTAAAGAGAAATTAAATCCCAAGAAGATAGGAGAAGATCTAGAAGGAATTTATATATAATAAAGAATTATATTCTTTAAAAGTATTTAATTCCAACTTAACTTCTTCCTCAAAAAAGACTTTGACCTAGCCCTATAAATTGAGGACCAAGCCGTCAACTCCAAGAGAGGGAAAGTAAAAGGAGAGATATCGACAAGAGAGGGAGAGCAAAAGGAGAGATTTCAACAAGAGATGGAGAGGAAGGAGAAGATTTCGACAAGAATGAGGGAGAGATTTCGACAAAGGCTTTAACCATTCTTCATCTTTTTCTTTCTTGTTCGATTAGGTTTATGTTAGGAATTCTTTGTTTTGTGTTTCTTTGGAACCTAGCGATGAACTAAATCTATTTGGCTAAGGTTATTGTGTTTTGTGGTTGTGAGAAACAAGTGGATTTTGTTTAGGTAATAAGAGTTTGCACTTTCAATTCAAGGTTTACTCATTCTTGGTTCTTATTCTTGTTTGCGAGTGAATTAGGAGAGGATCTCGTAACTTCATCTATTTATCTAATATAGGGAGAGTTATATTCAAGAAATGACTGAGTATGGTCTTTATTCAATCTATTGATTGTGAAGATTAATTCGGCTTAGGAATAAGTTAAGGATTTCAACGGCTAAGAGGAGCACAAGATTGGTTGTTGTTCACCCTTGATTCACGCAGGGATGTATTATCAAGGCATGCACAAATAGCTAGAGTTTTGACTTAGGGATAAGAAGAAACCATTGAAGAACGCTCCACCAAACCTTGAAGTTGCTGCCCAGCCGCCCAGCCAGTTGCCCAGGCAACCGGCGATTAGTTGCCAAGGTAACCCCGCTGTGCAAGTTGCCCTTGCACTTTTTTACCAAGATGATCCAGTCAGCTATCACACCTCAACTCACGATAACCTGGCCTATTCTCTCTCATTTGATTACATCTTCTTTTACTTATTTGCTTTCTAGTTTAGTTGTTAGTTAAACTCCTACAATCTTCTACTTGTGTTCTTTTACTTTTTACAGTGCAAGAGATTAGATTCTTGAAGTGGCACCAATCCCTGTGGAGACGATATCTTTTATACTATAACTTGTGACGTGTACACTTGCACAATTGCGGAGCACTTATTATGTGCAACAAGTTTTTGTGCATGCCTAAAAGGGTGATATTAGTCACCCTTTTACCAAGACGATCCAGTGCAAGAGATTAGATTCTAATTATGTTCTTTTACTTATTTGCTTTCTAGTTTAGTTGTTAGTTAAACTCCTACAATCTTCTACTTGTGTTCTTTTACTTTTTACAGTGCAAGAGATTGGATTCTTCAAGTGGCACCAAACCCTGTGGAGACGATATCTTTTATACTATAACTTGCGACGTGTACACTTGCACAATTGCGGAGCACTTATTACGCGCAACAAGTTTTTGTGCATGCCTAAAAGGGTGCATGCAACAGGTTTAATTGGAAAGAAAGAAAACAAGGGTTTTGATTAGGGGAAGGGGACGGCTAGGGGGTTTGGGGGAGGAGAGGGGTTTAGCCGGCTATGTAGGGTTTATTTAGAGTAAATTGGAGGCTTAATATGAGCCTTAGATTTAGCCCATTAATTTCCCTGTTGAAGAAGTTTCCTTCTTGAATCAAATTCCTCTTTATCTTGAACTCTTTTCCTACAATTCAAAAACAAATAAAATAATGATTAAAATTAAAGATAAACTAATAAAAGAAAATAAATAAAGATGTGTAAAGAAATTCTTAAACTTAAAATTTAAAAACAATTAGATAAATATGAAAGAAAGATGTAATCTTAATCTTAAAGAAAATAAATAAATCTATCCTAAAAATTAAAAAAATAACCAAAATTAATAAAAAATTAAATAGTTCGAAAAAAATAAAAATAAAATATCGAAAGGAGAGCATGCTCATGCATCTCCTAAGGTGACCACTTCTTTGTTACATTCCACATGGGCACCGTTGTAGTGCTTCAATCTTTTTTCGTTGACTTTGAATTCATGTTCGTCAGTGATAGACTTAATTATCATGGCACCATGGGAGAACGGTTTGACAACTTCGAATGGTCCTGGCCATCTTGATTTCAGTTTTCCCGGCCGAGAATTGAATAAGAGAACTAGTTGCCCTGGCATGAATTGTCGCGACAATAGTTTCTTGTCATGCCAATGCTTTCTTTTCTCCTTGTAGATTCGTGCATTGTTATAGGCGACTGCACATAATTCTTCTATCTCGTTGAGGTCCAACAAACGCTTTTTCCTGGCACTTTCCCAATCCATATTCACGGTCTTGATTGCCCAATATGCCTTGTTTTAAATTTCCACCGGTAGATGGCATGTTTTGCCATAGACAAGTCGGAAGGGAGACATACCTAAGGGTGTTTTGAATGCAGTGCGATATGCCCAAAGTGCATCATCTAGTCTTACTGACCAATCCTTCCTAGAGGGATTTACAACTTTCTCGAGTATACCCTTCAATTCTCGGTTGGAAATTTCTGCTTGCCCATTTGTTTGTGGGTGATATGCCGTGGTAATTTTCTGTGACATGCCGAAGCGTTGCAATATCTTGGCAATAAATATGTTGTCAAAGTGCTTGCCTCCATCACCGATAATTGCTCTCGGCATCCCAAACCATGTAAATATATTTTTCTGCACGAATCGTTGCACGATCTTGGAATCGTTGGTGGGAACTGCAGCTGCCTCAACCCATTTAGACACGTAATCAACGGCAAGTAGAATGTAGAGGTTGTTGAATGAAGATGGGAAAGGTCCCATAAAATTGATCCCACATACATCGAACAGTTGCACCTTGATAATGTTTTGGAGCGGCATCTCATGTCGTCTAGAGATATTGCCTATCATCTGGCAACGATCACATTGCTTGTAAAACTCTTGGGCATCTTTGTACAGTGTTGGCCAATACAAACCGGATTGCAAAACTTTGGCCGCGGTACGTGTTCCTCCAAAATGTCCTCTATAGGGTGAAGAATGGCATTGTCGGAGTATATTCTGCTGCTCCTCTTCAGGGACACATTGGCGTATAACCTGATCTGCACATTGTTTAAACAAAAGAGGCTCGTCCCAAAAGTAATGCTTAGCATCATGGCGGAACCACTTCTTTTCTTGGTGAGTAAGGCCATAAGGTAAAATACCACAAACAAGGAAATTAACTAAATCTGCGTACCAGGGTATTGCTGAGGTATGTGTTGTCGTGGCAAGTGTTTCCATGTTTGCCGAGGTATACGCGTCTGGAGTTGCCGAGGCGTACACGTCAAGGGTTATCGAGGCATGCGCGTCGAGGGTTGCCTAGGCATGCGCATTCATGGTTGCCGAGGCAACTAATAGTTGCTCATCTGGGAATGCATCGCATATCTCTAAATCTGCATCCTCCTTCCTATTGCGTTCTAAGCGTGATAAGTGATCGGCCACTTGATTTTCTGTTCCTTTTCTGTCCTTAATTTCAATGTCAAATTCTTGTAAAAGTAATATCCAATGAATCAAATGAGGTTTGGCATCCTTTTTAGCAAATAGATACTTAATTGCCGAATGGTATGTATGAACAATTACCTTTGTACCAATCAAATAGGATCGAAACTTGTCAAATGTGAAAACTACGGCTGGTAACTCTTTCTTCGTTGTTGTGTAATTCACTTGAGCACTGTTAAGAGTTTTACTAGCGTAGTATATCACATGAAAGGTCTTACCTGTGCGTTGGCCTAGGACTGCTCCTACCGCGAAATCACTTGCATCGCACATGAGCTCAAAAGGTAGCGTCCAATCGGGTGGAACGATAATGGGTGCCAAGGCAAGCTTTTCCTTTAGGGTTTCGAATGCTTGGGCGCAAGAATCATCAAAATTGAAGACTTTATCATGTTCAAGCAAATTGCACAAGGGTTTGGTAATCTTAGAAAAATTATGAATGAACCTCCTGTAAAAACCTGCATGTCCAAGAAAGCTTCAGATTTCTTTAACCAAACTTGGTGGGGGTAATCTCTCGATCACGTCCACCTTGGCTTTGTCTACTTCAATACCCTTGGATGAAATCTTGTGGCCGAGCATTATTCCTTCATCTACCATAAAATGACACTTCTCCCAATTAAGGTCTAAATCGGTTTCTCCACATCTTGCCAACACGTGCTCTAAATTGCCGAGGAAACTATCGAAGTCATTACCAAAAACAAAAAAATAATCCATGAAGATCTCAAGGAAGTCTTCGACCATGTCTGAAAAGAGTGCCATCATGCATCTTTGGAAGGTTGTCGGGGTATTACATAATTCGAATGGCATCCTTCGAAAAGCATAAGTACCATATGGGCATGTGAAGGTTGTCTTTTCTTGATCTTCTGGTGCTATGGCAATTTGATTGTAACCTGAATAACCATCAAGAAAACAATACAATGGTTTACCTGCAAGACGGTCAAGCATTTGATCAATAAAGGGTAATGGGAAGTGGTATTTCCTAGTGGCTTTGTTTAGCTTTCGATAATCCATAAAACCCTCCAACTGGTCACAGTCCTGGTTGGAATGAGTTCATTATTTTCATTACTTATCACCGTTATACCTCCCTTTTTTGGTACACATTGTACCGGACTTACCCATGTGCTATTAGAGATAGGGTATATGATGTCGGTGTCAAGCCACTTGATGATTTCTTTCATTACAACCCCTTTCATGGCATGATTCAGTCTCCTCTGGGACTCAATCGAAGGTTTGTGATCATCTTTCAACAAAATCTTGTGCATGCACACTGTCGGGCTAATTCCCTTCAAGTCGGCAATTGTCCACCCTATTGCCTTCTTGTGTAGCATCAACATTTTGATCAGCTTCTTTTCCTGCTTAGGCTGTAACTTAGAGTAAATAATTACAGGCAATGTATTATCAGTTCCCAAGTAAGCATATTTTAGTTGCCCTGGCAACTATTTCAACTCAAGAATCGGTGGTTGTTCAATGGAGGGCTTTTCGAGTTTACCTTCCTTACCTGAGTAATCTAGTGGTTCAAAATATGTACCTGGTCGATTGACTAACCAATTTGCCTCTTCTTGTTGTTCCTCATCGATCGGTTCTTCATACTCTTCAGGTTCCTCTTAATTGGCAATGTAGTTGCTGAGGCAACTAAATTCCTCGTCGAAGTCAAACTCTGTCGTGGCATGAAGAAGTTGGCATTCTTCTGGATCATTGGCATTCCTTAGTGTTTGGAACACATTTAGTTTAACTTGTTGGTCATTCACCCTCATTGTGAGTTCTCCCTTTTCAACATCGATCAAGGTTCTCCCTGGTGCTAGGAAGGGTCTCTCGAGAATGATAGGTGCATACTCATCTGCTTCACAATCCAAAACAATAAAGTCAGTGGGAAAAATAAATTTATCAACTTTTACCAGTATGTCTTTGATTTTTCCATCTGGATGCACATAGGATCTGTCGGCTAGCTGTAGCATAACTGTTGTAGGTCTTGCCTTCTCGATTTCTAGTTTCTGGAAAACCGATATAGGCATCAAGTTTATGCTTGCTCCAAGGTCACAAAATGCTTTCCCGACATAGTGGTTTTCGATGGTACAAGGTATTGTGAAACTTCTGGGATCCTTCAACTTGGGTGGTATGCGATTGTGCAACATGGCCATGCATCCCTCTGTTGCGGCAACTGTTTCAAACTCTCCTACCCTTGTTCTCTTGGACACAATGTCTTTCAGAAACTTGGCATAGTTCGGCATTTGTTCAATCGCCTCAACCAATGGCAAGTTGATGTGGACTAGCTTTAGGATATCAAGAAACTTCTTGAATTGATATTCTTGCTTTTGTCGCTTCAACCTTTGTGGGAATGGTGGTGGAAGTCGGATATCTTCGATCCTTTAATTGATCTGGAACTTGATTGACGGCATTGCCGAGGCAGCTAGAATTGCTGAGGCATTGTCAACTGGGGCTGCTGTGGCGTGCCTATCGTTGGTTGCCGAGGTATCCTTATCGCTGGTTGCCGAGGCATGCTTATCGCTGGTTGCCGCGGCAATTCCTGGTTCAGCATCTAAGGCTTTGCCGCTGAGTTGTTGGCCACTTCTAGTGGTGATCGCCTTACATTGCTCATGGCCAGTTCCTCTTGCGACTTCAGTATCGCTAGGTAAACCTCCTTACGGTCTAGTATTCAGGTTTTGAGCAAATTGTCCGACTTGATTTTCCAATGATTTGATTGTTGCCTCTTAGTTTTGCAATCTCATCTCGGTCCTATTAATAAAAGAATCAGTTCTTTTTATGAAGTTACTATTCTCAGCCACATAAGATTTAGTTTTCAACATAAAAGCATTGAGAGAATTTTCTAAAGAACTAGATGTTGTCGGTTGTTGCTGCGGTAACTGTTGTCGTGGCATATTCTGCTGGAATCACGATGCTTGTGCATTCTGATTGTTCTAGTTTAGAGCATTGTTGGGATTCCTCCATGAAAAATTCGGGTGCTTCTTCCAAGCTGGATTGTATGTATTGGACATCACATTGTTGTTACGGTTGTAATTCCCCACATAAAAGCTGGATTCCAGATTCTGCATACATTCAGAAGAATCATGGTTACCACCACATAACTCACAAAAGGAATTCATTACCTTGACTTCATGTGTGTTGTTTGGTTTCTGCATGTTCTGGACCATCTTGGTTAGAGTGGTCAATTGTGCCGAAATTGAGTCTGATGATCCCAGTTCATGTATTGTGGCTTGGCATCTAACTCCTCCTCTTCTAACAGTTGGGAATTGATAATCATTCCTGGCAAGCCTGTTTAGAATTTGCATTGCTTCCTCCGGTGACTTATCTAGGAGTATGCCGTTTGCTGAGGCATGTAGCATCATCCTTGTTGGTGTATTCACAGCGTTGTAAAACATTTTTACTTGTGTCCACACTGGGAATCCATGTATAGGGCATTTGTGTAGAAGTTCTCTATATCACTCCCAAGCCTCGTACATGGATTCATCATCTGCCAGCCGAAAAAAAGTAATTTTGTTACGAAGCTTATTAGTCAAATTTGTAGGATTAAATCGAGCAAGGAAATCACGACAAAGATCGGTCCAAGATCCTATTGTTCCGGGAGGAATACTATTCAACCATGCTTTCGCCCTATCCCTCAGTGAATAGGGGAATAATCTTAGTCGTATAACATCGAGGGTGACTCCTTGTATTTTGAATGAATTGCAAATCTCGAGGAAAGATTTAAGATGTTGTCGTGCATCTTCTGTTGCTGAGCCACCAAATTGACCAATTGTGTTGATCATATTGAACATCACCGGTTTCAACTCAAAGTGGTCGGCTTCAATTTCAGGTGTGACAACTCCTAGATTAAGTCCTTCAAGATCTTCTTCAAGATAGTCTCGAATAGTTCTGTTTCGTGCAAGAATCACTCCTCCTGCTGGAACATCCTGATTCATATTGTCGTCTTGATTAGCCATTGCTACTCTTAACCTTTGTCTGAGTCTTTGCAAGGTTCGTTCGATTTCTGGATCAAAGGGATATTCTGGTGTAATCGGTCTCGCCCTGGTCATATACCAATGCAAAACCGAAGTTTGTTAACCCTTTGAATCTTAAACAAGAAAAATAAAAAGTGCAAGAAAATAAAAACAAAGTTGTTATTGCCAATCCCCAGCAACGGTGCCAAAAACTTGTTGCGCGTAATAAGTGCTCTGCAATTGTGCAAGTTTACACGTCGCAAGTTATAGAATAAAAGATATCGTCTCCATAGGGATTGGTGCCACTTCAAGAATCTAATCTCTTGCACTGTAAAAAGTAAAAGAACACAAGTAGAAGATTGTAGGAGTTTAACTAACAACTAAACTAGAAAGCAAATAAGTAAAAGAAGATGTAATCAAATGAGAGAGAATAGGCCAGGTTATCGTGAGTTGAGGTGTGATAGCCGACTGGATCGTCTTGGTAAAGGAGTGCAAGGGCAACTCAGTTGCCGTGGCAACTTGCGCAGCGGGGTTGCCTTGGCAACTAATCGACGGTTGCCTGGGCAACTGGCTGGGCAACTATTTGGGCGGCTGGGCGGCAACTATTTGGGCAACTTCAAGGTTCGGCAGAGCGTTCTTCAATGGTTTCTTCTTATCCCTAAGTCGAAACTCTAGATATTTGTGTATGCCTTGATAATACATCCCTGCATGAATCAAGGGTGAACAACAACCAATCTTGCGCCCCTCTTAGCCGTTGAAATCCTTAACTTATTCCTAAGCCGGATTAATCTTCACCATCAATAGATTGAATAAAGACCATACTCATTCGTTTCTTGAATCTAACTCTCCCGATATTAGATAAATAGATGAAGTTACGAGATCCTCTCCCAATTCACTCGCAAACAAGAATAAGAACCAAGAATGAGTAAACCGTGAATTGAAAGTGCAAACTCTTATTACCTAAACAAAATCCATTTGTTTCTCACAACCACAAAACACAATAACCTTAGCCAAATAGATTTAGTTCATGGCTAGGTTCCAAAGAAACACAAAACAAAGAATTCCTAACATAAACCTAATCGAACAAGAAAGAAAAAGATGAAGAATGGTTAAAGCCTTTGTCAAAATCTATCCCTCCTTCTTGTCGAAATCTCCCACTTGCTCTCTCTCTTGTCGAAATCTCTCCTTTTGCTCTCCCCTGGAGTTGACGGCTTGGTCCTCAATTTATAGGGCTAGGTCAAAGTCTTTTTTGAGGAGGAAGTTAAGTTGGAATTAAATACTTTTAAAGAATATAATTCTTTATTATATTTAAATTCCTTCTAGATCTTCTCCTATCTTATTGGGATTTAATTTCTCTTTAACCTCTTCATGGAGATCAAACTCCTTTGGGATTTAACTTTGCTCCACGTCATCTTGGGTTTATCTAGTCATCAATTTTGACTGCCATATCATCTTATCCCTTATCGACAATTGCCCTGGTAACTAGCTCGGCATCTCCTTCATGCATTGCCCTAGCAACTGGTTCCAGCCTTGCTTTGGCAAGTGATTCTACACACACACAAAAACACATAAAAGCAGTATCTTTTTCCACAAAATTAAGCAAAATATGAAATCAAGCTTGTCCACCAAGGAAACAATGCAAATATGCATGAATGGCTAATAATGCAACTAATATGAGCCTAAGTCTAGCAATAATAAGAATAAAAAGGGTGACTAAAATAGTACTTTTAGACACTTAACAGGGCTACATGACCAATTTGCACTCCAACTAGTTTTTATTTACTAGTTTGTCATTCTTGTAAAAATTAAACTAAATCTAGTTGGAATCCAACCAACTATAATAAAATATTCATAATTTAATATTCTATGAATTTTTCCATATCTTTTGGATCAGTCTCTAAAATTTCCATTCGATCCAATATACTGATAAATAATCCTTTACTCAGAAATAAACTGTAGGATTCATCTTGAATCGAACTAAAAATATTTCCAACACTTGGAAATAACTTCTATAACCTTTCTCTATCATATGGTAAAACTTCAAAAATTTTTAGTTCGATCTGGGTATCTGAATTCCACTTAAACTTTAACTACGATTTTCCCAATAATCGAAGTATCAGATCGAACCAAAAATTCCGCATTCGATTCACACCCTTAGGTGATCTATTTATTTAGGAAATAAAAACCCTTAACTTTTGGGAAATTACAAATTTAGTCTCCAAACGTTTCCAAAGTTTATACTTTAGCCATAAAATTTTCAAAATTTACATTTTGGTCACTAAACTTTTAAACTTCAATTTCCATTCCAATTTGCCTTTGTATTCAACCAAACTTTAAGAATACCTTATTAAATTCACTATCTATCACATGATACCTTTAAACCTTAGAAATTTCCTTTCCAAAACCCCTAATTAAAGAAATCCCAACTTTCGCATTTTTGTCATTTTAGTCACTAAGTTAGCTTTTAAGCTATTATCTTAGTACTAAATGACCCTTAATCAACTTAGTAAATTTTGGGGTATTACAAGCCGGGTATTATTGGCGATTTGTTGAAGGCTTTTCATCTATTGCCGCAAGTTTGACAAAATTAACCTGAAATGATACACCTTTCGTTTGGTCGGAAAGCCAACAACGAAGCTTCGATCAACTTAAACAAGTCCTAGCTCATGCATCGGTTCTTATCCAACCAGAATTGGGTAAAGAATTCACTGTTTATAGTGATGCATCTCATTTAGGACTCGGTTGTGTCCTAATGCAAGATGGAAAGGTGATAGCTTATGCTTCAAGGCAACTGCAACCACACGAGTCAAACTTTCCAACACACGATCTAGAATTGGCAGCTATTGTGTTTACTCTCAAAATTTGGAGACATTACTTGTACATGGAGAAATGTAATCTGTTCACAGACTACAAGAGTCTCAAATATCTCCTGACTCAGAAAGAATTGAATCTGAGACAAAGAAGATGGCTTGAATTGCTTAAAGACTACGATTTGGTTATCGACTACCATCCGGGGAAAGAAAACATGGTTGCTGATGCCCTTAGTCGCAAACCATACTTGGGTAAACTCCTAAATCTAAATTCTAGTATATTTCAATCAAATTCGAACTTACTTGAATCACAAGTAACTATTCGAATACTTACTTGTTTTGCAAGTAACCACTCAGAATTTTCTCTAATGATCCTATGTATTCTTGTAGCTACTCCAGCTATCAATGCTCATTTCCATTTATCCAAAGGATGGAAATTCTTGTCTGAACTTCAAGTTCAATCCAGCTTAATCTCGAGAATTAAAGAACTCCAACAAACTGATTCAGATCTTTAGAATATCACATCCAAGCTTGCTTCTGAGCCTAATTATGACTTTTCCCTTAAGTCAAATGGACTCCTCTATTTCAAGGATAGAGTGTGTGTTCCTAACAATGAGGAACTAAAACAAGAAATGTTACAAGAAGCTCACGAAAGCACATTTTTTATTCACCCGGGATCGGTTAAGATGTATAAGGATCTTAAGCCACTATACTAGTGGCCGGGTATAAAATCAGCTATCACAGACATCGTATCGGAGTATCTGACTTATCAAAAAGTCAAAGTTGAACATCGAGTTCCTACTGGATTACTTCAGCCAATCGAATTCCCTCAGTGGAAACTGGATCGTATTACAATGAATTTTGTTACTGGTCTTCCTTCCACTCTAAGAAAGAACGATAATGTATGGGTGACTGTAGATAGATTCACAAAGTCTACTCATTTCATCCTTGTTCGAATGAACATGACCTTGGAAACTTTAGCCGAGCTGTACATTCATGAAGTGATTTGATTACACGGTGTACCTACAGCTATCATCTCAGATCGAGACCCCAGATTTGCTTCGCGATTTTGGAAGTCTCTACAGAAAGCTCTTGGAACCAAAGTAAATCTAAGTACAGCTTTCCATCCTCAGTCTGATGGACAATCTGAAAGGATTATTCAAGTATTAAAAGACATGCTTCGTGCTTGTGTTATAGAGTTCGGGAAGAACTGGGAGAAATCTCTACCCCTTGTAGAGTTTGCCTACAACAATAGCTATTAAGCATCTATTCAGATGACACCATTCGAAGCTCTATACGGGAGGAAGTGTAGAACTCCCTTATGTTGGTCTGAATTGGGGGAAACAAAGTGCTAGGGCCTCAATAGCTTCGGGAAACCGAAGAACAAGTGAAGATCATCCATGATCGATTGAAGGCAGTTTTTGATAGACAGAAAGCATATGCTGACTTGAAAAGGAGAGATATCCAGTATGCTATTGGAGACAAAGTCTTCCTAAAGGTCTCACCTTGGAAGAAAGTCCTTTGACTTGGAAGAAAAGGGAAACTCAGTCCCTGATTCATTGGTCCATTCAAAATCACTAAAAAAATTGGACCGGTGGTCTATCGATTATCTCTCCCTGAAGAATTCGATAGGATCCACAATGTATTCCATATATCTATGCTCAGAAGATACAGATCGGGTCCATCCTATATTCTTGAACCGGAAGAAGTTGAATTGAATCATGACTTGTCCTATGAAGAAGAGCCTGTTCAGATTCTTGATCGGGAAGTAAGAAAGCTTAGGAACAAGATTATTCCTCTTGTCAAGGTTTTGTGGAGAAACCACAAGATAGAAGAAGCTACCTGGGAATCTCAAGAAGTCATGAGGAAGCAGTATCCTTACCTATTCGATTCAGGTAAATTCGATGACGAATTTAATTTAAGGGGGGGAGAATTGTAACACCCCAAATCCAAGCTTAGAAGTATTGGAACCAAATTTCATAAGTTGATAGCTTAATTGAGTTTAGAATTAAGCTAAATTGATTAGTTATTGCCTAATTGAAAGAATGTATGAAATAAGTGATCAAATTATAAAGGATCAATTTGAATTAAAGGATAAAAATAAGGCTTGCATGATAAAATCCATGAATCTCTTATTTTCCCTTGACTAATTATATGATTAGTTACTAACTCATGTTAGTTTAGTAAAATCCTAATTCCACTAATGTGGATAACCACATTGTCATCCTCCCTTCATTCCATTACCAGCCGAATAGAGAGAGGAAAATTGAGAGAAAGAGAGCTTGGAAAATTCAGCCATTGAAGAAGGAATTAAGCTTGCATGTGTAGGAATTTTTCATTGAAATTAAGCAAGAATTAAAGTAAGTATGATTCTTCTTGTGGTCAATTGAATAGGCAATTATATTTGTTGTATTGGACTGTTTTGATGATTATAAGATGGAATTAGATATTGAATATGTTGTTAGATGATTGAATGGTTGTAGAATTATACAAATTTGAAGAATGAACACTAGGTACAATGCTGGAAATTATGTGTTTATGCTAGTTTAATAAGCTAGATTGCTGGAAAATTTAATTGCGATGTTGAAGTGAGAATTGAATGAATAGAACTTAAAATTGAGCTATGTAATTAATGAATTGATGATGAGCATGATTAGGTATTGTAAAGAAGGTGTTAAACAAATTGAATTGTTAGCAAACAATGCTGGAAATGGAAGATAAAAGCATGAACATAGACATGTGATCTAGAAACTGTTTTGTGGAATTGAAATTGAGTAAACATGCAAGATTAGGCATTATAACCAACCTACTCTGTTTTGGCATCTTTCTATAATGAATTAACATGGACTCAACATGTTTAGGATGTCATATGAAATGAATTATAAGGCTAAAACATTGGTTAAAATGAATTTAAAGCATTAAAATGTGTTTAGATGCAATCTGCCCATAATTGCTCTGTTCTGGGCAGTCACTTTGAAAATTCACCAAAAATTGTATAGATCAAATTCAGGGCTTAAATTTTAATGACATGATCCTTAGAATGTATATTTTCATTAGGTGAAAACAGAACTGAAAACTGGGTCCTATGCTGGAAACTGTAAATAGGAATTGCTGGACAGTGCAAACTGTCCAGGCAGTGTAAATGCCCTGTCTTTGAACAATAAACTGTATTAATTTCCCAAGAAATAAAATGCAATTCTATTATGGTCTTATAGAAAAAAAAATTATCTTTCCAACGGTGTATAGCAATCGAAATTCTGTCGTACGGATTAAAAGATATGGCCATTTAAAGGGACAGTGTGCAAACTGCCAGGCAGCAGTGTCCTGGGCAGTTGGGACTGTTTTTGCACCTAGATGCAAATTGTTTCCAAAACAGTTTTGGGACATTGTAACCTGTCCAATTATGTCTTAAAATGAAGTAATAACAATGTGGAGATGAATTAGTAAGAAATGATTAAAAAGAAGCATAAAAACAGTAGCTAAATGATAGGTACAATGTGATAACATTGCTACTATGATTGTGTGATATATTGTGCTTGTTTTGATGAAATGTGTATGTGTTATGATTGCTAGACCAAGGGCAGCAAATTGGGGAAGAAGAAGACAGGAGTGGACATCCCAAAGCTAGAGGCAAAGGGATTTGGATTCAAGATAATTGAATTGCTTGGATTGTATTGTGAGTGTAGTTACCTCTAGGGTTAGGACTAAGTCCTAACCAATGTATTTGTTACATTCTTGTTATGATAATGAATCTAAGCATGAATTTGACTTAATAAGGGAATGATGAATTAAAGAAACACATGAAACATGATCCTAGTCTTTTTTACATGCCTATTCGAATTGATTATGCATGATTAGTGATAACTTGGTTGCTTGTATGTGCTATGATACAACATGGTTGAATGCTAATGACTTGTTTGAGATATGATGTTATCTCATTTGATGAAATGAATCTTGAAACCACTTGACTTGTGAGCTAAGGCTCAATAGCCTAAGGGCTTAACATGAAATGATCTTGATTGACATGAACATGAAATGATCTTGATTGACATGAATAAATGGTAATTCGAACAACCTTGATAACTAGTTGGATTAGGTAGAAAGGCATACCTTAGAGTCTAGAGCTCATTGTGTACGGGTGGACTACGGTCTAGGGCTAAGGCCCCTATTTGGCGAAAGACGGAGGGTACGTATGTGGTCTTTGGGTTAGTAGGAGGGTTGACCAGCACTACGGTGCATATTGTGGCGACAGTTGGTTGGAGACTCGATTACCTATACAAACTAAGTACCAAGGGGGTTGTTTAATGAAATAAAAAATGAAATAAGATTCAATTATACATGATACTTGTCTTGTATGCCATGAAATGTATGTTGCTTGATTTGAAAGCATGACTCCTTGGTTACTTGTTTTGCAAGCATGTTGCTTGATTCATGAATTATGATATCTTGATGCCTAACCTTGATGGCCGAATACATGCTATCCTAGATAGGATATTCTTGATGTTTGAAATACTAGATAAGGTCACTCTTGATACTTGAAAGACTAGCTAAGTCTACTCTAATACTTAGAAGCCTTAGCTAGGTCTACGCTCGATCTAAAAGACTTGAAACATGAAATAACAAATTGGATAGACTAGTTACTACCTCACTAAGTACATTTTTGTACTTATCACTCTTTCTTCATTCTTCCCAACCTACAGGTTAAAGGATTCAACATTTCTTGATCTTGGAGCTTGATTCCTTGAGCAAGAAGAATCCTACACAAGCTTTGTTAAAGTATGATTCGATACTTGTTTTGTATTCTCCTAGAATGGTGGAACTAGTTGTATCTAAGTAGCTTGAACATGCATTTTGAAGGGTTGTATATAATGCTTGATAGCCTATCTATGATTTGTATATAGTTAAGGTTTGTAATGAACTTAGAAAATTTGATATGGTTGAATGTTTTGTTGTGCATATTTGGATGTTATGGAATGATCTTATGATGACCTAATTGGCTTTGAAATAGTTGAAAACCTTGTCATGCTTTTGTGAATGTTTGAAATGATCATATGTATGCTTGATTTATGATTCAAAAATAAGGAACCATGTTGCTTAAACCCTATTCGAATGACCTCGTTATGTATATGATTCAATTTTGTGTTCATGCCTTAATTAAATGAGTATGGTGCACTTGTTTGATGCATGGCCGAATGATCTTAGGTGGTTAATTCATGTTTCCGAATGCATGGTAGTAGGATGAGGTTGGTATGATCTAGCTTTATGCTTTGTATATGTTTGGTATAATTGGCCGAATAGTAGTCTCTTGAATTAGGCTTGAATGGTACAAGTTATAAGCTATTAAAGGTTAGATAAATATGCTTAGTAATTGAAGGAATGAAATGACTAATTGTGTACTAGATAAGGAACACCAAATTGAATCGGAGGCATGTAATACTAAGTAGTTCAAATAGGATAGGTAATAATGTATAAGTGTTATAACATGAGCCATGAAAGTAGTAATTTGAAGTGTAAGCAAGAAAGAAATGAATCTAGAGGCATTGTGTTAATAGCCAAATAGTTTCGGTGGAAAAATAACTAGGAATGCTTGCTTGTTATTGTAGTTTGAATGCCTTTGATGATTGATGCCTAAGTATGAGTTGCTTGCATGAAAAGAAATGCATGAATGGTTGCTTATGCCTTGTTTGAATACATGCTTCCTCCTTGCTTGCTTAGTTCGAATGTTAGGATGATTTAGGAGTCAAGTGTGAGCTTTCTTGTTAGTTAAGTAAACAAGTATGAATGATTGTTTCTCCTTGGATCTTGATTGCCGAATGCCATGCCTTATCTTGTCTTTGCTTGCTTGCTAAGTAACGCTCCTGAACTGAGTTACTACTAACCTAGGTAGGGGTGTTACATATTAATTGGTAATCAGAGCTTTAGGTTTAGTCGATTCTTGGACTAAATCGGGCTATCATGCATCATATAGGATACTTGTGCCACCTAAGAGACTTGAATTGAATAGCTTGTCTTTCTTATTAACCGAACCCCTAATTGATCTATTTGAACGTAGAATGTCTGAAACAAGACTCGATCGAGATAATGAAAGTCTTGAAGGCTCCGCGAACGAAGGAGATAGTGTGAGGATGGAACAGATTCCTCCTCAACACCAAGCTCAACATAGAGCTCAAGCTACTGCTCAACAGGAAGCTCCTGCTATCAATCTTGTGTAGCAAGAATGCCTTCTAAGTATGAAGTAGATGTTTAATCATCTAGTGTCTGTTTTAAAACAAGATCATCCAATTGCTTCTACGGTTGTTGTGCCAAATCGAGCCTCAATTGACAAACTGGCTCAACATCGGGCTTATACCTTCACTAGCACCAATGAAGCAAACCCAAAAGTAGCTGAGTACTGGCTTGAAGCCACTACTCGAATCCTCACCAAGAAACTACCTTGTCCCGATGAGCACAAACTCGAATGTGCTATAGCTTTGTTAGCTAATGAAGCCTTAAGCTGGTGGGAAACTACAACATTAACTACCCCTGCAGAAGTATATCAGTGAACAGTATCTGGTCGAGCGCCAAAAATGTTTCTTGTACCTTAAGCAAGGGGGACGACCTGTTGAACAGCATGTAAGCGACTTCAGCAAGTATTGCAAATATGGGTCAGAATATATTAATATCAAGGCCGACAAGTGCTGAATGTTCATTGAAGGGTTAAATGATGAATTAAGCCCTATATTCACTGCTCTCGGTATTACCGACTTCCAAAACTTGGTAAACTGAGTCATTACTATAGAGGCGAAGATGAAGGCCTTAGAGAAGCGTAAGAGTGGAAACTCCTTGAAAGATAAACGATCCAGAAATGATGACAAGCCACACTGGCAGTCAAAGAAAGCTAAACACTCTAAAGATCACTCTTCAAATTTACTCATGTCTAGAAGAACAATTATATACCGAAACCTCAATCGGTAATTAAATCCTTAGCCCTGATGATCTCAGTTGATAGTATGGGGAATTTTGGTAAAGCTATTCAGTATTCTACCTACAAGTTCTATCAAAAGCACCACACTGGGCAATGCCGAACTCAACAAAACTTGTGCTTTTTTATGCAGAGCCTCAGATCACTATATTCGGGATTATCCCCAAAATCCCAATAAGGTTCCAAGTTGAACTCCTGGAAATGCAAGTTCAGCTCTCTCCAATCGAAACAAGGGTCCTAAACAAGCTCAGTTTGGTAATTAGGGGAGAGGTAGAGGGAACCATTCAAATGCTCTAACTCACCAAGAATCCCGAGCCCCTGCTCGTATGTACCACATTCGTGGTAAAGATGATGAAGAAGCTCCCGATGTTATTGCAGGTACCGTTGAGTTAAATTCTAGTCCTGCATATGCTTTAATTGATGCGGGGTCTACCCATTCATTTGTTTGTTCTGCCTTGATCAACAAGTTAAAATTGAAACCTGAAATTCAAAGTTTTGGCTTTGAATTTGTCTAGTTTTGGCTTTAATGGTAGTACCAATCTTCATCTCTCGCTTTTCTTTTGTGGTTTTGAGGTTTAATATCTCTAGTTCCTCTTTATATAGTAGAATCTACTTTTCTTCTCCTTCTACCATTCTGAGCATGTCACTGGGTACATCATATTCTTCCTCATCATCAATATTTCCAACTTCTTCCAAACACAGAGGCAATTCAAAGTCAACCTTGAAGTCAAACTCGGATTCATTTATGTCAAAACTTTAATAAGGCCTCACGGTGGCCCTCGGAGCTTAATAGCAAGGAAAACATAGAAATATAAGCCGAAAGCTTGTAGAGTTGCTTCACGATGCTATATTTGATATATTTTAAGATCTTCAAGAACTCTTGAGCCTCTTATTCCTTTATAGGCTCATGATATGTTGTCAGCTTTTCCTTGAAGAAATCTCTGTCATCTTCTTTTCCAGGCTCCTCAGGAATTACTTTCCTCTGCATGACATCTCTATCTTCTGTTATTGGCTGGGAATAGAGGATTCCATTCCTCGTGAAATGGCTCACCTCATTGACCATTTCTTCATTCTCTTGAGTAGACGTTTCTCCTGGGGCTGTCACCTCACAAGTGTAATTCCAAAGAACCTGCTTCCTATCCTTGTATGGAAACGGCGTTAGTGCCTTAATTATGAGCTGAGGGGTTACACTCCTTGTCGGCTCACTAACTCTTGTTTTAGCCTTAATGACTAAAGGCTTCATTCCGGTGTAGTCCTTTTTTGTAGATGACTCTTCAAATGTACAAATGTCCAGCATGCATTTATTGTCTTCTTTTCTAAAGAACTCAAGTTCTTTCTCATTCATCTTGTTTTCAACTAGTTGCCTAAATTCTAAGCAACAATCAATCTCATGTCCTTCCCTCATGTGGTACTCATAGTATGATTATTTCTCAATTTTTAGTTTCTGGGCTCCTTCTTCCAACATCCCTACTGCCACCATCTGAGCCCATATCCACTTCATGGGAGCTCTAACTTCAGCAACACATTCTTTAACCACCTTATCCTCCTCCTCTATGATTGCATTCACACCTGCCTTCTGATGATTTGGCAGAGGGTTTCCCTTATCTTCCGACGTATCGAATGATAACATCTCTGACTTTCTCAAGTCATCTACCACTCTTTTGAATGTAGTACAATTTTCTATGGTATGCCCCCTAACTCCTGCATGATATTCACATTGTGCCTTCTCATCATACCATTGTGGATATGGTGGTGAGAATGGAGGACATGTCTTGGCAGCACCATCTGGGATTTGATCAATTCAGCAAACAATTCTGCTTATGTCATTAGGATAGGAGAAAAATATGGTTTCGAGCTCCCTTGATACCTTTGTTCTTCTTTCGGAGGATTTGTGACTGCTGGAGCTGTGGTCGAGACATTGGGTTTGTTGAAGACTACCCCCTTTGAGTAACTGAGGTTATAGACATTAGCAGCATTAACTTCATTATCTCTCTTTTTGTATTGTTTCTTTACTTCTCCACTATCCAACCTCCATTTTTCATTGTTGGAAGTATCAACTCTCCATTTATAAGCATGTCCACAAAACTCTTTATGGCATGATTGAGCATACGATCATAGAAAGATCCCTTTAATGTCTCCACGAACATTGCATGATTTCACTCTCCATCAATAGTGGTTGGACTTGGGCATCTACGTCCCTCCATCTCTGCACGTACTGGCAGAAGCTCTCATGGTGTTTTTGCTCCAATCCTTGCAAAACTAAACGAGTTGGTACCATGTCTGAAACATGTTTGTACTGCTCACTGAAGGCTCTGGATAGATCTTTCCACAATCTGATATTGATTCGACTTAGCTGCGTATAGCTGACCCTACTAAACTGTCTTAGAAGTAATGGATAAGCAGCTTCTCATTCTTCAAATACATCGACATCTTCCTACAATACATAGTCAGATGTGCTGCAGGGCACGTCGTTCCATTATATTTCTCAAAGTCAGGAACTTTGAACTTTGGTGGTACTATCAGATCAGTCACCAAGCTTAAATCCTTGGCATCCATCCCTATATATATACCTCCTTCTTGGAATGACTTAATCATTTCTTCCAATTTCATCAAGATCAGGCACCTCAATGACATCCTCAAAACTTATTTTCCTATCGTTCTGTACCGATGCTTCAGCAACATATGGGGAAATTTTGACTTTAGACAATTGAGCTTCCTTTTGTATGCTCGGATGAACAAAGGTCATCCCTTGAAATTTTGACACAGCATTAACTTCCTCACCAGCTTCTACTGCATCAGGGTCCTTAAAACCTAGCATGGCTGCAATTGAACCAACCGTCTTTTGATAGACTAACTCCATCTGTTGCTTCAAATCTGTTTCCAACTTGTCTAACCTATCTTCGGTGCTCTTGTAGTTGCTTTCTAAGGTTGTCACTCTGTCTTCCATTTCTCTGACTTGAGACCGAGTACCGTACTTGTGGTTTGTTTTTGCTATTTTGATTTCCTGTCGTTTTTATTTAAGTTAGATTCTTATTATGTCATGTATGCATGCACAAATGTAAACATTAATGCAAAGAAAAACTTATTAAACACAAAACAATGAAATGCAAATGCAAGGATGCAAGCGAAGGGCCATCAATTCCATGAAACAATTGCTTAAGAAACAACTCTTTTATTGGATTAAAATGGTCCTTACTACATCAAGTTTTGTTTACAAATATTTTTTGGCTTGAATTCCTAATTCTTTGGTTTCTTCAATGAGCCACATAAGCCTCGGTCCCACTTCTCCTGCTGGCTTGATATACTGACGAAGATCTACAGCTTCAGTGGCTAGCATCATCACGTGTCGAGCCACGTCTTGTACCTGGGTCATGACAGTCCTGTCAAACTCATCTCATTCATGGAATCTTCTAGCCATGTCCCTAAGACGTGTGAACCAGTAGTCATTACCTCCCTCAGCGATGTCTTCAAGGACCAAGATCTTTGTCCTACATTCTTGGATGACATTATCCATTCCTTCAACCTGTTTCTTCAAGGCATCATTCTCACTTAGACAGGCCTGAAGCTCAATATAGGTGTGATGGTTCTGAAGTCTGTGCAATGAGTGGTTCAGATCATCTATCTTAGCTTGTAACTTATTACACAAGCCTGACTCTGCTTTAGCTTCACACTGGTCTGATCATTTGCCTTTTGCAACTCAAATAGGCGAATCTTGTTATCGTGGGCCTTCCTTTTCCATGCAGCCATGCTTTCTTTCTCACTTTCTTGGATCCATTTCCATTTTTAGTTGCTAGCTTACCCTTCTTCTTTTCTTCAGCAAGAGCTCATCTGTATTTCTCAACCTCATTCCTTCCTTGTTCATTTTCTTTCTTTACAGCATGCTCGATCTCTTGTTTCCACTACTCTAGAGTCTTCCTCAGATCATTATTTCAAATGGCAGTCTGGAGCTTAAGGAAGTCAACCCTTTGGATCTCAAACTTCTTTTCCAGGTCTTCATACAGCTTCACTACTCACTTCGTCTCCCCTTTATATTTTTCAACATCTAGGCATGACTCAAACTTGTCCATCTGGTTCTGTTCTTGTAAGGCTTCTATCTCCAGTTTAGCCATTCTTAATTCTTCTCTCAAGATGTCAGCTTCTGTAGGGACTAACTTTAAGTGTTCCTATAGAGACTTAGCCTGCCAGATGTAGGTGTTATGACTTTGTCATTCATTCTCGTATGCCTCCAAATGTCATAGTCTGGGGTGTACATGCAGTGACTATCAGACTCTAGCTCCATATGATAACAATGGTTCCAAGCATCACTAATTGTATGAAACTTCTGTCTGAACCCACCTTGGAACTCGAATTCTGATAAGCCAAGACCGGTAGTGAATGGGATAAACTGTGGAGATCCATACTGACGAGATACCAGCAAAAGGGCACATCCAATTCCTCCCCACAGCATTAGGAAGTTGAAATCTCCACATTTGTATAGGACTTTGGTGTGGCCCATCCAAGGAACCCTCCATCTGACGTCCTTGTCACGACGATTCTTGAATATATCAATCTATTTGTTCTTCTTAATAATAGGCCACTCATTTGCCAAAAATTCCCAAAGAGGTGAGAAGTTTGGGGAAAACACATTTGATAAAGCTAATGTCGGGCACTTCCAGAAATGGCTGAGGGCCCAAACTTGCAGAAGCGGTGCACATCCTCCAAAACAAACACCTTCAACCTTTTGGCAGACATTGAGGGAAATGAAAGTTTCAGCAAGTACAGCTGGTATCGGATTGACTCCTCTCTTTAGTTGTTCCAGGAAATCAAGTAGCGCCACATCAATGTTTCCTAGAACCCTCAAAAAGATGACTAAACCATAAATTGCAATGGCTAGGAGATCAACCCTCTTTTCCCTGTTGGGGTGGATTGAAATTATACTTCCGATGCTTGACCAAGGGAAATTAAAGGTCCCCCCCTCTCTTCTATATCAACCTCTTGACCCAACCATCACTCATACCAGCGAACGTCTGAATTTTTGCATGTGGATTTTTGTTTTTCGGAGGCTTGGCATAAACCAGATCTTCTTCACTTTGCATAGGTTAAAGGCTAAGTACTCTTCAAATGTTGGCATCATGTCTTCTTTATTGAAAATGAAACAGCAATACCCTGGATTCCAAAATTGAACCAAGGCCTTCAGTAACTGCTCATCAACCTTTACGTATAAGAGATAGGCTATGTCACCGTAGACTTCATGGAACAACTACTTAGACTCATAATCAAAGTGCTCCCAGATTTCCCGCAATTCTTGCACATTGTTCTGTTTAATGCTGATGTAGGCATATTCTGATGTCTCTATCTCATGATCAGCTACCAGGCTGTCTCTAAATGTTCGCTGATTCACATCAGACTAATGTCGGACCTTTGCATTCTCATCTTCACTTTTCAAAATTCTTCCGTCCATAACAAGAAATTTTAAAAGTTGAGCAATGATTTCAAGAATCAACCCCTTCTAAATATGTAATGATGTGGCATGAATGGTTATGCAAAACAACAAGACAAAGGGAACAAAGATTAGAATCAAGAAAACTTAGAGTAATCACAAACAATTCTGGGCAACACATTCCAATACTCTAGGACTTGTCTCCCTTTATTACCTAAAACCCTAAGTTTTCCGCATGACTCTATTAGGGTGGGCTCTAAGTTCTCAAACAGTTGAGTTCTAAAAGTTACCCCCTACTAAGGGTAGCAAGGCCCCTGGTTCTCACCCATTATAGGCTTCAAATGAACCAAGTTCAACTTAGGAAGACTTACTTCCTATGTCTTCTCGAAGAATCAATATCCTTACGAAGACATGAGGCATATGAGTCCCGAAGGTACTTGCTAGGCTCATATGGAGAATCAGTATTCTGACATGAGCAAAGCATTTTCCCCTCACTTAACAATTGAGTAGAGCTCAGGAATAAAGCTTTTGCAACAATTTTTAAATGCGTAAAATAAAATTACATTCATTAAGAGGACGAATAAATTGAAACCTTTGTGAACTTGCAAATCCCTTTTTCTAAAAACATTTTGAAAACAATTTGTGGCCTGACCCTCTTTTGCTTTTTAAAAAAACAAAATGTCCCCAGCGGAGTCGCCAAGCTGTCGCAACCCTTTTTAGGAAGGTTTTGACGTTTTGGAAAACTTTATAAAATCACGGAGTCGCCACCAATCTTTTTGAAAAAGCGTTGTCAAATCACTTTTAAAACAAGGGTATTTTGATAAAATATTTTATTTATCAAAATAACGTTTGTGGTCCATGAAAACAAAGAAAATAGGTTCGGGGGTCGGTTATGTGTGAGGAAGGGTTAGCACACCCCTACAACGCCCAAAAATTGGTACCTAATTGATTTCAAAAGCATTTTAAAACTGGAATTTGCAAGTTCACAAATTTTCAATTTATTTATCTATAAAATGAATGTAAATCTATTTTGACGGCCTTATCACCCGGAAAATGAACTTTAATCACCGCCAACACTCCTGGCGCTAACCCGTCATTCCCGTTTGATAAGACACCGCATTAATTAAGTTTTCACTTTTTTAACAAATATGCAAGAAAATTAAATATGTTAAAGTGTTTTAATTAAAGTCTAATTAGTGATTAATAGTCCTAAAGAAATGTCTATAATCCTTTTAATTATTAAGGTTCAAAGATAATTAAGTGTATCTTATTGAAAATGAAGAATATTTTACAACATACATGTCACTAATTTAAGTTTTAAGTCCCTAATCTTAAAGTTTAACATACAAATGTTTGCATAAAAGACAGAAAATAATCAAATAATTAAATAAACAAATAAGTAATTACTCAAAATTAAATAAATAAAGGAATTTCATATTCTAAAAATCTGAATTAGGGACTAAATTAAAAGAAAATAAAATGTGAAGGTAAATTTGAAAACAATTTTAAATTAGGTGCCGAATTAAAAGGGAAAATGACGAAATTGAAACAATTGAAAACTGAAGAGCTGCGACGTGAGATCCAGGAAAGAAGGGCGCAAGTTATACTCGGATTCGGGTCGGGTTAAACGGGCTAGTATATATATTAAATATTATAACAGGTTTCATTTTATAATTTCTTCCCCAAATGAAACAAAATTGGCTCTATTGAAATCCTCTGATGACATTCATCGTATTCTTCATGAATTGAAGAACACGGTGGTGCTCCGCCGTACCGGCTGCCATTGCTGGCAGCGAATTTCCCAGAAAAACCCAGATTTTCTAGATTCCGACGAAATTTCCAGATTTCGATGACGTTTTGAACACAAAAAAAGGTAAAAATAACTTCTTTCTTCTTTATTTAAATTGAAATGGAAAGTAAATAGATAAGAAAATTACCAGAACTTGCTTCTCTATATTGTTTCTGAATGATGATTACAAACTGCTTGCTCCTATAAGTTTCGAATGTTATTGCTATCTGTGACTTCTATTGAATTGTTCTTGTCAATTCTTCTAGTTTTACATGGATTAAATTGCTATTTATAGTACAAGAGTTGCCTAAATCCTAAGCTTAAATCCATGATTTCTTTCCTTTTGATTGCTTGATTCTTGCCATGGCACCGATTTGGGGATTCTAGTCTTTTGCTTTGGTTCTGAATTGCCTTTTACATATGTAATCGTAGATTGATTCTCGCTAGGGCTTTGAATTAGGGATTATCCCTGCTAATTTTTGAACTGCTATGCCCTAATTTAGGGATTTAATCCTTTTGCTCCTTTGTTTACATGTTTTTGATGATTCGATCGACGCCGGCGAGGATCAATCGGAGCGAGTGAAGCGTCAGAGAAGATGAAGTGATCGGCTAGAGCTGAAATGTCGTGAGCGTGGCTGCCATGCGCGAGTGGTGATCCGTGTGAACATCCAGAAGCAATCTGGGCCGTTAGATCGCATCTTGATTGAACGGCTAAGAAGTGCGGCTCTATTTCATCCCTAGCTGGCATGATCTACACTGTTGGATCGGCCCCTTGATCCAACGGTCCTGCTTCAGCTGTGCATAAAGAAAGAAGACGGGATTAGGGTTTCTCCTTTGGGTTATAATTGGGCTATTCGGTTCTTTGTATAATGTGTAGGCCTATTTTTGTGTTGTTTTTATATTAATGGACTCTATCTACTTAAAGGATCTTTTATTAAACGGGCCATCTATTATATATTTTTGGGTTTTGATAACTTATTTTATTAACTACTAACCATAACCTTGTGTTAATTCTATCTAACAATTATACTAATTATAACATACTAAGTATATATCACCTAAACAACTTTAATACTAACATTAATATTTATAACTTTAATACATCACCTATGTTACTATATACTATGTGACACCTAACTATATTATCAGTAACATTAATATTTACTACTAAACACATTAACTATGTTATCAATATTATATAACTACAATACACTAATACTAAATTAACTAACAATTAAAACAAAGGTGAAAATCTAGTGACAACACTTGTATACTTGAACTTCTTGCTACATGATTAATACTTGCAATAGACCTTGATCTTACTTGAATTCTTGAGTGTTGCTGCCATGTACACCTTGTATATGAAAATATGGATTGTTTTAATTACAATTGTGTGTAAACATGAATAATGCTCAAATTGGACTATTTTGTATATGTAAATTATGTATACATGAGTTGCTGCTCAGAATAACTTGAATAATGCTCGAATTGGACTGTTTTGTGTATGTTAATTATGTATACATGAGTTGCTGCTCAGAATAACTTTAATAATGCTCGAATTGGACTGTTTTGTGTATGTTAATTATGTATACATGAGTTGTTGCTCGGAATAACCTGAATAATGCTCGAATTGGACGGTTTTGTGTATGTTAATTATGTATACATGAGTTGTTGCTCGGAATAACCTGAATAATGCTCGAATTGGACTGTTTTGTGTATATTAATTATATATACATGAGTTATTGCTCGGAATAACCTGAATAATGCTCGAATTGGACTGTTTTGTGTATGTTAATTATGTATACATGAGTTGCTACTCGGAATAAATAATGCTCAAATTGGATTGTTTTGTGTATGTTAATTATGTATACATGAGTTGCTGCCTAGAATAACATGAATAATGCTATAAATGAATTGTTTTTATGTGATTAACTTGTAAACAAGAGTGTTAATGCCATGTATACTTTGTACATGAAGATATGGATTGAATTGATTAGATTACATGGTATATGGATTGTTTTGGCATTGGGAATTATGTGTACTTGTTACTTGAGATAAGGGCTCGAAATGTTAACGTACATACTTGAACTATCTTGTATAAGAATGCTACTTGATAACATGTTACTTGACAATTGCTTGTTATGCTTGAATGCTACTCAAACGACTTGATAATTGGTTACTTGAAAATTGCTTGGTATGCTTGAATACTACTCGAATGACTTGATAGAATGCTTCTTGATAATTGCTTGTTTTATTGCTCAAAATGCTTGCAAACCTTATCTAGGGTCAAACTCCATTTAAATGGAATTTGGACAAATAATTGGTTAGAATTAGGGCTACCTCACTAAGTACATTTTTGTACTTATCACTCTTGTCTCCATTCTTCCCACCGTACAAGATAAAGGATTCGATCATTTTCTTGATCCTGAAGTCAGATTCCTTGAGCTTGAAGTAAGGCACAAGCAAAAGCACAAGTATGAATCCATACTTGTTTGTAATTCTCCTAGTTGGTGGCACCTAGATTTGTATATTGTTAAGTTAGGCCATGGATTTGATATTTTTAAAGCTTGTATATGATTATGAATTTGGCCTCTAATGTGCGAAGGCTTGATTGCTTAAATTTGAAGTATGTAATGACCTAATTTTCTTGCGAATGGAATAGTAAGTTGCGCATATAGGAACTCTGAGATTTAGTGAACACTTGTTAGCCATTGTATGCTATTCGAATGTCACATGTTCATGGGTAGGTAGTACTTAAATGAAAATTGGAAGTAACCAATCAAAGTAAAGACCTATAATGAATAAGGAACTCGCTTATGCTTATATGATTAAATATGAGGTCTAGGTGGTAACTTATCACGAATGATAAACATGATATGCTTGCTTGAGATTAGATTGAATGTATGTACATAAAAGCATGACTAGTTAAACCTACATGAAACATCTACATGACTTGAACGTAATGAGATTGGATATAAAAGAATATGTTCTTGTCTAAGTATGATATTTGAATGCTATGCATGGTCACATGTTTAAGAAGTATACATCCTTAAATTTAGAACTACAAATGTATAATCAAGTTGGTAACCTAGGGTGAATAAAATACATATGCTTGTTGTATGATAATATATGAACGTTTAAATGCCTTGTTAATCACTCTACACATCTAATAGGGATGAGTTCTTGAAAAGTTTTAAATTATTCATGTTTCCAGTGTTTCCCCATAACGCTCCTCAGCCGGTTTACTACTAAACTGGGTGGGGGTGTTACATTAGCACCCCCACAAACGCCCGTTATCGGTACCTTTTTAATTTCACGTGGCATTTTGAATAATAATTTGAATTTAATTTAATCATAATTATTAATTAGATTTTTATTCCAAAAGGAGATATCCTTTTACAAGGAAATATATTTTATCCGAATACGAGATTAAAAGCACCCAATTACATTAGGGAATCGTTATTCGTATTCAAAAATATATTTCCAACATAAAAGGTTTCGAATGCATGACCTCTTATTATCTTGTTCATTTTAAGTTCTAACATATACGGCTCTAATCATTTTAACCATTTAAGATTGTGAATATTATTGAATTTAAAGACTTTCATGAGATAACACCCGATAGTTTGGGCACTATCCATATTGAAATCCCTAAATTGAATAATATTCAATAATCAATTTGTCATCTAATTAATTAAAGTACTAGTCTTAATTAAGGCTCTATTAAACTAGCTAAATTATTTATCAGGTTCTAAGATTATAGTGAATATTAAATGTTCTACTTAAGAGCCATGTTGGAATAACATCCCAATACAATGGGACACTACCCAAATTTTAACTCCTAAGCGTTCCATTTAACATACACTAACTTACTAAAATTGTCTCACTGAATTCATTATTGAGTTTTAATTAAAGAGTCTAAATGCTAAAGTGTTAGACTTGATTCCCTCAACCGTTTGTGCTTGCCAAGTGGTGGAGAAGATGTAATTTGGGTTTTTGTGTTGGAAGCAAAAGAAAAGAATAAAAGACAAATAATTTAGAGTGGTTCGGCTTTCTAACCAAAGCCTACATCCACTACCTTATCTCCTCACCAAGGATTTCAACCAATTCACTAAGAATTCTTCCCCTTTTGTAGGCTTAGGAGGCAACCTTTTACAACCTAGACTCACAAACCAAATCTAGCAACCAAAGCTCACAAACCGAGCTTTGGGAACACTCTTAAGAAAGAGAAAACTTAGCAAACAAAATCCTTCTCTAAAGGTCGATGTTTTCACACTAAAGCCTTACCCAAATCCTAGAACACTTGAGCATACATTGACAATTTAAGCTCACAAGTGTTTGTCTATACAAAGAATGAAAATTTAGGCACTAAGACAAATTTGACATCATAATGTTGTTAACAATAGGATCATTAGTCTTCCCTATATGCTTGGAGTTCCCTTTTTATACTCCCAAAAGAGTTCATAGCCGTTAGAGCCTTTATTTCATACAATAAATATAGTTCTAGAGTTGTTTGTATCGGTACGCGGGTAGCCGTATCGGTACATGTTCTTCATAAACTAGCCGTTGAGCTTTTTCCAGCTTATGCGTATCGATACACTTAGAAGTGTATCGGTATGGCCTGCAATTTAAAAGATTGTTGGGAAAATAACTGTTATGGGGTTTTTGCCACATAAGTGTATCGAAACGCTAAGAGGTGTATCGAAACGATCCCTCTCCGTATCGATACGGGCAAGCCCTGTATTAGTACGGGTTTTGGCAGTTACAAATAGATTGTAGTTGAAACCCTAAGACGTATCGAAACGGGGTATATCGTATCGATACAGTTGAGCTGAAAACTTAGGTTTGGCTACTTTAAAATATTTCAAAAACACTTCAAAACCTTTTGAAACCTTCTCAGACATATTTTCAAGTTGTTTGTACTTAAAATCATTTTTGCAATATTTTCAATTTAGTCCAAAACAATTTTTCAATTTATTATATCAAAACAAATATCCTAACAATCTCCCCTTTTTTGATATAATAAAACCAACTTGAAAAATTGTGTTTAAGGTTCTCCCCCTTAATAAAAATAAATTTTGAATAAGAGTTTAAAAATTTAAAGATAGTAAAGCTCCCCCTTATTCTTTTGAAAAATCAATTTTTCAAATCATTCTCCCCATTTTTATTGTATCAAAAATGGTTCAAACTATAGTTTGAAGAACTTTTAAAACCATAACAATTGAAAGTTTAAAAGCAAATTTGACAAAATTTCTTTTTTTTCTAAAAATTGGCTCCCCCTTACTCAAAGCATCATCAAATGTTAGTCCAACAATTATGATAATCTAGTTAAATTTAAAGATAAATCAAAATAAAATAAACAAAATTCAACTAAATTTTACACACTTGAATCAAAGGGGGATGTGAAGCCTTCATTCTTCAAGTGTTATTACATGTGTGTATGAAGCTCCCCCTTAATGTTGTACTTTGTTGATCATTCTCCATCACACCTAAAACAGGACAATCACAAAAGTTTTGGTATCCAAATTGCTTTGGATCCATAGGCATTAACGGCACATAACTCAGTCCCCTTAGGAATCTATTTTTCAATTTCATCCTTTTTAGTTGAAGTGATTAGTCCTTTTGGGACCCAAATACTTCTAAAACATTTTCCATTTACAAATCTAGGGGCATTAGATTGTCTTTGATAAAAAATTGTTTTACCAAAATTTGATTTGGAGCTTTCTCCAATTTCACATGATTGACCCTTTTTGTAAAACAAATTCTTTTTGAGATACTCAATTTCCTTTTGATGATCCTCTTGAACCTTTTGAAGCAAGTTCTGTAAATCCAATTTTTTCTTTTCAAAAGCTTCAAACTTTGCTTCAAGTTCGAGATTTGTTTTGGAAAGTAAATCATTTTCAAATTTCAACTTTGAAAGCAATTTTTTTTTAGAAAATGAAGCCTTGAATTCCAAAAGAAAATCATCATAGGCTTCTTGTAACTCATCAAAAGTATATGAATTTGAAAAAGATGAGTTAGAAGTTACCTCACGCTCATAGAGGTTCATTAAGCATAAATGGGCTATCTCATTGTCGGTGGAGTCTTCTGCATCACTCCATGTTGCCACATATGCTTTCTTTGAAGATGACCCCTTTTTGTTGAAGTAAGGGCAATCATATTTGGTATGCCTCGTCTTTTTGCATTCATGGCTTTTTTAGGGATTCTTCTTCTTCGATTCATGCTTGGATTTTTCCATTTCGCTCTTCATGAATAGAGTGAACTTTTTAAAGAGATGAATCATCTCTTCATCTTCACTTTCCTCCTCACTTGATTATTCATGTTGAAATTTGGAGGATTCAAGAGCAATGACATTAACATCAATGCCTTGCTCTTTGATCTTCTTCTCATTCTCCCTCTTCAAGGGTTCAGACATCAACTCATGAGTTAGCAAAGATCCAATTAGCTCATCAGGCTTGAGCTCCTTCAAGTTCTTGGCTTCAATAATAGCCGTCTTCTTGCTCTCTCATGATTCGGGAAGTGAGTAGATTAACTTCCGAACGATTTTGTCCTTCAGAATCTTTTCTCCAAATCCTTTAAGCCCAGTGACAATTGTGAAGAACCGATCGAACATACTCTTGATGTCTTCATTTGGGTCCATCTTGAAGTTCTCATACTCTAAGTTGAGAAGACCGTTCTTGGTCTCATTTACTTCGTTTGTTCCCTTGCATGTAGCTTCAAGCTTGACCCATACCTCATTGACACTCTCACAAAAAGAAACTTCGGCATACTCTTCCAGTCCCAATGCACAAAATAGCATTAGCAACACTTTCGAGTTTAGCTCCATCATCTTCTTGTCATTGGCATTCCAATCCGCCTTCCTTATTTGAGGCACGAACAGTCTATCTTCAACAAGGTCCCAAAGACGATAATCCTTTACCTTGATGAAGTACATTATCCTATTCTTCCAATAGGCATAATATTTACCGTTAAAGAATGGTGGCTTGTAGATGGATTGTGCCATGAAAACTGATTGATAGAATGGTTGATTGAGCTTGTCGGGATCGCCTCAATAGATGGTTAAACCTTCTCGATTGAGCCTCGCTCTAATACCAATTGTTAGACTTGATTTCCTCAACCATTTGTGCTTGCCAAGTGATGAAGAAGATGTAATTTGAGTGTTTATGTTGGAAGCAAAAGAAAAAGAATTTAGAGTGGTTTGGCTTTCTAACCAAAGCCTACATCCACTACCTTAGCTCCTCACCAAGGATTTCAACTAATTCACTAAGAATTCTTCCCCTTTTCTAGGCTTAAGAGGCAACCTTTTACAACCTAAACTCACAAACCAAGTCTAGCAACCAAAGCTCACAAACAGAGCTTTGGGAATACTCTTAAGCAAGAGAAAACTTAGCAAACGGCCCTAATCCTAGAACACTTGAGCATACATTGACAATTTGAGCTCACAAGTGTTTGTCTATACAAAGAATGGAAATTTAGGCACTAAGACAAATTTGACATCATAATGTTGTTAACAATAGGATCATTAGTCTTTCCTAGATGCTTGGAGGTCGCTTTTATACTCCCAAAAGAGTTCATAGCCATTGGAGACCGTTGGAGATGAATTGGAGCCGTTGGGGCCTTTAATTCCCGTAATCAATGCAGTTCTGGAGTTGTCTGTATCGGTACGCAGGTAGCCGTATTGGTATGTGCTCTTCAGAAACTAGTCGTTGAGCTCTTTCCAGCTTATGTGTATCGTTACACTTAAGAGTGTATCGGTACGGCCTACAATTTAAAGACTGTTGGGAAAATAGTTGTTAGGGGGTTTTGGTCGTTGGGATTTTTGCCAATAAGCATATTGAGACGCTAAGAGGCATATCAAAATGACCCCTCTCCGTATCGATATGAGCAAGACCTATATCTGTAAACCCTGTATAGGTACGGGTTTTGGCAGTTTCAAATAGACTGTAGCTAAAACCCTAAGACTTATCGAAATAGGGTACCGTATCGATACAGTTGAGCTGGGAACTTAGGTTTGGCTACTTTAAAACATTTCAAAAACACTTCAAAACCTTTTAAAACCTTCTCAAACATATTTTCAAGCTGTTTGGACTTAAAATCATTTTTGCAATATTTTCAATTTAGTCCAAAATAATTTTTAAAATTATTATATCAAAACAAATATCCTAACATAAAGGCTCTAACAATTAATTAAAAACTAGGTGGTTAAATTGTCGAACATGCAAAACTATATGCCCAATTTAAAATATGTATGAAACATATAAGTTTAAACAATTAATTAAATTAAAACAATTAAATGAAAGCTGTAAAGGACTAAATTGAAAGGAAACACAAATTGCATAACTCAATTTCGTTCAAATTGGGGCCAAATTGAAATACGATACAAAGCTGTAAGGACCAAATTCCTAATTAACCCATTTATCCCAAAGTGCGGGGGTCTCCTATCCGGGTCGGATAAACACGCGGATCCCCTTGCCCAAAACGCTGCGTTTTGGAGGGGTATTTAAACCCATTTTCCTTCAAAAATTTCCCCTCTTTATTTCATTTTACTTGACTCTCTCTCTCTCTTATACCCGGATCTCTCTCTCCCAAACACTCTGAACCCAAACACCCATTGAACCCAAAAACTACACCAAAATGGATCAAAATCCATGATTTTTGTTGGTTTTCATCATTGTTCAAGATGAACACCCGATTATCCGGCCACTCTCTGCCGCATGTACCACCGTTGAATCTTCGGCCACCGCTCCCTAGTCTTCTAAGGTTGTTTGCCGGCCACCACACCTAATCCTCGACCACCGCGCGAGTCGGCGCCGGCCGCCGTAAGGTGATTTTTGGCCGCCACTTGCTAGAACCCTAAAAACCCTCTTTTTCGATCTTAGAACCTAATCTAGACCCGGATTCGTCAGAATCCTCCCAACTCCGACCGTTCTAAGTCTAAACTACCCCCAAACCGAGCCCTTATCCCTTATTTTCAACTCCGACAACCTCTCCATAACTCCGACAACCACATATATGCTTCTGATCTCCTTTTCTCTCTTTAAATCTCATCTATGTTCTTATTTTCATGAACTAACATTTTTTTTCTTTACAGGAATTAAAAGATCGAAAAGGATATACCTTTTGGTGGCTAAACGGTAATTTCGGTGTCTTTTTCGATGTCTGATAAGCTTCCTGGCGGCCGTCCTTTTGGCTCCACAGTGGTGGCTCAACTCCCAAACGACGTTCAATCTTCCCTGGCCGGCGGTTCGGTTTCCTCGATGGCAAGTATAATTTCCCAAAATGCCCTTTCTCTTTTTTGCTTTTATTATATTATTTATTATCCTATTATTATTTTATGGTATGTAATTATTATTGGTAATTAATTCCCTGACTTTTTCTCTCTCTCTATTTATAGGGGGTTAGAATGATGATCTGCGTGAAATTAAAATGAGCAAATAGGAGACCGCCATGTGTCAAGGAATGGGCAGGAAAGCTTGAATTAGCTGAAATTTTGTGTTTCTTTGTGTGTTTGTTTGTTTGGGTTTGGAGAGTTGTAAAAAAATGTATATGATATATAGGGATTTTAGACTTTGTAACGAAAAATGGGCTTTTATATTATATAATATGGACATTTAAGGGATTTTGAGGCTTATTGATTTTACTTATTTTATGGGCTTTATACTTTTTATTTTATTTTTTATAGAGATATATATTATATATGTATGTATCTGGACGAAATTCGGGTATTACATGTACGACAAAAAATTAATCAAGCTGGTCATAATTTAGCACATTAGGTTCTAACTTGTGTATCACCTACTTGATTTTATGTTGGTTTTGCTCTTTAAATCTGACAATTATTCTTCATAACGTGAAAAAGGAGCCACGGTGGCCGGAAATAGTGAATGACTGTGAATGGAGGAGAAGATGCAAATAGAAACGATTGGGGTTATTTCCAAAACAAAGAATGTAGTTTTGATTTTTTTTATTAAAACAGAGTCTAATATCAAACAGGGTTGATGACCCAATACATTGAGAAGGTTTATATAGCCCATTCTCTAACAGATCATAGCAAACCCAACTGCCCAATACTAACTAATTAACAACTAATTGTAGTTAATCCCTAACATTCACCCTGCTTTTTCTTTTCTGAATTTCTTCAATCTTTAATCTTCAATTTTCTTAAAATTGATGAGCTGCTTATAAAAAATAAAGAGATGGTTCTTGAACAAAAAATGCTGTGAGCTGGTTCTCTTTCTTCTGAACTCTTTGCTGAACAAAACATTTCAGATGCAGTGTGCATTGTGAACTGAGTCACAAACTGATAGCAAAATTGATTGCATTCTTCGTTCTTACTTAGGTGATTCATGAATCGAAATTATTCTTCATTTTTACTTCCGTTCTTCTTCATACACCTTTCTTTCTTCTTCATGTTTTTCATATGTTCAGTCTTCATCTATACTATTCTTCTTCTCCACTTATTGGGACTTCTTTTTTGTTAGAAGCAAGACGGTTAAGCTACATGCTCCGGGTGCAATCTGAAGCCTCTCTTAGGCAAGAAAACACCCTCTTATGTCTGGTTAAGGAGACCAAGGCTGTGAAACACTTAACTCTCCCCCAAAGATTTTCTTCCATGATAACTTGGCTATGAAGCCTCAAGTTTCATGTTCATTTTGAAGAAGAAGCAACAGTTAATGAAGCCAAATTGATTTCAAATGATTAACAAAAATCTTTAGCAATGAACCAACAACACCAAACAACAGTTAACAACAAGCAAGGCCAAATCATCAGCTTTCTGCAGCAATGTGAGGTTGTGAACTAAGGCAACAATACCAGATGACACCAACTGAGATGCTCAGAACCCAATAACCAGCAATATGGAAGATGCTCAACCCAGAACTTAACTTTAGTAATCCATCACATTTGCAACCATAACCAGAAAGAACGACGAACAATCAGTTAACATCAACAACTTTTGATTGTATCCGGTACTAACAACTTAAATCAATAGAACAAGGCTTACAACACCACCAATTACAGAAACAAACTGAACTTAATCTATTGTTTCCATATTGAAAGATCCACATCAATGAACCCAAGATCTTCATCAAATACAGAAGAATCATGAACTGTGACCATGCTTGACAACATATATTCAAGAACACAACGTGTGGAGGAACACTAATTAATTGTTCCAGAATCATTTGTAGAAAACGCCACAAACAAAAATACTGCAGAATTAAATTGAGCAAGGCAACTCTGGTGGAATCAAGATGATGTGAGCGCAAGAAAAAAACGCAGCATGAACGACTAGACAACCAAAAAAATCATTCAGAGAAGAGCAACTAATGAAGAGGACAAAGACTTCAAGGCACAATCCAGTAGAACAATATTGCAGTGACAATAGAATTAAAAGATCTCACCAGTAGTAAGACGAAAAAGTAGTAATCTCGGAGATTGAACAGGAGAACTGAGTTCTTGAATAATCATCGATCTGAAGGTTGAAAAAGAAAGCATGCAACACCCTCACGGTCAAGTTGCGAATCTGATGAACAAATCAATTGACTAAATACATCTTCAATCATCAGAGATTTCCAGAATCTATGATCACCAGATGAATGGCTAACGAAATACAGAACTCCGATGATTGAGGAAGCTAATCTCCAACTGATGAAGCAATGTTAACATCGCCGGTAACACATGCAACTGTTGAACCCTTGGATTACAACAGTGATGATGGATTTGATTGACCGATGAACTAGATTAGAAACATCAGATTTCGATCAAATCTGAGATCCTGACGACGGTCACTCATATGAAGGCATATCTGATATTGGGAAAAAAAATTAAAACGGCGAAAGAGAGCAAGACGCCGATGAACGATATCCGAACAACTACAGCAGAAGTAAAAAGAGTTAGGATCTTCAGGCTCTAATGCCATGTGAGAAAGGAGCCATGGTGGCCGGGGATAGTGAATGACGATAGAAAGGTTGATGACCCAATACATTGAGAAGGTTTATATAGCCCATTCTCTAACAGATTATAGCAAACTCAACTGCCCAGTACTAACTAATTAACAACTAATTGCAGCTAATCTCTAACACATAATGTCGCTTATGGTTATTTTATAGAATCATCCTTTTATCCCAAAAAGAGAGAAAGAAAATGTGGGTAAAAAAAGAAAAGAAAGAGAAATGAAGAACATAAGTTAGGGAGGGAAATGATTGATGGATTGTCATTTTGAGTTAGTGTGTTACCAATGGACCTTTGAACGTGTTTTACTACATAAACAAAAGAATAAATGACGGAATCTTTATCAAAAGAAAACTTGGTTCTTTATGAAATTATCGGAGAAAAATAATCTCTTGTAATCATTTCTCTCATTAAGGGATTGTTTTCAAGCAGTGATCATCTTGGAAAGAACTGTCATTAACGAAAATATCCTAATGAAAGACGATGAAGAGTTGGCCAAAATGGGCATTAAATATTTTACGAGATCTCCTCCAAATCACCGGTGTGACTATCAAAATCGTAAGCATCGGTATGTAGGTTCCAAATTCTCGTAATAGAATCAGGTGTTTTAGCTATTGTTTTGAGAAATAACTTAGCCTAGCTCATTCCTCAAAAAAGTTTTTATAGGACCTCATCTACTAAAATTTTTACTTCTGATTCCTGATGAACGGATAATCATTGAGTCCTCACTTTTATCGAACAACACATATAATGTGACCAGTATATTTATTAAAATACCATTATATATTCTATTTTGGTTGTCTTTCTCAATTTTGTTTTCTAAGTTTTATCGTCTTTTCTCTCTCTTTTTTTTCTTTTTTTTTTGTTAAGAACTAATTTCGCCATTGAATTATATTTTATCAAACAATGTGATCGTTTAAAAATTTTACTCCCATATATTATTTAAAAATTCTTTGATCTATTAAAATTTTCACAACGCATTACTTGCAGTTGTCTCTATTGTTTTTCAATTCAAACCCAAAAGAAGGAAGAACAAATGAAATGTGAATAACTTTTTTCGAGCTCTTAGCTTTGAATGAGAAAATATCAGAAATAATTAAAAATCATGCAAAGTAAAAGAGATTGATGAAATAAAAAAATAACATGTGAATTTTGAAGCAAATATCAATTTGATTGAAAAATATTAATATAATATTTAATTTTAAAAGAAAATAGAAACACAATCCTGGATGAAGGTACTATAATGGAGGAAGAGAGAAAGGGTGAAGATGGTGGGGGAATGATGAAGTAAGACGGTGAAGGGAGAAGAAAGAAATAGAAAATAGAGTGACGGTGAAGGGAGAAGAAAGAAATAGAAAATAGAGTAAATAGTAGAATATTTAAATTTTAAGGGTTAATTTTTTAAATTTAAGATTAAGTTAAAATAAATTATAAAATCTTGGTTAAATTGTATTAATTGATGTATAATATGTTATTAAATTATTAGAAAAAAAATTAATTTGTGACTTTTTAAAATTGAGTAACCATTTTATAATATTTTTTAGTCGAAGAATTCAATCTTAATTTGAAGACATGTTTTATCCACCTTATATTATTATAAAGAATAAATTATATAAATGGTTTTTGACTATAGTGTATTTTTTTTAGTCATTCGTTTATAAAAGTATTTAAAAAAACAATGAAATAATTTGTTGTCGTTAAAATTTTATCAAAAGATGATGTGTCAATTAATCAACTTTGGCACAATAATAAATTTAGCCATTAATTTTTACACTTTATTTTAATTTTGTTCTAATTCTAAAAAAATCATCTTAAACATTTTAATTTTCTACCAATTTAATCCCTAATTTTATTTAGTTCAGTAAAAATCTCCATTACATCATCACTAAAATTCAACATCAAGAGCCTTAACAAATCCTTCAAAATTCAACACATGTTTGTCAAAATTATGTCCACTACAAATTTTAGAGTTAAGCAAAATTCGACTACTCGAAAAAAATTAAATTTTTCGACTCGACTCGAAAAAATTTCAAATAAAGTTTGAGTTGTAAAATAGAAATTCGAATAACTTAAAATTTTTAGTAATTAGTGGATTGATTTTTATGTTCGAGTCGAGCCCCTCAATTTTTCTTGATATATACTGATATAAAAAATATGAAGAAATATATGCCACATATGAAAAATATGAAAAAATATATATATGCATATCTTATATGATTAGAGAAAGTCGTTTAAATTGGAATCAAATTGTACTATAACATGATAAATAATTACACTTAAATTTGTATCGGAACTCGAAAACTCAAACTCAACTCGAATTTCATAAACTCGACTCGAATCGAAAAGAATTCAAATAAAGTTTGAGTTATAAAATATGGCGTGTCAACTCGAATAACTTGACATTTTTTGACTCGACTCGATCGAACGCTCACCCCTAACAAATTTGACATCTTTTGAACATGAACATGTTACATTTGTTAACCAGCTAGGTATGGTAATTACTATTTCTGAATGTTTCCATGATTTTTTTTATGTTGTGTGGTTAGATTGCAAGACTTGAGGATTTGGATTTCAAGTATAAAAAGGAGTTTCAAATCAAACTCATTTATACTGGAATTCTACTTCTCTAAAAGGTTCAAGTTTATATTCTTCTACTGTTTTGAAATTTAAACGAAAAATATGATTGTTTCTTCCTTGCCTGTCTCTAAGTAAGTTCTTCAATATTACTCAACTTCACGTCATCTTTTTCGGCAGCAACCTTTCGATTCATGATACAGAGAGTTACCCTTTTTTTGTCCCCAGTTTTCCATTACTTTTTTTTGACTAATTTGAACCGACCCGCATCGTATACTTGATTTGGTGGGAAGTTTCTTAACGGGAATTTTTTGCATACCTCAAACTCAAAATTGCTTAAGTGATATCAAGCTGTTTACCACTTAAACCAATCTCGTTGGTATAGAATTAGAATTTTTAATATGGAACCAAATATCCCAAAGAAGTGTCATTGTTTTTGGATTCTGATAAAAATTGCTTTTGAATCCTGAGAGCAGCTTCAAGAATAAGAGCTGTTGTTGTTGTTGGGATATGAATAAAGATGGCATTATGGATTTTGCAAAGGCATTAAACTGCTGAAGGAATTTTAAACGATGTTGACTTTTTGGAGCTAGTCGTTATGTCATGAAAGCAGAACAAACAAGCATTTTACAGAACTTTGAAGGAAAAAAAATCAAATCTTAAAAATGAATCACTTGTAGAGAAGTAAAATTGCAATATAAATGGGTTTAACTTGAAACCCAAATCTTAAAAAGTAACAAAAAAAAGTAATTTGAAACCCAGAATACCCAAGTTTTAATTCAAAAATATTGAATTCTTGAAGCTTATAATTAGCAATTAAGTGTTATGAAATCATTCAATAAAAGAAAAAACTAATCCCAAATAAAAAAAACTTGAAAAGATCGAAAAAAGTAGTGAATTTTAACAAATTCAAAATCCCATCAGTTTTTTTCTTTTTTGGTAAAAACAGTGAACTCATACTTTTTGATTTTAAACCTAAAACCATCGAGCCATAGGAGTAACTTGTCGATGATGATGGCCTGTTGTTGGTAATGTGGGAAATTATTTCGTTTTGTTAAAGTGGCAACTTAGAGGCAGGGGGTTAGGGTGGATAAAACTCGATTCGATTAAAAAATTAAATTATTTGATTCAATTTAATGTTAAAATACTTGATTCGTCTTAATTCGACTTGTAATTTTATAAATTCAAATCGATTTGAAAAAAAATAAATAAAGTTTAAATTATAGAATGAAAATTCAAATAACTTATTTTTTTTAATAATGAGTGGATTAGTCTTTAAGTTCGAATACAGTCTCTCAACTAATTTTAATATAAATATATATATATATATTAATGTCAAAAATATCAAACACTGAATAGGGTGGTAAAGACGATGATAAGAAAGAAAGATGGTGACAATTTATGGTGGTTCACCCATTCTAGAATAGACCTAGATCTAAAGATGGGGTGTAAAGTGTAGTAGAGAGAGTTGGTGGGGAATCAGGTGAAAGGAATCGGTATGTCCTGTTATCTTCATATCAATGGATGTTTATAATCAAATGATACTGTTTGATGGAAAAAAAATCGTGCCTACTAATGATTATAGACGGGTCGGCAAGATTATGTCTGACTCTTAGACGGTAAATTTTTTAATTTGGTTACATAGGTCAACAGAGTAGATTCGATTATCAAATAATAAGCTCAGTTAGTGGGTCAGACAGACTTAATGATTGTCATATCAAAAATAATACGTAGACAAAAGTTTTGAAGGCTAGAGGCAAGGGTTTCAAAGGACATGATACTTGCATGCTGAGGCACCACACGGAGACTGAAAATTTTGAAGGCATAAATGGAGATATAGAAATTGTAAGTAGATATATAACAGTTGTAGGCGGAGGTATAACAATATATATCACATATGAAAGAACCTGGAGAAATATATGTGTATTTTATATCATTATAGAAAATCATTTAATTTGGAACTAATTAATAGCATAATATTATAAATGTTTATAATTAACTTTGAACAGAAATTCGAACTCGACTTGAACTTGAATTGACTCAAAAAAACTTTAAATAAAATTTGAGTTATAAAATAAGGCTATTCAACTAGATTAACTCGAAACTTTTTGACTCGACTCGATCCCATTAGAGTGATGAAGATAATGGCTAAATTAAAACGAAATTAAAAATTGAAGGTTAAAATTTTATTATACCAATTTGATTAACTGACACGTCACATGTCGTTAAAAATTTAACAACAACGGATTAATTTGTTATTTTTATAAGTTGAATGACCATTTCATTATATTTTATAGTTAGGGTACTCAATTAAAAATGTCCTATAGTTAGGGGATTATTTATGTAGTTTAAATTAATACACAAAGAAAAACCAAAAAAAAGAGAGGGTTTGTCCTCTGTTTTACCCGTCTGCTCCACAAATCTGCAGTCTGTTTCTTTGTTTTTTTCCTTTAAAAAATTTCTTAATTAAAGTGGCGATCTTTGAGGTGGGTTTGGCTTTTTCAACAATGGAAACCATTTAGATAAGGGAGGTATGTTTCTCTTCTAACAACAACTACATATTTTTTTAAAGAAAAAAATTATGGGTATTGGTTTTTTGGATCATTACACAGGGCATAACAATAAAGATTGGTTTTTGGTTTGTTTACAGAGGAATCTGCAAAAAAATGCCATTTTCAGAGGTAGTTTCAATTTGATCATGGCGGTTGCTGAGAGTGCTGGGGCGAAAATCGGGTCATCGGGTCAAAATATGGAAAACACTGTAGTATCGTCTAACTCTAATCTGGTAAACGATCCAGATACATCGAAGACCGGAACTGATTCCATAATTGCTGCTAAGACTACTAAAGAAGACAACTTTGAACAAGAAAATCCAGCACCAACCGCCAACAGCAATGAGTTTAATGAAAAGAATCAACAACAGATGGCGACGAAGACTGCTGGGCTTAACGGATTTAGCAAAGTGGAAAATGGCGGTAATGGTGTGATTTTTAAGAACGAGATGAGTGATTTAGTTGAGATTTTGTCTAAGCTTAACCCCCTGGCTGAGGAATTTGTACCTCCTTCCCTTGCCAATCATCATCATCATGGTCTTAAAGAGCATTATCAAAACCAAAAGCAAGATAATCACTTTTTGGAAAATGGGTTTGGATATAGTACTGATAATTTTGTGTTGCACCCTAATTCTGGCAACTCCAATGGATATACTAATAGAAGGGTATACTATTTCCATTACATTAGACAAATATATGTTTCTTTTCCTTTAGATCAATTTTATATTGATGTTCTCCTTTCATTCTTAGAAGAGGAATAACTATAACCAAGGGAAGAGAAGGTTGAACAATAGAGCGAACATTGCTCAGCTAGAGGATGCAATTAGAAAGACCGTTTATGTATCTGATATTGATCTACAGGTGATCTATTTTCACACTTTGTTTTATGTCTCGGTTTTTCTCTGGTTGTGTACTGATACGGAAATATCTTACCGACTGATTATGTTTATCGAATAGGTTACCGAGGAGCTTCTTGCGGGTCTCTTTCAGAGTTGTGGACCAGTACTCGTTTCTTTCCCACGTTTAATAAAGAAATTTCAGTTTATCCAACTTAGTGGATTATGCCTCTAAAATAACTTCCTGTTATTTTGGTGAAAAGGTTGTTGATTGTCGTATATGCGGCGATCCTAATTCTGTTCTCCGCTTTGCTTTTGTTGAGTTCTATAAAGAAGGTATTATGCAAGTCTGTTGCATTTTGTAAGCATTGATAGCTGCCTTCAATTTACAGTGTTGACAATTTGATGTTCTTGTAGAGGATGCGAGGGATGCTTTGAATTTGTCTGGAACCATGCTTGGTTATTATCCTGTAAGAGTGCTGCCTTCCAAGACTGCAATTGCACCTGTTAACCCGACCTTTTTACCCAGGGTAAAGCATGTACATATTGAGTGAACTTTCTTCACGGTTGTGTGGAAATTATAGAAGCTAAATCATAGTTATGTTGATATCTGTTAATTTCTTGGCTTCAACTTATTTTTTATGTTTTTCAGTCTGAGGATGAGCGGGAAATGTGTACAAGGACCATTTACTGTACAAACATAGACAAGAAGGTAATTTATCTAGTCCATTATCTATCTTGAATGCCAGTGTGATACTGTGAGTAGCAAGCAGAGCAGTAATTCCTGTTTTATTTATTCAATTTATACAGATTACTCAGATTGACATCAAGCTCTTATTTGAATCAGTTTGTGGGGAGGTCTGTAGTTTCTCGTGTGACATGTCTGCTGCTTGTCTTATATTTGACATATTTGATGATTTCGTACCAAATGTGTTTGCTTTATGGTAGGTTAAATGCTTGAGGCTATTGGGAGATGATCATCATTCAACTCGTATTGGTTTTGTTGAGTTCAAAATGGTAGTTAATCTCTTGAATCTTTATCACTATATTAAGTGTTGTTGGAAGGTAACTGTGGACAAACCTGGTCTGAAGATGCAATCAGGACATTGTACTTTTGTTTTGTGATAACAGCGACACTCCATAAAACCTTGTCTTTAATGCTGGAAACATCAAGCTATAAAGTTGTCTAGTTTTGACTGTGACTATTTGGTACTGTTCTAATAGTTTAGAACTTGTGTTGCGGACCGAAGTGTGAAGAAAAGTTCATGGTAGCTTGATTTGTATTTTATTTAATCTGCTTGGTGATTGCTGACTGTTGTTTCTTGTTCGCTGCATGTTTAGAATACCATAGTTGATCTGAGCTCGAAGCTCTAAGCTATCTATTACCCTCACCAATCCATCCCATTATTGACCAAAGCTTTTGGTGCCACTAGCTCCCTAACATCTTGTAGGTGTTTATCTAGAACCATTCGGACAAGCATTTCTCAAAAATGGAAACGTGGCGTTTTTATATTTGGATGCAGAAATATGTTAGTGAATTTTCTGTGTGATTGCTATTGAATGACTGCTGAAACGTTGTTGGCTGGACCGTCTCATTATGTTGGCTTCATTTGTAAACTGGTAAATTTGATTCGATGCTATGTACAATGATGATCTTTATGCTTTATTTTCCCTCTACTGCAGGCTGAAAGTGCTATCGCAGCCCTCAACTGCAGTGGTGTAGTTCTGGGATCACTGCCTATAAGGTTGGTCTGTGAGCCTTTTTTGTTTGAGCTAATGTTTTACTATCTTCGTTTTGGTTGTGAAATTCAAGTTCTTTCATAATTTTATGTGATTATATTTGGCTGTTGCATGTGCAGGGTAAGCCCATCAAAGACACCTGTTCGGCCCCGTCCACTTTACCCTGCAATGTAGTGAACCACCCTTGACTGCTCTTTCTCGTGCGCTGATCAACTACCAATATATCTACACATGCATACCTAAATACACCAAGTACAGTCAGAGGTACCTCTGGTGTAAATGTTATCATCTCGTTGCTGCATCTCGGCATCTTTATTACTTATGGGGGGTTAGTTGCCCTTGTTTTGTTTAGCTTGTAGAGCGGTTGAGGACATGAATGTTAATTGTATGTTGTTGCATATGACAATGCAGACTCTTGGGGTTGTCCCCAAAGACAGACAGTTCGGGTATATCTCTAACAACTGATAAAACTCTCCCTATTTTTGTCGGATCCGATGATTGCAATTTCAGATGCCGTTATATACATTACGGAGAAGTACATTATCCTGATTCGGTGTTGAATGTGAACTATTAGTAAGTTAATAACTTCATAATCTGATATGCAAAAAGCAAGGATTGAGTTTTATATTGGCTGAATTCGACTTTTAGAACATGCGTGCATCATTTTAGTTAAAACTTTGAATATTCAATCGTATGTATAGGGTCTGACACTGTTGATTTGGTCATATCTTTAAATGAAATTCTTTTCCAAGGATAGGGAAGGCGCTTCATATCAGAGAAGAGTTAAAATTTTCATTGGATAATTTGTTTTCTTTTCAAAATGAACTCGATAAATTAGGGATGGTAATTTGATTTGGACCCGAGCCGACTCAATAGGGATGGTTTTTTCTTTTGAAATCTGGACTTAGGGTGGATTTTGAAAAAAAATAGAATTGGATTTGAATTTAGGGTGAAACGCTTTGACTTGAATCGATATATTTACTAATATACCGTGGAAAAATTTTAATAGCCGTAGAAACTAAAGTTTACATATTAAGGGTTAAAATTATAGTTAAGGGTTAAAATTATAGTTTAGAGTTTAAATGTTAAGAATTTAGGGCTGAAAATTTAAAGTTATAATTTAAAAATACATGTTATATTAAAATTTTACCCATATATTATAGGGTTTTTTTTCTATTTTCTCTTTGTTTTCAGTTTCACGCCGCACTTTCTTCTCTTTATCTCTTCTCCCCAGATTCCTTCGTTTCTAATTTCTCCTTCTGGTTGTAGTTGGTTTGTAATAGCCCAATTTCGTCCGAACTACACCTTTACCCATTACAATTAAAACAAAACAACTCAATATCTTTCACAAATTTCAACCCAAATTCCCATTAACATATTAGGCCCAAATTATTACCCAGCCTAATACCTAAACCTAAATATGATAACTTAACTCTAACCCTAAAAGCTTCAACCCCGCCGCCGCCATCAAGCTCTTGAGCCGCCGCCGCCGAGCCTAATCTACAGCCACCATCACCATATCATATACTCACCAACTCGACTGGCAAACTCCAGAAAATCCGAGGCATTAAAAGAAGACTTAATCACTAAGCTTCATTTCTCTATATATCCGATCTGCAACGGAAAAGGGGGATTTTTAGAGACTGAAAAGAGAAGGAAAAGAAAAAATCCGAAAAGAAAAGTGGAAAAGGTAAAAAAGGGATATTGTTCTTACCTTTTATGTTAGAACTAGAATTTTTGGGTAGGTTTTGAGAGAAACCGTGGGTAGACCGGGCTTCAGTGACGTAAATCGAACCGTTTTATGCCTTTTGCTCGTCTTCGAGCCATAATAGGCGGCCGTTATTGTTGCCGTCGCTGTCGCCGATGAACGGTGGCCGACGGCGGAAAGTCGGCCGGGGATTGGGGTTTGAAGAGAGGGTTGAGAGAGTTTAAGAGTTTTTTTGAGTTATAAGCTGAAAATGATTTTTTTTGGCTAAAAGGGTGAATTTAAAAACTCTCCAAAACAACGTCGTTTTAACTGTGTAACTCACGCGTGTGACTCGATTCGGGAAGAATTTTTTCAAGAAATAGAAAAATCACATTTACAGTTCTTCTGCTTTTAAATTTGTTTAGTTTCATCCGTTTTTAAGTTATTTTATTTTTAATTTGTTCTATAACTAGCGATTTTATAGTATAATCACTATATATTTTTTAACCTTTTATTAATTAATGTTATGTACTTTAATATGGTATTGTTTAATTCTAAATATATATACGTAGGTATATATATATATATATAAAGTTTCCTAAATATATTTGTTTAAAAGAAGTTTCCTATATATATTTAAAGTATGATATCTATATATGTAAAGTATGATTCTTACCCATTATTATATTTAATCATAACATAGGTAAAAAAATTAAATCTATATACATATATTATATATATACACGTAAAGTTTCTTAAAAAGGGTTTATATATAAAAAATATAATATAATATGTTTTTTATATGCATATAGGTATATATGTTTTTAATTGTTTTGTATATTTTATACTTATATATTAGTATAGGTATATATTATGTATTCATATCCGATTTTTATAACTTTTTTTTTTACAAAAGATATAGTAATTTTTTTTGGATTCTCGAGAAAATTGTGACTCAATCTGACAGAGGTGTGGTTTTTTCGTTAGTCTTCGATAGAAGACGCATTTTAACCAAATTAATATATTCGAGATGATATTTAAGTGTCTCGAGAAACTTGTGTCTCAACACGATAGAGGCGTATTTTTTAAGTTAATTCTAAAAAATGAGATTCTTTTAAATATATTTAGGAAAATAAAATGCATTTAAGGGTCATATTTAAATTATATTTGAATTCGTAATTTTCAACACTAAGACATTAAATAATCAACTAGGTACTAGTTTTGGGCATTGTGTGGTGCTCATCCTTCCCTATATATAACCGACTCTTGAACTCGTCTTCTGCTCTGGTTATTTTTTGGTGTCCGGTCTACCAAATTCAAGAAACCGGTGACAATTCCACATTTTTAATTTCAAAATTGAGTTTTCCAAAATAAATAGAACCACGGACGATTTTGTTACTACATGGTTTCCTTTTTTCTCACATTCTACTTGTACACTATGTCCTTTCAAAGAAACATAAAGTCAAAAAATGCCTATAATATTTGCCTAAATAGTCATTTTAACCTTTATTTGTTTTTTTGAAATAGTTTAACCCTTAACGTTTTATTTTGGGTCAAAATGACCCATTTATGGATGAAAACTGTTAGTAAATTAGCGATAAATGACTTTAAATGACGTGACTAGAGGTGTTCATTGTCGGGTACCTTCTTTGTCGGCTCGTGTCTTGGCCCGCTATATTCAGGTACTCGGGTAAAGGATACCCGGTTCATAATTTAAAAAAAATTAAAAAAACACATATTAAACACATAAAATTTAAAAGTTTATAATACATAATCCAAACAAAAAAAAATTAGTGATTTGAAGTTAGTTTTAACTTTGAAGGGCGAAATATTTAGATAAGTATTGAAGTTTATCACCAAAAGAATATATTAAAAAGATTAATCTCGATCTTGATTTTTTTCCTTCAAATATCATACTAACAAATCAATACAAATATTTGTTAAAAATTTAAAACTTAAAAATACAAACATAGAAAGAATTTAGGGATTTGAATTTAGTTTTAGAGTAAAAATATTAAAAACGTAAAATAAACATATAATTTAAAATATATATATATATATTAAAAGTGTCGGGTCGAGTACCCGGTAAGGGAAAAATTTCGGCCCAAGCCCAACCCGCGTACCTGAAAAAATTACTAGTTGGGTATCCGGCGCGATAAAAAATAAAAATTTTAAAAATACTTGCTTATTTTGTACTGGGTCGTCGGGTAATCGGGCAGGGTTAGTCAGGTCGAATAATTTTGAACACTCTTAGACGTAACAAACTTAAATGGCAGCGCATGTTGCGATAGTAGTTTCATATAGACAATATGCCGGTTTTATAAAATGAGATGAGTAAAAAAAAAAACTAAAAATTTATATAAAATATTTTTTTTCTAACATGTCATTCTATCAAGTCATTTTAGGTTGTTTATCGTCAGTTGACTAGTAGTTTTTTTTCGTATAGGGGGTCATTTTGACACAAAATGAAACGTCAAAGACTATGTTAACAAAAAAGGAACAAAGTGACTATTCAATCAAACATTAAGGACATTTTTAATATTATGCTAAACCATGAAAAAGAATAATTTATTTGTTAATGTTATTTAAAAACCATCTTTTATTCGGTCCCTTTTGTTCCATTTGTTGGTTTTGGATCTAATGAGATGTGTTTCTAGGATTTTGAAGTTCTAGCTTTTTCGTATTTTAATTTATTTTTTGAGTTTTTTTCACTGTCTTTTGAAATTGCACAGATTTAAAATTCTAAGAATTTGTTCCTCGCATATTTAAAATTTTTGAAGCTATTTTTCGTTTTGAACGTGGTTCTTTCAAATATCAGGTATTAGGTTAATAATTTTTAAAATAAATAGTAAAAATTTTCAGTTGACATCCTCTCCTTTCTCTTCAATTGTGAGTTTAAAACTTATTTTTTAAGAGTAAATTTTTCCTTCTCTTCTCCTAATTAAAATTTGTTCAAAAAGAATTAAGGTATTAGTTTGTTGAACAGTTGTATTGGGACATTAAGAACTAATTTCAGAGGATAACGTTTCATTTTAAGACCGGAAGCTTTACATTAAAGTTAAACATGACTCACTAAACTATTCATGCTTTCTTATTTTAGTTATTAAATTATTATTTTGTATAAATTTGTCACTAATGTTAGTTATTTTTTTATTTTCATCACTAATGTTAACTTTTTTTCTTGTTTTGGTCACCAACATATTGTTTCTTTTTTATTTTGGTCCCCTATTTTTTCGTGAGCATTTTAACAGCGGGTGACAGAAGTAAAAAATATAACATTAGTGATTATTTTACTAAAAAATAATAATTTAATGATCAAAAGAGAAAAGCGTAAATAGTTCAGTGACCATTGATAATATACATTAACTACATTTGATTCGAGTTTGGTCAGGTTGAAGTTGAATTTTTACGTTTTATTTCCGGACAGGTTGAGAACAATAGCCATCCAAGGCAGGAATGGAGTGGGTAGAGGTTATTATTTCTTCGGATGAGGTTAAAGTAGCCAAAAATCCGTCCCACCCCGTTGGTAAATTATTGTTTGTTAAATGCTAAATTTCAGCTCAGAGAAAAATTAGGAACTGTCTCTTAGAATTGGTGGTACTTTGGGGGTTTCTTGGATTCACGAATTTCTCCATGAATCCCGGCTCTTGAATGTACAAAAAATGGATGGCAATAATCATAACAATTGCCACTCTTCTTTGTACTGTTTACACATACGACTCCATAACTGGTCGCAAAGCGAAGATGAACTCACAAGCTAAGCAACACCCACCTGGCCTCTCTTTCACAGTTTACCCACCATTGCCTTGTACAGTATAAGATATAATGCCATTTCAAAGTAATAAAATCAAATATTTAGTCAAGTTGATTAAGGGTGCCTCTGTTATTCAAAAGGCGAAGTCTCTTTTTTATTTTTATTTTATTTCACAAAAACAAAAGAATATATCTAAATACCAAACCTAAAAGTGTCTTTTACTAACTGTATTCTATCATTATGTCTTGAATGCTTCTCATGTTGAATTATATATATATTTTCTTAAAATATAAAAAATAAAAACTGTAAAACCCTTTCCCTTAAAGTCACAGGCTTTACATTTACACCGGTGAACTTTGTGCAGAGGCAGATCCGGTGACTTCTTCCACTGCTGCACCTGCATTGCATTGTAAACCAAGCCTTCTGTCAATCACATATTATATCTCCCTCAGTAACCACTCTGTAAATTAATGCAGATAAAACTTAGAGATAACTCAACCGGTGCCAGCAACAGATGACGGAGAGGGTGCCGGTGGAAGCGTTAAGGCCCCAAATGCTCGGTATTTGGGATACTGGGGAGGATGAAGTGGGAAGTAACTCAAGTAGACTCCAGCAGATCCAGATGTCCCAGTTGTGTAATGGGATGGCAACTGTTGCCCTCCATAAACATTGTAATAGTTCTGCAAAATGACTAATTAATGATTAAACAAAAACATCAAGGATTTCGTTTTGATTTCGGTTGAATTGAACCCCACAAATGCTGGTTTGAAATTTGTTTTAAAAGTGAACTTTAGATGAAAACATGGTTTAGATAGAGTAAGAGAGACTAACCAATGGATAAATGTTGTGTGTGTAACCAGGATACCTGAATGTTAAAAGGAAAAGCACTCAGAAAATTAAAACTACAGATTGAAATCAAAATTCTAGTAAATCATGCATGCTTTGTCGAGGTTTTGAATCGAATCTAACCCATAAGCGGAGTAAGGAAAAGCGTATTGCGGGATGAGTTGACGGCAAAATGTGGGAGCACCGGTCGTTGAAGGGGCCATCACTCGAGGTGGTGGAGGGCTAAATTTCTCCATCGCTGCAACATCTTTTTAGCAATCAAATGTAAAACTTAAGACAAATCAAGAAGCAATCATCTGTTATATGATGGCTAATTAAGGGTTGGAATTTGAAATGAGTACCGTGGTGAGATTGATAGGCTGAAGTAGGACGACTCTTCTGAGCACCAAAAGCTGCGAGATTAGAGTTTGTTCTTCTTCCATCAATCACAGGAAATGGATTATAACAAGCCCTGATCGCTGAATCAGCATCCTTGTACGTTACCTAGAACATGCCATAATAACAAAAAAAAGTTTGAAATTCAAAAACAATAACAAAAAGGAGGGTGAAAAAGATAGAGAAGGGATATGGTAGGAGCTTACAAAGCCATAGCCTTTAGATTTTCCAGTGATTTTATCAGTAATAACAACAGCTTCAATGATCTCTCCGAACTGCTCAAAATAACGTTTCAAGGCTTCGCTTTTAGTTTCCCAAGCCAAACCTCCGACAAAGATCTTGGTGTAAGTGGTGTCACCACCATGACCAAACCTCGTGCCATTGGTATTGGTCTCAAATGCCATCTTATTTAGCCCTGGTTCAGACATGGAGTAATAACCGGCCAAACAACACACAGCCAATTCCCAGGAGAGATTAATAAAGGGGGGGGGGGGAACCCAGGCGAGATCAAGCCAAAAACACTGGAAAAAGAGGAGACAAAGTGAGAAAGGAGCCGTTGGGTGACAAAAATATACTATATTTATGGACTGAAAACCAATCGCATTAAACACCCTTCAACAACTTGAAGCTTTTTCTTCTTTCAAAACCTAACTGGATTTCTACAGACAACTCACCTTAGATTCCCCAACAAAGATACCCTAAACAAGAAACAAATGATCGCTGTTCATCCTTTTTAAAATAAAAGAATACCCCAAAACAGGAAGGAAAAAAAAAAACCTTGGTTTTATTTGGCATCTACTGATAATTAGCTTAACGATCAAAGGTGAACAAAAACAACAAAAAGAAGGTTGCAAGTGGGGCACAAAGGGGAATTTCCAATGAAATACAATCAACATTTATTCTAATTTCACATACTTACTATATATGCATATACTTTTTTAATGGGTCCAAATATACATGCCTTGCTGTATCCAACTCCCCAAATTTTCTTCTTTCCTCATCTGTTATGATTTGTTTATGCATATATTCCTTTTCCATAACATTAAATTATTGATCCAAACTAATTCTTGATTTATTTATTACCCCCTAGAATATGTAACATTCACTGCTATCGTCACCTTGTACCGGTTCAACAATCAACAGCAACTACCCTATTCATTTTCTGTTGTTCTTCGTTTCTGTAAGGATATGTACTAAATATTTATTTCTGGGGCTGTGCTGATCCAAACAAACATGCCTCCCATTTGGTTTTTGATGAGTAGTTTAACGATCACTTTTCATCTTTAATTATGTTTCTAATGGTTTGATTATGGTGCTGATTTAAACTTTTTTGTGTATTTTTTCTATGCAGGACATTTATTCCAAAAACTGTGCTAAAAGAGGCGGAATTCTGCAGTTTTTATTTTTCAGGAGTCATGGCTGGATTAGTGGGTATAAATCGGGCATGAAAAGCTGACTGGACGTCACGTCAACGGCTTCTAAAAGATGACGTCAGCAGCGTCAGATAGCTTATTAAGCCGCGTTTCGATAACTTATCGGCCGAGATTTAAAATTTAAATTTGGGATTTATCTTTTGTATTTAATTTAAATATTTTAGGAATTATCTCTTATCACTTTAGAAGTCATTTTAGGGTTTTGAGATACTATAAATACCCCATGTGGGGCCTAGGTGTGCTGGCAGTGGGGCCTAGTGGTTGGCGCACTGTCTCCCCGGGAGAAATACCTAGGGACGGTTTGGGGCCATAGGGCCCCATATCGTGCTCGTGGCTGAAGTACGAGGTTGGAGTGCAGCTATCGCTAGGCCATGCGGGATTCGAAACTCTAAAGCCTTAGCGCATTGTGACCCTGAGAAGGCTAGACTGAGATAACTCATTGGACAACGAGGCATGAGAAAGGTTGACTTGTCTGGGTAACACCCATTTCAAGTGTCGCACGGCTTGCCAACCGAGCAAAGGGGGCATGTCCGTGACACGTGGTTGTAGCGACCTTTTTTTTGAAATAAATAGGCTCGGTGCTACAGGGTATCCCCACATTTTTTGACAATAATGAATTTTAGGGGGATTTCTTTTGAAAAATTGTGTTTCCTTTGAAAATAATGAAGACTTAGAAAATTGAATTTATTTGAAAATAAGACTTGGAGTCGTCACCGGCCACTTGGATAAGGTAGGCCGAACACCAGAAAATCAGAGATTCGATTTTAAAGGGTTCGGGAGTTGGTTACGTGTGGGGAAAGATTAGCACCCCCATCACGCCCGAAAATCGGTAGCAAAATATTTGTTGTTTTTTTTAAAGGATAATAATTGTTGAATTTTAAATTTAATTTAATTTGGCGTCCTTAAATGAAAATTGACCTTAATCGAATGGGCTTTATCAAATTGGTAAGTTCAAATTAATTAGACATTTAATTAATAAGGATAACGATACATTGGACCATAGATTAAACTGACATCATATAAGCTTGATTGTCGTGTTAATTTATGGTTAGAATCTCGTACGTCACCTTTATGCATGATGCAAACAGTTAAGATATGATGTGATGATTTGTCAATTTTTAATTGAAATTTACCTTTAGACGGTAAGAATTAATTCAAATACTCGGCCAACATCCATTGAGCCAGGACTGTTACGACACAAATATCAGAATTAATGAATACTTCCATTTCATAACTTAATATTAATTAACACGATAAATAATTAAATTAAAAGGTTAAATGAATGACAAATATGATATAAATCACAAAAATAAAGAAATAACAAAACAAAGCAAAAAACAAATATCATAATGAAAAACTCGGAAAAGAACCGGATCAAACAAAAGAAACGCGTAAAATAAATGCGAGAAGTTAAAGGCGAAAATTAAAGTGAAAAAAATAAAAGCGGAAATTAAATGTTAGAAGTTAGATGTTAGGGGTTAATTAACTACACTAAATAGGCCATAATAATACGGATCATATCCCGTTGCGGGTCACCGTAAGGTCGATCAAAACAAGAATTAAAAGCATGAAATAAAATAAATATAGACATATATATATATATATATTTAAGAACAAAGAAACAGAATATATAAATAAGCAAATAAATAATATATATAAGATAATAATGTAAGTAAACATAATATATATATATATAACTAAACACAACACATATACATAATGTAAAAATATTCAATGCGTAATATATATATTATATAATGTATGGATAGTAATGATGTATATGTATAAGTAACGTAGATATATATATGTATATACATGTAGTATACGTATTATATAATATAAATATACATATATAGCTATAATATATACACTAGACATTGTATAACATATAAATTATAATATAATATAACATATATTGTATAATACGGTATTATTATGAAATATAAACTATATATAACATATAATATATAATATAATAAAAATGATATAAATAACATAATATATAAAAAAATACCAAATCGAAAACTTTGAAAAACAAGGAGGGCCGCGGAAGAGAATTCGAAAGGGCGGAGGGGTTTAAAAAACAAAACAACCCATTTTGTTTTGAAGCCGGTATAAAAGCTAAAAATAAAACAAAAAAATAATTTGTTATCAGTTTTTAAAAAAACCAAAAAGCTCTCTCATTCCTTTGCTTTCAGAGATCAATGGGCCTCTTTGCCGCGCCGGTCGTCGCTTGTCGGTGGCCGGCAAACCAAAAGCCACCGCAAAACAACCATTTTTTCCCTCCGAATCCGAATTTGGTCACCGATTGCCCAAAAAACAAACGAACTCCCTTAGATCTATAAGAGAACAAATCCAAATTCCTCATTTTTTTTCTAAAACCGAACCTGAAACCCTGGATAGAAAGGTGAAAGATGAAGAGACGAGACACCAGCGGCCTTGGTCACCAAAGGTAACGACGGCCCGGATGAATACGAATGGTAAAACCTTAAAACACTCTTTTGTTTTTTTCCTTTTTATATTTATTTATGTTTGAACTAAAAAGGGAAAAAAAAGAAGAATGAATAGATACCTTCTGTTGAAATTGTTTTTGATTGTATCAATCAAAAGAAAAATCCCCTTTTTACATTTGGTGATTTGACTTTTATAGCCCAATTACAATGAAAGTAAATAAAAAGAACCCTAAAATTCTATTGGTTGCTGTTATCCCTCATTCTGCTGCCTTTTGTTTGTATTCATCTCTGATTTATGGAATTGTTGGTAACACGTCTAAAATCCTCTTGCTTTTGTTTGTATGTGCTATGAAGGATTTTACGAAGGGAGGGGACCAGTGGTGGTCCTGGCTTGTTGAAGAATCAGAGGTTTTTGACGTGGAAAACCATTGCCGACGTGGTCGACTGTCGTTGGTCCTATCGTCGTCGTGGCACTGAGATGGCCAGAATTGAAAGGTCACTGGGAGAGGAAGGGTTGGCAGCTGGTTTATTGGTTTAGGATTAGGTTTATCTGAATTAGGTTTAGGATGTTGGGCTATTGGGCTTTGGCTTAATGTGTGTTTTTGTAAATGTGTTAATAGATTTGGGTGTATATAACATGGACTAATAATTATATAAACTTGGGCTTTATTTTTATTTGTATATTGGCTGATATATATGTGTGTGTGTGTGTGTGTGTGTGATGCTTTGGAGTCTTATTTAATTAGATTATAAACCCAAACAAAAAATGGGTACTACAGCTGCCCCTCTTTGCTCATTGTTGTGAAACATCAATAAAGCAAAGATTAAAAGATAGCCATTTTTCGTTCGAGTGAACTGGAACACCCTTCTTGGCACGTCTCTTCCTTCAACCCTGACTGAGCTATCTTCCAACTCCTAGAGGAATAGATCTCATCTGTTGATTCACTACATCATCAACGGCGAGTCAAGATCTGGTCGAATCGTCTATTTCATCTCCTCTTTCGGAAAGATAGAACATGTGAGAGTAAAAGACAATTGTTTCAAACTGAGTCTCCATTTATCTTATTTAAAACTGTGAAATTAAAAGAGATAGGGTAAAGGGATGTTTAAATATGGGTGATCTGCTACACCATCAACGACGAGACAAGATCGAGAGTTGGATTGGATCAAGCTATGACTCCGATGAAGAGGCATGATCCAGTGGTTAGACTGCGATCAAGCTACAACTCTAACGAAGAGGCGTGATTTGAGGATTTAGTTTAGTGATCAAGCTACGACTCTAACAAAGAGGCATGATCGGAGATCTGCTATGCCATCAACGGTAAGACAAGATCGGGAGATTGAATTGGATCAAGCTACGACTCTGACAAAGATGTATGATCAAAGATCTACTATGCAATCAACGACGAGACAAGATTGAGAGATTGGATTGGATCAAGCTACGACTCTAACGAAGAGGCATGATCCGGTGATTAGATTGTAATCAAGCTACAACTCTGACGAAAAGGTATTATCTAAAGATGAGAGGTGATCAAGCTACAACTCTGACGAAGAGGCATGATCGAAAGATGAAGGGCGATCAAGCTACAAATTTGGTGAAGAGGCATGATTAGAAGATGAAGGGAGATTTTGATCCGCTTCACTATTGACAATGAGTTGGGATATTGAAGAAAGAATTAAACAATAGTTAATGATTGTCTACTTGGAGTTTTGCGTTTAAGCTTAGCTTCTTTTGCTTTTAGGGTTCTCTATTTCATGTTTGGTATTGTTATCTTCCCTCATTGAGGTTTTAACTTCTTTGTTGATCTGGCTTTCCTTCGTTGTCGAGGGCTTGCCAATTTGTTATTGTCCTTCATGATCAAGGCTTGAACCTGTTTATTTCATGTATGAATGAAGTATATGCGCTTAACGCGAATGTATCTAATTTGATGTATGATATAGGTATTTGATGTGAGTGCATGATGAGTGGAAATATGTTGATATGAATGGCATGCAATGCAATTGGCCATGATGTTGACTTTAAAGGGGATGCCCCGTGGCTTCCTGGCCATGTTGGTGGCTTGGTCTTGTTTTTGTCCCAATTTTGTCTCGTAAACTGGATGGGTTATCGTCACTGATGCCCCAACCTCTTGTGGACTTGGCCATCTTCTTCTGAAATGTTACCTTTCTGAGCGAAGGTCAATTTGTGGATGCTTTCTTTAGCGAAAGCAACGATCTAAGAGCCCATTTGTTGTAGGTCCATATACTTTTGAACTCCTTTGTGAGTAATGCAGAAAAACTTTGTTGTTTCAAATCTAGGGTTACATGTTCTGATTTTAATGCGAGATGCATATTTAAAAATTGGGTTTTTCATTTTAGATTTTGGATTTATCAAGCTAGACTGAATGCCCTGAATATCAAGTGCATGAGCAACACTGAAAATAGCTTATCGGGGATTGCCCCAAGCAAATCTTGTGTCTAGGAGACCTCGAAAGCTTATTGATATTTAAAGATGTGAAGTGCATTTTTAAGCTATTTCGGTGCTTAACCACATTACCTTTGGCATATTTATTTATGTCTTATTTTTGTTTGGGGAATTCAATTCATCATATTCCTTTAGCTCGAAAATGATGGAGCAAGCAACAAATTATCAAACTACTCGGCATTGTCATGAATTTGAAAATATTATCATTACTCATGAAGCAAAGAGTTTTGATCAAAATGGGCTTCAGCAAAGTACCCTAAAAATTCCACACTCTTATCCGAAAACTCCTATTACCAGGTTTCGAACATTAGAGTACTTTTCGATTAATTTTTGAAAGAAAATGCCTATTACCAGGCTTTGAAGTGCCCTTTTTTAAAAACGCCTATTACCAGGCTTTGAAGGTTAATTCAATTCATTATGTTTTGAAAATGCCTATTACCAGGCTTCAAACATTAAATTGCACCGATTTATTATGTAAAATGTGAGTCACACCTTTATAATTTCCACAACTTAGGATTTCAATTAGACACATGCTACTTCGGATTCAACCTTTAGGTCATGTCAATGTCCCTTAGGCAATTGATATACGAGGACTCAGATATATTTACAGAATGGAAAAAGAGTTGTAGAACAAAATGCATCGCTTCATTGAAATTAAACCACGTGGTCTTAGGCCCTTTACAAAAAATCAGCACCGCCTTCAGGCTTAGGTCGATGGGTTTGATTTATATACATTACTTTTTGAGGAGATTACAAGCAAAACTGGGCCTACAGAAGTTATGGGCTTGACGTCTAGGCTAAAGTGGTGAAAGCGATTTCATTCCACGAAGAAATCAACTTCATTACTGTCTTTCAGGCCCTGAATAGTATCTTTGAACGGACCATAGTCTTGAATAGTATGCCCCCCTTCGGTATGAAACTCACAATACGAACCACTATGTCCCTCGGACATCATCGTTCTTTGATCAATTAGACCCGCATTGAGCAGCTTCTTCCATACCCAACTAAGAGTAGATTTGAATTCCGACACCTTAGACCTAGTCACTCGGTTGCTCTCATTGAGGATTGCATTCACTCCACGGGCATGATTTGGAAAGGGATTGGCGGTCGTATCTGGCCCACCGGACTTGTCAAAACCGATGACCCCGAGCTTGATTAGTTTTTCCACGGCTCTTTTGAAATCGCAACAAGTCTCAATAGAGTACCCCACTTGATCACCATGGTACTCGCATTTTGCACTAGGATCATACCACTTCGGGAAGAGAGGTTGCATCGGTTCTTGATAGAAGGGTGCCACCACATGTGAACCGAACAATTTCTTGTACAATTTACCATATAAGATTGGTAGCAGGGTAAACTCTATATTCTCGGTGTTCTTTCTTTGGCTGGAGTTTTGGTTTGAAGAACATTGGGCACTTGGTGCAGCCTTAGGTTGCACAACGGTGACGGGATTCGAGAATCCGGTATTGTAAACCCCCGAAGAGTTCACTTCATGGTCTTTCCTCCTATATGACTTCTTATGGGATGCACTTGAACTTCCTCCACTATTAATTTTTCCAGTCTTGATGGAAATCTCAATGAGATCACTAGATAGCACAAGATCGAAGAAATTGGTAGTCGCATGGCCTATAAGGCGATCCAAAATTGGGTCCTCCAAAGTTTGGACGAATATGACCACCGTCTCTTTCTCACCGAGCGGGGGTTGAACTTATGCCGCCACGTCTCTCCAACGTTGTACATATTGCCTAAAACTTTCATTAGGCTTTTGCTTCATGTGTTGTAGGGTCCAACGGTCTGGCGCCATATCACTAACGTGATGGTATTGGGCTAAAAAAGCCTTGGCCAAGTCTTTCCATGACTTTACCTGATGTCGGCTCAATTGATTATACCATCTGGTGTCAAATCCTGATAGACTATCTTGGAAGTATTGGATGAACAACTTGTCATCTCTACCGTATCCTGTCATCCTTCGACAAAACATGGTAAGATGAGCACGGGAGCAACTTATCCTATCATATTTCTCAAATTTCGGGGTCTTAAACTTAAGGAGTAGCACCAAATGTGGGACCAAACTAAGCTCGTTAGCATCAAATCCAATGAAAGTGTCCACTACCCTCATAGTTTCCATTTTCTCTTCGAGTCGCTTGCAACAATCCCCAATCTCTTTCGAGGTCTAGATCTTATATTTCCCGGTCTTAATTAGCTGGTCCATTTCTGAGACAAAGTTTTCAGCTTCAAAGCCCCAGGTTTGACTTCCGAAGCGGAGGGTAAATTAATATGGAATAAGGCGCTGGTTTGATGAAGTTGTGCTTTTCTGCGAGAAAACACTACTTGAGGATCTAGTTTACCCTTAGCATGATGAGAAGTAAAACCCATCGGGTGCGTAGGAATTTCGAACCTGGCCGTAGGATTATCGACAGAAACTTCTCCTTGCTCGAGAAGCTTAAATCCGAACATTTGGGCTATTTTTCCTAAGGCCTCTTGTTGAGATTTCTTTATTTGTTCTACCATGTCTTGCCGGGCCTTGGCCAATTATTCTTCCATTTTTCAGACTAAATCTGTTTGTATGTTCTTTTGGGTTTGCTCGATTCGGTGTAGCCTTTCTTCATTTGCTATCTTAGTTTTACGTCGGGTTCCGTATGGGTGCTGAATCGATTGAACTTTGCTTTGATCCAGAATCACTCTGTCACGGGGCATCCCTACAAATTAATCTCAACGTCTCCAAAATGAATACATTTAAATGCATAAAAATTCCCTTTATGCACTATTAATGTCTAAATACAAATATGTCGATGCAAGTGAAATAGTGAAAATGCATAATTGAAGATTTGAACAATAAAACAAAAACTGATAATACTATCATGAAAGGAAAAAAATGCAAATAAGTGTTGATCAACATATATCCTCATTAAAAAACTTTCCATAACCGAGATCAAGTCCCATTATAACGAGAAAAGAAAAACTGCTAAAAATCTAAGGTAGCCTTTGCTCATCTTCTTGATCAATCTTGAACCTCTGGATTCTTCGACTCATTGTTATGGATTATTTCTCCAATTATGAAAGCTTTCAGCTTTGGAATATTCTTGAATCAACACTTCATTATAAAAATGCTATGAATATGCAAAACAAATAAATAAAACAAGACAAAACAAAAAAGGGTTAGCAACAGATATAATGAATGGCGAATATAAACAAACCAACCAAACCAGATTCCTAATAGAATGGATTCTAGTTCACTATGGTTATTCGCATGGCTCTAATGGGGTGGGCTTCTTAGATTCTCACACATAGGTTGTAACCCCCTTGACTCGGTCTAGTCGCAAGACCGAATCGAGTGAGTCACACGAGGAATATTGAAGTAAAACCAGAAAGTTCCACTTCAATAAACAACTTTTGTTTCTTTTAGTCTTGCTAGATGTAACATTATTAACCTAAGTGTACATGCTGACGGCGAATGAAATTACAACTCGACCAGACATCGATTTGACATCCAATCATCCTGTTTAGCATTTAGCGACTTCATTATAAAAATGCTATGAATATGCAAAACAAATAAATAAAACAAGACAAAACAAAAAAGGGTTAGCAACAGATATAATGAATGGCGAATATAAACAAACCAACCAAACCAGATTCCTAATAGAATGGATTCTAGTTCACTATGGTTATCCGCATGGCTCTAATGGGGTGGGCTTCTTAGATTCTCACACATAGGTTGTAACCCCCTTGACTCGGTCTAGTCGCAAGACCGAATCGAGTGAGTCACACGGGGAATATTGAAGTAAAACCAGAAAGTTCCACTTCAATAAATAACTTTTGTTTCTTTTAGTCTTGCTAGATGTAACATTATTAACCTAAGTGTACATGCTGACGGCGAATGAAATTACAACTCGACCAGACATCGATTTGACATCCAATCATCCTGTTTAGCATTTAGTGTAAAACTTATAAAATTAAGGGACCAATCATGTAATTAAATTTACCGATAGTCAATTAGTCAGGTTTCATGCTTTTATATCAAATTTTAGCTCATTTCGATCACTCAAATTCATTTAATTGAACGTTTATGTATCTAGTGACCTAAACGTAAGAAAACGAAACTTCAGAAAGCTTCAATTAACTAATTTAATGGTCAAGTGTATCGTTACACTTTTGCCCATACCGATACGCCACTATCTCGTCAAAATCTCAGATTTCCAGTAGCACAAAAGGGTATCGATATGGTCCCGTGTATTGATAAGATTCTTAAATTTGCCCACTGACCGTATCGATATGGTCTACCTTGTACCGATACGATATGCCTGGTTTGGCTTTACTGTACAAATATGGTAGCCCGCGTATCGATACGCCTGAGCCTGTAATGTCACAATTTGCTGATTTTTCAAGCTTAAACTCATCCGAAAACATTCCAACATGTTACTAAGACATGTACATCCACTTAGAGCATAAAACCATAGACATTAAACACTAAAGCATGCTTTCAACATCAACACATTATGATTATCAATCTATAGGCATGTTTCCTATGCAAAGTAACCATTCAAGCACCAAATTGCAAACCAAACCAAATACCAGCAATTAAAGGCCATTTACAAATGCAAAACCATTATAGAAACTTGCAGCAAATCAAGAGAGTTCAAAAACATCCTCTCCCGAATCACTTGGCTATCCCCATTGCCATTATTAGCTATGTTTTAAACTATCAAACCATACTTGAGCTTACAATTGCAACTTGGATCGAATCTTTGCTTCCTTGCAGCCACTAACTCTCTAATGATCTGTATTGTTGTAAAAGATAGCGTAAGCATAAAATGCCTAGTGAGGGTCACTCAAAACAAACACAACAACAATGCATTTAAAACCATTTTAGTCCATAAATCTCCAATATCATGCTCAAATCAAATCTCATGCTTCAAACCACTTTTCAAAGCAAAACACATTTCATTTCTCAACATGTATCATTAGTCTCATGCATCTCAATGCAAAATCTCAAGTCTTACATGCTTAGCCAACAAGCAATGCTCCCATTTTAAATCTCATGCATAATTTCACCTTATGAAAAGTTTCATGTATAAATCACATTATACAAATCATCATTTAAAAGCTTGATACATGTTTAACACATATATTGGCAATACAAGTGATCCGGATAGAACTACCCCTATCCTTGGATGGCACTACCCCCATCATTTCATGTTCGGATATGCGGACACCTTAATGGCACTTCAGCCGGGTTGCTACTACCCTCATTGCCTGTTGGTGATAGCACTACCTCTAATCCTCTATCACTCGCAACACAATAGCACTACCCATATTGTGTAACTAAAAAATTTGCAACACGTACGAATTTTGTATATTATAGTGCACTCTCATCCTATTGTTCAACCAATTATATACGACATAGTTTATAAGCATCAACACTTCCAATATACAATTTAAAACCATGTTAACCTATTGTTTTTTTTACCAATGCATCATCAGAACCATTTCCATATCCCAAATCTCATGCATTAAATCATGCAAAGCTTTTCAAAAGCATAATATATCTCATTGCCATAGCAATTCTATCACATAGGATAAATCTCATCATATTTCACATATGAAAATATGCATTAAACAATAGGTAACAAAACCATAATCAAAACATGAGCATGATATCATTAAAACCATGGAAAAAACTGAAATCCGAGAGCAAATGTCACCATACTTACTTCCGGGCCTAGATTACCGTTTCAAGCTAAATCTAAACTCCCATAAATCACTTTCAAACCTTTTTAAGGCTGTAAACCACGTTTCCACTCACCGACTTAGCTTCACTTGCAAGTTGAAACGTCAATCAAGCATATGATGCAATCGTAGCACCTCCAAACAACTCCGGATTGATATCCCCTGTTTTTACCCAACCAAAAATAGAGAATTAAAGCTCAATTCAACATCTAAACTCTCATCCCACAACCTCCTCAACATTCTAGCACAATTAACAATATAACACCAACCGAAAACTATCGAAACAAAGGCGAAACCATCCTAAATGATCTCCAGCCCTTGCCCAACGAAATCAACACTTAATCAACTTCAATACACATCAATTAAACACTTCCCAACATCCTTTAACTTCCAGCAACCATTAAACCTATTTATCAAGCCAAAAACCAAAGATAACAACCTAGATCCATATCAATTTAACTAGTTTCAGGTTAACATTGATCGAAAACACTTATCCATATTCTTTAAGATCAACTTAATGATTAAAATCATCATAATACTCAGTATTTTCAGATCTATACGAATTTAAACCAATCTCTTCACTTATTAACTCAAAAACCTCAATTAAACCAATTTTCCTTAATCATCACAACAAAACTCATTAGAAAACATTGTTAAAGGATCAAGAACGTGTGAATTTCAGTAAAGAACCTTTCATTAGAGTAGAAGAACAAAACCTTACCTCTAATGGTTGCTTTCCCCTTAATTGGTTGATTTACATGAGAAAACAAAGTTTAAACAATAAGATTTTGGTAATAAATCATTTAGAAGTCAAAGACCAATTAAAATAAAAGTTTACCTTAAGATTTTGAAGAGAAGAATGGCGTTTGGCTGGAGAGAAAGTTGAGAGAATTTTTTAGAGAAGAAAAGTTACGTCAAATTTGTTTTAGAGGAAATAACTCCCAATTAACTCTCATAACTAATTTTTGTTAATTAAAACACTTTAAAATAAGCCAATTAAGGGTTAAAGTCTGATATTATACTTTAGGGTTATTAGCTCCTTAAAAATTCTAAGTTATCATCCTTTTACAAAACGGTCACTAAAACAGTTTTTATTTTTTTACAAAACAGTCACCATTTTCAAAATGTCACCCTTACTCGATTTATTTTGCCAAATTAAGTTCACCATTATTTCCAAAATATATTTAAATATTTTAGATAATTTTTCCATATTTTATTTCGGCCAAAATCTATGTATTTTTAATTAATTTCTCGAAACTAGTCTAGACCGCTACATCGATTCACCAGAACCGTCCGAACTAATCGGATAACTTCTAGGCCCAAAATCGGGGCGTTACATGGGTTTGGATCTAAAAAGGGTAGCTGAACCTATCTTGTTACCTACTAAGGCAACAAGAACCCTAATTCTGGCCCATTACAAGTTTATGAATTGGTTTCGGTTCGAGGGAAAGCAGGGCCTACTAATGTAGAGGGTTGCTCACGTGTCAAAAGGCGTGGATTATGGAAGTAAATTACCGACTCGTGGAGGGCTACTCCTGTGGGTATGTGGCATTTCACTCCCACTTAAGGGAAAGAGCTCGGGTATAGAGCTTGATGTACATGGTGCAACACATGTCGGTGATTCCTTAAAAATTAATTTGAAGACCACCAATTATCAAAGCTCGTGCAACTTTAGTCACATTTTCAAGAAAGAATCGACCTTGTTAAAATTAAATTAAATTCTCAATAATATCCATCATTTAAAAGCAACAAATATTCTCTTGGCCTAACTCACTTTTTGTTTTTTTTGTTTTGTAAAAAACAAAATTTGTCCCCAGTAGAGTCACAATGCTGTAGCGACCTTTTTTTTGAAATAAATAGGTTCGGTGCTATGGGGTATCCCTACATTTTTGGACAATAATGAATTTTAGGGGGATTTCTTTTGAAAAATTGTTTTTCCTTTGGAAAATAATGAAGACTTGGAAAATTGATTTTATTTAAAAATAAGAATTGGAGTTGCCATCGGCCACTTAGATAAGGTAGGCCGGACACCAGAAAATCAGAGATCCGATTTTAAAGGGTTCAAGAGTTGGTTACGTGTGGGGGAAGGATTAGCTCCCCCATCATGCCCGAAAATTGGTACCAAAATATTTGTTGCTTTTTTTTATAAAAAATGGATGAAAATTATTGAAGTTTAAATTGAATTTAATTTGGCATCCTTAAATGAAAATTGACCTTAATCGAACGGGCTTTATAAAATTGGTGGGTTCAATTTAATTGGACATTTAATTAATAAGGATGATGATACATCAGACCATAGGTTAAACCGACATCATATAAGCATGACAGCCGTGTTAATTTATGGTTCGAATCTCGTACGTTACCTTTGTGCATGGTGCAAACAGTTAAGATATGAAGTGATGATTTGTCAATTTTTAATTGATATTTACCTTTAGACAATAAGAATTAATTCAAATACTCGGCCAACATCCATTGAGCCAGGATTGTTACGACACAAATATCAGAATTAATGAATACTTCCATTTCATAACTTAATATTAATTAACACGATAAATAATGAAATTAAAAGGTTAAATGAATGACAAATATGATGTACACAACAAAAATAAAGAAATAACATAAAAAAACCGGAAAAGGACTGGATCGAACAAAAGAAACGCGTAAAATAAATGCAAGAAATTAAAGGTGAAAATTAAATGTTATGAGTTAGATGTTAGGGGTTAATTAACTACACTAAACATACCATAATAATACGGATCATACCCCGTTGCGGGTTATCGTAATGCCGATCGGAACAAGAATTAAAAGCATGAAATAAAATAAATATAGACATATATATATTTAAGAACAAAGAAACAGAATATATAAATACGCAAATAAATAATATATATATAAGATAATAATGTAAGTAAACATAATATATATATATATAACTAAACACAACACATACATAATTTAAAAATATTCAATGCGTAACATATATATTATATAATATATGGATAGTAATGATGTATATGTATAAGTAACGTAGATATATATATACATGTAGCATACGTATTATATAATATAAATAAACATATATAGCTATAATATATACACTAGACATTGTATAACATATAAATTATAATATAATATAACATATATTGTATAATACAGTAATATTATGATATATAAACTATATATAACATATAATATAATAAAAACGATATAAATAACATAATATATAAAAAAGGACCAAATCGAAAACTGTGAAAAACAAAGAGGGTTGCGGAAGAGAATTCGAAAAGACAGAGGGGTTCAAAAAATAAAATAACCATTTTATTTTGAAGCCGGTATAAAAGCTAAAAATCAAACAAAAAATCATTTGTTATCAGTTTTTTAAAACAACCAAAAAGCTCTCTCCCTCCTTCTTTGTTTCCAGAGATCGGTGGTCCTCTTCGCGAGCGGCGGCCGACGAACCAAAAGCCACCGTCAAACAACCCTTCTTTTCCCTCTGAACCCGAATCTGGTCACCGATTGCCCAAAAAACAAACGAACCCCCTTAGATCTATAAGAGATCGAATCCAAACTCCTTTTTTTACTAAAACTGAACTCGAAATCTTGGATGAAAAGGTGGAAGATGAAGAGACGAGACACCAGCAGCCTCGGTTATCGAAGGTAACGACGGCCCTGATGAATACGAACGGTAAACCCTCAAAACCCTCTTTTGTTTTTTCCTTTTTTATATTTATTTATGTTCGAACAAAAAAGTGTAGAAAGAGAGAAAGAAGAATGAAAGGATACCTTCTGTTGAAATTGTTTTTGATTGTATTGATCGAAAGAGAAATCCCCCTTTTATATTTTGTAATTCGGCTTTTATAGCCCGACTACAATGAAAGTAAATAAAAAGAACCCTAAAATTCTATTGGGTGCTGCCATCCCTCATTCTTCTGCCCTTTGTTTGTATTCTTCTCTGATTTACGAAATTGTTGGTAACACGTCTGAAATCCTCTTGCTTTTGTTTGCATGTGCCGTGAAGGATTGTACGAAGGGAGGGGACCAGTAGTGGTCATGGCTTGTTGAAGAATCAGAGGTTTCTAACGTGGAGAGCCATTGCCGACGTGGTCGACTGCCGTTGGTCCTATCGTCGTCGTGGCGCTGAGGTGGCCGGAATTTTGAAGGGTCACTGGGAGATTAAGTGTTGGCGACTGGTGTATTAGTTTAGGGTTAGGGTTATATGAATTAGGTTTAGGATGTTGGGCTATTGGGCTTTGGCTTAATGTGTATTTCCTTGTAAATGGGTTAATGGATTTGGGTGTATGTAACATGGACTGATAATTATATAAACTTGGGCTTTATTTTTTATTTGTATATTGGCTGGTATATATACATGTGATGCTTTGAATTCTTATTTAATTAGATTATAAATTCGGACGAAAAATGGGTACTACACAAGTAAGCCTTTGAATCTTTGAGTCAAATTAGGTCGAGTTCTGTAAAAGTGTGTGTAATTATTGATATTTTTTTTGTAAAAATATGTTTTTTTGTTTGACAATCTTATCCTTTAGGCTCAATTACAACTTGCATTTGTTTAATATTTTGAATTCAACCATCGTTAGGATTACAATTGGACTCCAACCAGACCTTATGAGGCATGTGAGTGTTTTCAATTTTCATATTGATCCAACTCAAAAAGACAATACAACTCACTTGGTAAAAATATAATTGAGAGATAAAAGACGAGGATTTACTGTGGATGCAGAAGAAGTGGGTCAATAATAATATTGAACTATTAAACTAGGTGGTGGTTAACTAGTAGTATAATACTGTCGGAACTATTTTTAAACAGGTAAAATTAGTTTGGATGATTAATTTTGAAATCAGAGGTCTTCGTTTAAATTTGATTTTTGAAAAGGTTTGGAGTCGCCACTTGTCACTTTGGTAGACCGGACACCATAAAAACAACAATAGATTTGTCCTTTTAAATTTTGATTTTGAAAGTTGGTTACGTGTGAAAAAGGATTAGCACCCCACAAACGCTTGATATCAGTATCTTTAATTTCACCTGGCATGTTGGCGTTTTAGAATAACAATTCGAATTTAATTTGATCATTAATTGAGTTTGTATTCCAAATGAAAATACTCCTTTTATATGGAAATATATTTTTGAATCGAATATGAATTAGAAACACCCTTATACGTTTAGGGCACCTCGATTCATATTCCAAGAATATATTTCATATATAAAAGGTTTTCAATGCATGATTAATTATGGTTTTGTTCATTTTAAGTGATAATCTAAAAAGGCTCTATTTAAATTTGTGTATTATTTAAAATTTTTAAATATTATTTAATTTAAATGCTTACATGAGATAACACTCAATTGCTTGAGCACCATCCATATTTAAACCGCAAAATTATATATAATATTCCCTAGTTTAATTAATTAATCTAATTATTAAAGCTCTAATCCTATTTAAAGCTCTAATTAATTAACTAGATTATTTATCAATTTCTAGGGTTTTAATAAATACTAAGTATTCTACTTAAAAGCCAATGTTGAGCAACATCAAATTTGAACTTCAAACTTTCCCACTTAATATTCATTATTTTACTACAATTATCTTCTTAATTATATTATTAAAGTCTAATAGAGATACTAAGACTAAAGCTCTAAACAATTAATAATTAAATCTAAGTGATTAAATTTTTAAACAATCAATACTATATGCCCAACTTAAAACATGCAACATGCAAATATATTAAGGCAATTAAATTAAATAACTTAGTTAAAAAAACAAGACTAAATTGAAAAAAATTCAAAATTGAAATTTGATTTTATTAGCATGAGGGACTAAATTGAATGCATTGAGAATTGAGAGGCAGAATCATAAGGGTCCATCAATTCGGATTCAAGGCGTGGATTCCTCTAACCTGGCCTTAAAATGATGTCGTTTGAGTTAGAGTATTTAAACCCTCTCTTAAACAAAAATTGACGCAAATTCTCTCTCACTACACTCGGCCACTCTCTCAACTCTCTCTAAAATAACTCGCAAAAACCCAGATTTTCCTCCCAAAATAGTTCGAAACCCCTTATTTTAGGATGAATGTTCATCCATGTTCAGCAAGAACAAGATCAACATCATCAACTCTGGCCGAATTCCACCCTTGTTTCCGACATTCGATCTTCAACTGCCAACTACCAATAATTTTTTGTCGTTCGTTGACCGTCGTAAACGATTTTTGACCACCGTCTGAAAATTAAATTTTTTAAATTTAACTCTAAACCTAAATCAAAGATCGATTCATCGTAATCTCCCTTCTTCTCAGCCTAAAACCTAAAACAACTCGTCCCAACCTCTTTAACTCCATTATTAAAAATACTCCGACGATAAGATAAGCTCCCCAACCACTATATTTCTCTTTTCTGATTTGTATATTCATTCTGTTTTTTATATATCAAACTAACATTTGTCTTTTTGTAGGAATTTAAGATACGAAAAGAATTATATCTTCGTGACGACGGCTACGGTGGTTTCGGTGTCTTCTTTGACGTTCGATCACCGTTTTCTATGTGCTCCAACGTTTATTCAGCTTCTGGCCATTGGTCTCCCGAGGTAAGTATCTCCTCCTATTTATAGGATAATAGTTGTGACGTCACGAGGTGGCACCTGCCAGCTAAGGGAGGAAGGAAACACAAATCCATGGCATCTTATTTCGGCCAATGAACGCTTGCCATGTGCCCATTTTGAGCGAGAAAAGGGATAATTTGATTTTGTTGGGTTGGTTTATTCGAAAATGGGTTGTAGATTAAGTGTAAACAACTGTAATTTGACGGGAAAATCGTAGATTAGGCTTTTGTAAAGAAACAGGCTTTATATCTAAATATTGTGTAAATGGACACTATATAATAGACTTTGGGTTATTATTTATTTATGTGAATATTATTTATTTATTTTTGGTCTTATTTATAATAAGATATAATATATATGTATATACCCGGATAAAATTCGGGTGTTATAAATATAAAAGGGGAATAAAATATTATTTTAGTATTTATCACATTGCTAAAATTAGATAATAATTAAAATAAATTATTCATTGACCCGTCTCAATTATCAGATTAAAATCGGGTTCATGTTTTGTTCAGATATGATTCGAGTAGATTAAATTTGAATTGCTTTCGGTTTGATCAAATTAAATACGAGCCCATATCGATCCAACTAAAATCCGATCGATTTTGGTTCGGTTCAATTTGTTTTAGATTTCAAATTAAATTTAGATCATCATATCAGGATCCATATTGAATCTTGGATCCAAAAAATTCATTCAAGCAATCAGATATGGATCGAGATTGTGATTTCTACCGATGATATTAGTGTGTTTCCATGTAAGATTATAAGTACTCGTTAATTAATATATATATGTAAACAAATATATTTCAAATACATATTTTTAATATATTTAATTTAAACGTAATTATATAAAATAAAAACAAATTATTTAAAATATTAAAATTTTATACTAATCGGTTTAAATCGGTCAACAACCTTTAAAGCAAGTAGTTAAAAGCTTTTGGTTGACACACTCCTCTCTCCTCTAAATTGAGAGTCCAATACTTATTATGAGCAAAATTCATGTTCTCCTTTCTTCTAAGTAGGAACCGTTCAAAAAATGGTTTAAATCAATATATAGTTGTAAGTTTATTCGAGAGAAATACTAATGTTGTACTTGTATATTTAGAAGTTAATAGTTTATTTACAGTTTATCTCCTAAAAGGATTAGAATTAAAAAAGTATAGGAAGTGGGACTCTTAAATGTATCAAAAGTCTTATACTAAACTCTTTAAAAGTCTGTAAATCAGATGTAATTCATCAAAGTTTGAATAACAGAAATATATCAATTTTGTTTCTCTTCAAGATATCAGTCTATCGAGAGTTTTTATGGAGACCCTTCCAACCTTTAGCGAGATGCAATCTACAACACAAAATGTTATTGGTCTGGCAGATTTTTTAGAGGTACTAGGGTCTATTGTTACCTGTCAAAAATTTGTTGGCCAAAATTATCTCCGGTGATCACAATCTGTTGAACTTTTTCTCATTGGAAGAGATACACTAGGGTACATTAAAGGAGAAATTAAAATATTTTCTTCGATGATTAGAGCTTTGAAAAGTGGGCCTAAGAATGAAAAAGTCATGTTTTGACTTATTAACACCATGTCGCCTGAAATTAGTACACAATTCCTTTTATATGAGACAATTAGTGCCATCTGGAGTGTTGTTAAGGAGACATATTACAACACTGACAATAATTCAGTTTTTTCTAGGATTGTGAGTAAGGTCTCCAACTTAAAGAAAGAATGGATGAGTGTCATCCTATTCTATAATACATTGACAAGTTTGTGATAGTAAATTGGTCTTTATGAAGCAAATGATTGAAAATTTTTCAATGATGCTGATCTCTATAAAAAAAAAAATTGCTCAAAAGAAGATTTTTTAATTTCTAAATGGCTTGAATAGGGACCGAGATACAGTAAAATTTAAAATTTTTTGCAGCAGTTCCCTACCATTTATCAGAGAAATTTTTAAAAAAATTAAAAGGAAGGAAAGTAGGACATCATTCATGATTCCTGAAGCACCTATAACTAAGAGTTCTGCTCTTCTCACTCAAACTTCTTCTTCGACTAAAATAAGAAGAGATAGACCCGTGTGTGATTACTGCAAAAAGGTTGGGCACTTTAAGGATCAATGCTGAAAATTTTATGTTCGACCAAGAGATAAAAAATCTTCAGTAAACAAGACACCTAAGGAGTCACAATCTAATTCAACCACCAGTGTTGGCTCTAGTGGTTTCACCAGACAGCAAATGAAAGTACTCCAAAAAATCTTTGGCAGATTTAATTGCTTTAGTGAGAAAGATCTAGTCTTTGTAGAAGATGCAGGTATAAAGAGCAACTCTCTACCTATTGCTCTTATTTCTGCCAAGAATAAACCTATATGGATTATTGGTTTTGTAGTGTCTGGTTATATGAATGGTAACAAAGATTTGTTTCTTCATGTTGTGTCTTCTTTTTCTACAAGTTCTATTAAAACTGCTAATGACTCTTTCTTTTCTATCACAGGGAGTGATTCAGTTTTTATTAATGATGGTTTAATACTTGAGGACGTGTTATTTTTGCCTTATCTTACTTGCAATTTACTCTCTAATAGCAGGCTTTCCAAGGATTTAAAGTTCTTCATTCAATTTACTGATTATGATTGTTTTTTCCAGGCATTGAACTCAAGAAAGATGATTGACAGTACTAGCTAATAAAATGATCTCTATGTTAACCAACCATCTGATGTTTCCAATCATCATTATTGCTTTACGTCTTTAGGACAATTTGATCTTGTAATGTTATGACATTTTAAGTTAGGTCATCCTAATTTTATTACCTTAAAAAGTTGTTTCCTAATTTATTTGTCAATAAAAAAACCCAATTCTTTTAAATGACATATGTCCACTTGCTAAGCAAACAAAAGTATCATATTTACTCTCTTCTTACAAACTTTTACAACCATTTTTTTAATTCATAATGATGTTTGACATTCTTTTAAAATGAAGAATATTACTGGTTGTAGGTAGTTTGTTACTTTTATTGATAATCATAATAGAACTATTTGAGCCTATTTACTTAAAGAAAAATCATAAGTTGTCTCTACCTTTAAAAATTTTTTATAACATGGTTGATAGTCAATTTGGAAGCAAAATCCATATCTTTAAATTTAATAATGGGGTGAATACTTTGCTAAGTCCTTAGGAGAATTTTTTAAAGTAAATGAATAGTTCATATTATTTCTTGTGTGGATACACCACAATAAAATAAGATTATCAAGAGAAAAAATAGAAATTTGTTGAAAGTTACTAAGGTTGCGATGATTACAAATAATGTTCTAAAATATTTGTGAGTGAAACTTTGTTAACAACCTACTTTATTAGTGAGATGCCTAGTAAAATCTTAAAATATAGTACACCCAGGAATGTGTTCTAGTTGGATATTCTTTATTTAAGAAGGACTACAAATGTTATTATCCTCTTTTTTTTTTACTTTCTTGGATTTCACTTTTTTTAACAGGTATTCTATTTTCCCACAATTGTAAATCATGGGAGAGTTAGGATGTTTCCAGCCTCCTAAAAGTTAAGTTTATCCTTTCTATTTTAAATTTTTTGTCTACTTATAATTTTTTGTTTCTTGAACCTCAGACTTAAACACACTATTTCTTCGCCCATTATTACAGCTTCACCTCTTTCTCCCATTGTTACTTTTGCAACCCCTCATACCTCACCTAAATCTACCGTACATCTTTCCAAACAATTGCAGGTGTATACCAAAGAAAAAATCTTTCCAGAGACCATTTTACAATTTAACACATGTCAAGAATTGGACTTTAGTCCAGCTGCTAGCAAGGATAATGGAGGTAATAGTTCAACTGAAATCCTTTCTCACTTATTGAATTTTGACTATATACTTATTGCAAAAAAAAGCATAAACAAGTTTACAAAACACCTTATTCAAAAATATGTTACTTATGATAATCTAATGTCATCTTTTAAGACATTTACAACTCGTTTATTTGAAGAACAGATACCTAAAACTATTGAAGGAAGCTTTAAAGAATTTCAAGTGAAAAAAGCTATTAAAGAGGAGATTGAAGCATTAGAAAAATAGTACTTTAACCATAATTGATCTTTCACAAGGCAAGAAACCAATAGGATGCAAATGAATTTTTTTCATTAGATATAATTTTAATGGTAGTGTGCACAGATACAAAGCAAGACTAGTGGTTAAGGGCTTTACACAGGCTTATGGAGTTGATTACAAAGAGATCTTTGTCGCTGTAGCCAAGTTAAATACTATACGAGTCCTTTTGAGTTTGACTGTAAACTGTGACTGGAAATTTTATCAACTTGGCATTAAGAATGTTTTTATTAATAAAAAATTAGGAGTTCACATGAGGATTCCTCCATGTTTAGAGTTTGCAGAAGGTTTGCAAGCTTGACAAATCACTCTATGATTTGAAGCAGTCACCTAAAGCTTGGTTTGAAAGATTCGCTAGAGTAGTTCTGAAAAGTGGATATAAGCAGTCTTTAGCAGATCACACACTATTCTCTAAGGTAACTTGCAAAAAAAAATATATATATATTTTAATAGTGTACGTAGATGATATAATATTGACGGTGAATGATGATGAAGAGATAAGCCACTTGAAAGCTTTGTTAAGCAAGGAATTTGATATAAAAGATGTAGGAAAGCTTAGATATTTCCTAGGCATTGAGGTAGCAAGATCAAACAAGGGTATGATAATAACTAGAGAAAATATACCCTGGACTTACTCATAAAGACAAGAATGTTGGGTTGTAAACCAACTGACCCGTCTATGGATGTAGGCTTAAAATTCAACAAAGATAGATTAGGTCCTAAAGCTGATAAGGGACTATTTCAAAGGTTGGTAGGAAATTGATTTATTTGTCTTTGACTAGACCTGGTATTGCCTCTTTAGTAAATATTATTAGTTATCATATGACTGATCCGAGACAAGAACATATAAAAGTTGCTAAAAGGATTCTGAGGTATTTAAAGGGTACACCAGGTTATGGTTTAATGTTCAACAAAACCCTTGACAGTACGGTAAATTTTTTTCAGATTTAAACTAGGCAAGTGGGTTGACATAGATAAGGTCCACCAGTGGTTATTGCTCTTTTATTTGGAGAAATTTAGTGACTTGAAAGAGTAAAAAGCATATTGTTGTCTCAAGAAGCAGTGCAGAAGCAAAGTACAGAGCTTCAGCTCTAGGAATGTGCAAAGGAATTTGGTTAATGAAACTACTCAAGGAGCTAGAAATATATCAAAAGGAGCCAGTCCGCTATAAAAATTGCTAAGAATCTAATTCAACATGACAAAACTAAACATGTTGAGATTGACGGAATTTTATTGTAAAAAAGCTTACAAGTGAAATAACTTCCTTAATCTATGTTCCTACAGAAGAACAAGTGGTAGATGTTCTTACAAAAGCTCTGCCAAAAGTCCTTTTTAATAAGTTCTTATTCAAGTTGGGATTATACAATGTATATTCTTCAGTTTGAGAGAGATTGTAAATTTATTCGAGAGAAATATTAGTGTTGTACTCATTGTATAATTAGAAGTTAGTAGTTTATTTAAAGTCTATATCCTAAGAGGATGAGAATTAAAAGACTATTGTAAGTAAGACTCCTAAATGTATCAAAAGTCTTATAATAAAGTCTTTAAAAGTCGGTAAACTAGATGTAATTCATAAGAGTTTGAATAACAAAAACATATCAAGTTTGTTTCTCTTCAATACTAATACAAGTTGATATGAGTCGAAAGTTATAAAATCATACAGTAATTTTAACTGGTCACTTAATATTAATCTATACTTGAATGGATACATATCCTCCAATATTATCATACGGTGAAAACCATAAATAACCGTGATAGAAACTAAGAGAGAAGTTGGTAATTTGGTTAACTATAAAAAAGCAAAAGTTTACGGGAGAAGCAAGAAACTTCATTTGATAAGATCATGTTTGTTCACATATAGGTTTCGAAATAGGTCAAGATCAGCCGACTGCTGGTGTTTCCTATAAAGTTTGTGGCTGCTGACTAAGCTGCAAACAGACATTCGTATAGCCGTAAATTGTTTAGTTTCGTTGAGGGACTTCTCTCTCTTTAAACTTGGGCATAAATATCCTATGTCTTTTAGGACTTGCGATCAAATCTGACCAAGCATACACCTTTTGTTTCTTTGATCGGCAGTATTCATGTAGTTTTTTTTTTTGTTTTGTTTTTTTTTTATCGATCTAAGCTAGCACTCTTGAAGTTTTGTGATTTCACACTCTTTGAATTTCAAAGATAACGCTTTAACAGTTCGTACCCCTGACATAAAATCTTATGTCTGTCTCTGATTCGTAGCGTCCCCACTCAACAATTTATATGAAAGATAAAATCGAAAGACAAAACTCTTAAAAAAATAAGACTGAAATTCAGATCGATAAAAACCCCTAAACATAAAATTAAAATTTTTAGTAACAAAGTTATTGAGTAGTAAAATTTAAATTCCCTAATAACAAACTTAAATAGCTCTCAAATTTAATCAAGTTTTTCTTTCTTAATCTTTGATAAGGCACCTACATTACCGACAAAACTGCTCAAATTTAAGTATTTTAAAATAAACAGTATTCTTTTTTCAACAATAACCACTCGTTGTGGTGTTCTCTTTCTTTAACTTTTAACATGTATTGCATTGTTATAATTAATTACGAAACTTTAATTCAAATATGAGCTGGAACAAGTATATATCCAATCATTTGAATTTGATTGAAAACAAAACTTTATCAAACTCAATTTAAAATTCAATTCTCCTTCAACATATATCGTACCGAATGAGCTTGGGTTTTTGATAGGTTCCGTTAGGGCGTTTATTGTTTGATAAATCCAAATTAATCAATCGAATTGAAATTAAATTCGATTAGTTGGTTGTTCATTGAAGTGTTTGGTTAGTGAATGATTAAAGATTTATCAAAATTCGGTTATTGTTTAATTCAATTTGATAATTAAACAAAATTTTAATAATTTTTAATTGTAAACTCAAGTCTCATCAATAACTCATAATATTTAAAACTTAATCTCAAAACTCAACTCAACTCAAAAGAAAAAAATACAGAAAGTAAAAAAAAATGTCTAACAAAAAAATTATTTTCAATTTATTACTTTTTGAATAAAAACTTAAGAAGTATTTAAAAATTTGATTGATTTGATTATTAAGACCGATTGTTTAAACACCTATAATTCCCAAATAAATCCAATCATTCTAACGAATATTGGTAACAAACACATTTCGCCCCGGTCCACTGAATGTGCCTTTCTCGGCCGAATCGGGTAAAATTCCAACATCAATTAGACTGTATTGCCAATTTGATGAATTTTGGACATCCCTCCTTCTTTAGCCCATCGTCCTACTCAAACCCTCAAATTTCTACTAAACGTTAACATTAATTTTTTTAACTTTGAACCAGTCAGCTTTATTATTAAACGTCATTTTTATTAAAGTGATTGTTTAAGTAATTGAATTGCTTATTTAAGCTCTAAAATTCATGATTAAGACAAGAAAATACGATTTCGTTTGTTTTATGCAATTTATTTCATAAAAAATATAATTTTTTTTACATTTTTGTTATTTGGTAGGCGTAAATTGGTTTAGTCAACGTAAAACATTTTTCAAAGTCAAGTAAAATGGTTTGTATTTTTTAGAAAATATACTACGGTCTGAATTTCGATAGTATATTTTCTCAACTTTTCGCTTCAAAATATAAACACACAAAATAATATTATTTTATGTATTTAATATTAATATAATATTATAGTATTATTTTAATAGAATATTAATTATTAAAATACGTTTAATATACCAATGAGAGCTTAGTTTTGCTTAAGGAGATCTCGAGTTCGAGTCGTTGTCTATGCAGAAAATTTTTGTTGAGAGGTTCACCTTAGTCACCTACCAAAATCAGGTGCGTGACACGGGTTAGTCCAGATTAATTAAAAAATGTAAGGGCAACAATTTTTTTAAAAAATATTTTTTAATAATATAATATTATAATTTTCAATATTATAATAACATAATATTATATTTTTAGTTTAATAATATATAATGAATTATTAATATAATTAATATTGTTTATTATTTTTATAAAAAATTATTAAATTATTAATAATGAATAATATTATTTGTATATTTAATATTAATATAACATTCTAGTATTATTTTAACAAAAATATTTATAAATTTTTATGATATAATATATTCTCAGTGTGATATTATAATTTTAAATATTATAATAATATACTCAGTTATTTTATATTAATATTATAATATTCATTATTATAATAATATACACAATTATTTTGTTTCAATAATATATAATAGATGTAAAACCAAAGTTTGATTTTGATATAACAAATTATTTAAGGACTTATTTGTAAAAAAAAAAATTAAGTATCTCAAAGACTCACAATTGACAAGGATTTTTCAAGTACAAAATTATTCAAAGTCATAAACTTAAACCCTATAAAATTTTCTAAGTGTTTTAAAGCAAAATTCAACTTTTACGCCCACGCGTATCGATACGCCCTCGAGTGTTTCGATACGGGCTTAAATTAAAAGGCCACTGTAAGAATCTGTTTCGATACGGTTCCATCTGTATCGATATGGCCTTCATATGGGCTAAGTATTTTACTCAGGCGTTTCAATACGGTGTCATTCGTTTCGATACAACCTTCATACTAGGTTTAAGATTTAAGAACAACGTACCAATACGGCTACTAGAGTATTGGTACGGTTGTTAATATTTTTCATTTATGATTCGAACGTTGCCTTGTCAGTTATTGAGAACATGCATTTTTGAAAATCAGTTAACCCGTATCGATACACCTTCAAGGCGTACCGATACAGGTTCAAATAATAGCTCAAGTGAGCAAAATTGCATCGAAACGACCTTGCCCATTTCGATATGCCCATTTGTTTTACACTGAGATCATACAGATATTCCCCCTGCATAATTGTACACAATGGCCCTTTCTATTTTGAGACAAGTATTGATACGGCTGTTTGTGTACCGATACGGGTAGTTGCTGAAGTACATTTATGGTGGGAAGAAGAGGGCCCAACAACTATATTGATGACTTCAACCACCTAAATGGCTAGAAATCAATGAGAAGGTATAAAAACAAGTTTCCAAAGCCTCAACAACAATTATTGAACTTATTTGCAACATCCAAGCACATATCCAAACCCTTTGAGCTTAAAGAGTCAAATTATTGTACCCCACTTGTTGTAATTTTCATTGTATACATTTCTTTCAAGTTTGGGGAGAGTTTGTTTGTAATTTGGGCAACAAATCAATCTTGTGAGAGATACTTTTAAGTTTGTCATTTCTTCTTTGTAAAGAGAGAGTCTTGGTTAATCTTTGGGTAGAAAGATTAACCGATTTGTATAGGTTTCCTCCTAAGCCTAGAAAATGGGAAGAATATCTAGTGGATATTGGTTCAAAATCATTAGTAAGAGCTAAGGTAGTGGATGTAGAGCTTGTTCGAAGCTTGAACCACTATAAATTGTCGTGTCTTCAATTTTTATATTTTCAATTTGCTCATTCCAATTTCAAAAAGCCAATTCACCCCCTCTTGGCCAATTATACATCGATTAATCCACTCAACAATTGGTATTAGAGTCAAACTCTTTGAGAGACTTACAACCATAAGAGGAAATCCTAGAAGAAGATCAATCGACTACAAACCAAAGCCATGACGTCTACCTCTGAGCCGAACTTGTACGAGTCACAATCTATCACCAAACCACCATTCTTCAATAGGGATAACTACCCCTATTGGAAGAATAGAATGAGGCTCTTCATCAAGTCCAACGACTACACCTTTTGGGATGTAGTAGAAAATGGTTCAATCATTCCCATAAAGAGAGATGAAGAAGGAATACTCATATCCAAGACAAAGGCGGAGATAACGGATGAAGATAGAAGAAGATTACAAGTGAAGATGTCATCTTGCACAAGTGCGAAGGAGGTGTAGGACAAGCTAGAGACCACCTACGAAAGAACCAATGATGTAAAGAAGACCGAGATTAGAATCCTTAATTTGAGCTACGAGAACTTCAAGATGGATCTCGATGAAAGCATCTCCAAAATGTTCGATCGATTCTCTATAATAGTAAATGGTCTCAAGGGCTTCGGTGAGATTATTCCCGAAGACAAGCTAGTTCAAAAACTTCTCTATTTTTTTCCTGAATCATGGGATGGGAAGAGAACCGCAATCATCGAGGCCAAGAATTTGAAGTCGTCGAAGCTCAATGAATTGGTGGGATCTCTCATTACTCATGAGATCATGAGGCAAGAAAGAGAAGAAAAAAAGAAGAGAAAAGAGTGAAAAAGCAAGAGGTAAAGAAGAAGAAGAAGAAAAGAATTTCTCTCAAGGCTTCTCAAGAGGAAAGCAACTCTAGCGATGATGAGTTTGAAGAATTGGCTATGATAGCCAAGAGATTCTCTCAGTTCATGAATTCCAACCGAGGAAGAAAATTTCAAAGAAGAAGAGACTTCAAGAACAAGAAAAAAGATAGGAGAATGATCAACTCATTTGTTATGAGTGCAAGAAGCTAGGACATATTAGATCTGATTGCTCTCAACTCAAGAAGAAGAACTTCGAGAAGAAGAAGAAGCTCAAGGCCCATGTTGCTACTTGGAGCGATGAGGAATCATCATCTGATGAAAAGGAGCAAGAAGTGGCCAACCTTTGCATGATGAGTTACAAGAGGTTTACAATGAGTTGGTTAAGAAGTATAAGGAATCGGTTTTGAAAAACAAGAAAATGATTTCCGATTTAAAAACCCAAAACGATTTCCTTTCCAAAACCAACTCGGAACTTAAAAAGAAAATTTTGGTTTTACAAGATAACCTAAAATATTTTCAAAATTAAAATGTTGATTTAAACAATCTTCTTTCTAAAATTCATGATGATCACCCCAAAGTGGTGAATGAACTCAAAGTTTCTTTGAACAAAGTTGGTACTACTACTTTTGAAAAGGGTCAATCTTCTAAAACCAACTATGTGAAAATAAACTTTGTAAACCACAAACAAAGAAGCTCTCAAAGGTACCCTAAAGGTAAAAGAGTTAGAAGTGTGTGGGTTCCTAAGGAACTTGTAGCTTCTAATAACATTCATGCAATTGCATCTTAGATTCATAAGGGAACCAATTATTTGGGAGCTAATTCACTTGGACCCAAAGTGATTTGGGTACCAAAAACCAAGATTTAATTTTTTGTTTATAGGGGGAGCATTGCTACAAGGCCAAAGCTTCAAGTCCAAACATATGGTACCTTGATAGTGGATGCTCAAGACAGACTGAAGACAAGAGTAGATTCATGGACTTAAAGCCAAATAGTGGTGGAGTGGTGACATTTTGTGACAACTCCAAAGGTCACATTGAGGGTATTGGTTCCATTGGTAATCTCTTTTCTATACTCATTGAATATGTTTTATATGTCAATGGTCTAAAACATAACTTGTTGAGCGTTAGTCAACTATGTGATAAGGGTTTTAATGTTCTTTTCGATGTTAATGGTTACAAAATTTTGGACATTAAAACAAATAAGATAATGCTTATTGGTCATCGCATAGGTAACACTTACATGGTGCATTTAGATGACATTCATACATCCCAAGCATGTTTGGTTGCTAAAGATGAAAATGATGCATGGTTATGGCATAAGAAACTAGGGCATACTAGCATAAGTGTTTTAGAGAAATTACTTTCCCAAAATCTAGTTAGAGGTTTACCTAAGTTAAAATTTTCTTTAGATAAAATTTGTGATGCTTGTGCTAAGGGTAAACAAAAACGTGTCTCTTTTAAATCCATTAATGATGTTTCAACTAGTAGGGTATTACAATTGATCCATATGGATCTTTTTGGGCCAATTAGAACTACTAGCTTGGGTGGAAAATCATATGCATATGTCTTAATAGATGACTTATCTAGATACACTTGGGTTCTCTTTTTAAGTACTAAAGATGAGGCTTTAGAAAAATTTATCACATTTTCAAAAATCACTCAAAATGATCTCGGTCAAAACATTTCACATATTAAAAGTGACCATGGAACGAAATTTCAAAATCTTGGTTTTGAGGATTTTTGTAACTCTAATGGTATTAGCAATAATTTTTCCGTACCTCATACTCCTTAACTAAATAGGGTAGTTGAGAGGAAAAACCGTACTTTATAAGAAATGGCTAGAACCATGCTTTGTGAAAACAATTTACCTAAGTATTTTTGGGCAAAAGCCACAAACACCGTTTGTTACATTATTAACCGAGTAATGATTAGGCCAATTTAAAAAAACTCCTTATGAGATTTTAAAATCAAAAAAGCCTAACATTAGCTATTTTCATCCTTTTGGATGCAAGTGTTTTGCTTTAAAATAATGGAAAAGATCATTTAGGCAAATTTGATGCAAAAAGTGATGAAGCTATTTTCTTAGGTTACTCTTTAAATTCTAAAGCCTATCAAGTTTTTAACAAAAGAACTTTAGTTGTAGAAGAGTCTATATATGTGGTTTTTGATGATAACCTCATTCCAAGGAAGGATTCTTGTGATGATGATGATGTAAGGATCATTGAAGCCAATAATGGTGGACAATCATCAAAGGTGGATGAGGTTCCAACCAAAAAAGAAGAAGCACAAGATCCTCCCATAGAAGCCTTGAAGGACATGAATCTTGAGGAAAAGGAAGTGAGCTACCCAAGGGAACTCAACTATGTAAAAAGTGGTAAAATCTTGGGTGATCCATCCAAGGGGATAACTATTAGATCCTCTCTTAGATTAATGGATAATGTTACATTTATTTTATGCATTGAGCCTAAAAATATCAAAGAAGCATTAAAAGATGATTTTTGGATACTGGCCATGCAAGAAGAACTTAATCAATTTGAGAGGAGTAAAGTATGGGCATTAGTTGATAGGCCTAGTAATAAATCTACTATATGAACTAAATGGGTTTTTAGAAATAAGCTAGATGATAGTGGTAACATAGTGAGAAACAAGGCTAGACTTGTTGCTCAATGTTAAACTCAAGAAGAGGGAATTGGTTTTGATGAAACATATGCACCAATAGCTAGAATGGAAGCTATTAGGATACTTCTTGCATTTGCATGTTATCATGAATTCAAGCTTTTTCAAATGGATGAAAAAAGTGCATTTTTAAATAGTTTTATTAATGAAGAAGTGTATGTTGAACAACCACCTAGTTTTGAAGTTTTGAAGATCCAAATTTTCTAAATCATGTTTTTAAATTAACTAAAGCTTTATATGGTTTGAAACAAGCTCCTAGAGCTTGGTATGAAAGGCTTTCAAACTTTTTGATTGAAAAAGGTTTTGAGAAAGGCAAGGTGGACACTACACTTTTCATTAAAAGAAAAGACAATGAATCTTAGTAGTACAAATTTATGTTGAAGATATAATTTTTAGTTCTACTAATGAGTTGTATTGTCAAGAGTTTGCTAAGCTAATGCAAGGTGAGTTTGAGATAAACATGATGGGGGAGCTCTCATTCTTCTTGGGACTCCAAATCAAGCAAAGGAATGATAACATATTCATCAATCAAGCTAAGTACATCAAGGATATGCTCAAGAAGTTTGGCTTGGAGAATGTGAAGCCTCAAGCCACACCAATGGGCTCATCTATAAAGCTTGACAAAAATAAAGAAGGTAAGTGTGTTAATTATAAACTTTATCATTTTATGATTGGTTCTTTGCTTTACCTTACCGCAAGTAGACCCGACATTATTTTTAGTGTTTGCTTGTGTGCTAGGTTCCAAGCTAGTCCTAGAGAATCACACCTTATAGCCATTAAGAGAATCTTTAGATATCTTAGAGACACACTATGTTTAGGTCTTTGGTATCCTAGAAACTCATCTTTTGACCTTCATGCTTATTCTGATGCAGATTATGGGGGCTTGTAAGATAGATAGAAAAAGTACTTATAGCACTTGCCAATTCTTAGGTAGTATGCTCATATCTTGGTTCTCTAAGAAACAAAATAGTGTAGCTCTATATACCACCGAAGCAGAATATATATCGGCCAGAAGTTGTGCTCAAGTCTTTTGGATGAAGCAATAACCTCTAGACTATGAAATTAATGTAGGTATCATACCCCTTAAGTGTGACAACACCAGTGCCATATGTCTCACTAAGAATCTCATCCAATATTATAGAACCAAGCATATAGAGATAAGACATCATTTCATTAGGAATTATGTCTTAAAGGATGATGTTGTTCTAGAGTATGTTGATACCTCAAACCAACTAGCGGACATATTTACCAAACCATTAGACATAGAGCATTTTTGGACTCTTAGGAGAGAGTTAGGTTTAACTAGCATATCTTGACCTTTTAGAGCCCTTTAGTGCCAAAAATTTGCTTGAATTTGAATGATGATCATGCTTTTGTGATTTTGCTTCTTGATGCATCTATGCTTGTTGCTAGGAGGAGTATGCATCTATTTTAGCCTATTCATGTTGTTCATACATCATACACATGCATTTCGGTTTGAATGAAATCGAACTTTTGAGCAACTTGTGACCCAAAATGCATTTTTTGGGTTATACGTATCGAAACGGGTGAAGGTGTTTCGATACACCATTCTTGACTCAACCCAGATTGCATTTTTCAGAACAAGTGTATCGATACGGGTCTGACCGTATCGATACGGGTCCAAGAACATGTTTCGATACAAGTGAGTTCGTATCGAAATGGTACCAATGTTTTGATATACCTGTATCAATACGCCACGTGGTGTATCGGTACGCGTGAACGCAGATCCTTAAATAAGTCCTTAAAAGGGTTTCTTTCTTTAAAATAAAATCCTAATCAAACCTAAACTCTCTCAAAAACCCTAATATTTCTCTTATAAATACCCATCAAAACCCTTGTTTTTCATCAAATCTTTTGAGGGTTTTTGTTCTTTAAAACAAGTCTAAGCCCACTCTCATCAAATTGGCGCATCTTCATCCTTCATTCATCCAATTCCACAACTCAAGGTATATTTTCCTTTTCTTTTCTTTTTCAATTTCGTTTATTTTTACATACTGATTTTAGTTATTTTTGTCTAAAAAGTATACATATAGTATTAGTTTTGAAGTTTTTGCAATAATTCTTTAAAATCTGAAATTTTTTTATTCGAATATAAAAAATTATACTGTATATTTTTATAATCTACTTTTCAAAATTCTTTTTACCAAAATTTATTTTTATATTTGTATATCTTTTAAACTATATTGTATATTTTTTAACAAAAACCTTGAGCATTGGATTATTTATTGGATCGAATGTGATGATTTATGCATACACTATTTTGTGCCTAAATTGTTTTTCAGATTATCTATAGCACCAAGAAAAAGAGCTATAACAAGCGAGGTTGGCGAGTCTTCAACTGAAGACAATCCAGCACGTCCCAACCTTAGTATCATTTATCAAAAGAGTTTTCCAACCCTGACGGCTTTAAATAACTTCAACAATACCAAAACTACAAGATCCGCCACGAAAGAGTAACATCTCTTCATTTTTTAGACTCTGAACGTTTCAAGTTCAAATATCTTCATCTTTGAGAAGTTGGAACTTTATTCAATTTTTGGTTATCCCCGAGTTTTTATACCGCAATCTTGTTTTGATTTTCTTTGCTAATGCCCGGTGCATCCCCAACCAAGACCGTTTTAAGGTCATTGCTATTGAGTCATTCTTAATAGGGAAGAAATTTCGTATTGATGTTCAAACTCTAGTGAATGTTTTTGGGTTAGAAGATGAGGGAATAGCCGATAAAGACTCATTGGGACATGTTCTTGGCGGTTCTGTCACAGTTCTTGATGCTCGTGATCACTTCTTGCATCTCATGATCATTTGGTGGTTTCGGCCATCCGGTGATAAGTTTTCCACTATCCGAAAAGTGGATGGCTTTTGGATAAGATGTTTTTCGTGAAGAGAAGTAGCCTAATCTTGCTCAAATAATGTTCATAAAGCTAGTTTACCTCATTCAACATCGCCACACCTCTCTAGTTTCATCATTTACTTATGGGACATCATTGAGTTACTTGTTTACTCAATTGGAGATCGATTGCTCGCAAGACTTTCCTGAGCCTCTTACCGATCCCATTGATGAGCGCTCTCTTGTTCGTGCAAAGTTTCACTATTTCAGTGGTGAGTGGCTACGTCTCACCTAGCTTCCCCATGATGAAATCCCTGAAGAATCGAAAGCTCCTCCACAAGCCGCCCCTCAAGCTCTAGTAGCTTCACCAGCTATGGATACTTTCACGGCTTATCTCAATGAGCAATTCACTTCATTGAACACTTCTATGACCTCATTGAAGACAACCATGAATGAAGGGTTCGCGGCCATTGATACTCGATTCACTTTCTTAGAGGACCGAGTCCAAGCAATTGAAAGCCAACAAGGTTCGATGGACATATCTCTTACGACTTTCCATGGAGAATGGAGACAATCTCATGATACTCAAACACATGACGAAGATGAAGATCAAGAGGACGAGGATGATGAGGATGCTCCATAGACATACATTGCATTGCATACATGTCATATTAGGTTTTTTTATTTTTACGCACCTATGGTATTTACTCTATGAACCTATGCTTTGATTTTAGTTTGTTTTTAAGTTTTAAGTTGGATTTGGATTATGTTGCTTTGAACTTTCAATGATAATTATGTTGATTTGATTATGCTTTTAATTATACGTCATTGTTATGTTTCTTGTTTCTATCATTTAATATCATTGATTTTGATCTAGCAAAAAGGGGAGAAGAAAGAGCTTAAATTTTTAAAAACGTTTTTAAAATCTATCTTAAAGTAAAGAGGAGTTTTTCATAAAAACTTAAAAATTTAACTTGGTTTTATTATATCAAAAAGGGGGAGATTGTAAAACCAAAGTTTGATTTTGTTATAACAAATTGTTTAAGGACTTATTTGTAAAAGAAAATAAAATTTTAAGTATATCAAAGACTCGCAATTTACAAGAATTTTTCAAGTACAAAATTATTCAAAGTAAAAAATTTAAACCCTATAAAATTTTATGTTTTTTAAAGCAAAATTCAACTTTTATGCCCAGGTGTATCGATACGCACTCAAGCGTTTCGATACGGGCTTAAATTAAAAGGCCACTGTAAGAATTTGTTTCGATATGGTTCTACCCGTATCGATACGACCTTTATATGGGCTAAGTATTTTACTCAGGTGTTTGATACGGTGCCATCCGTTTCGATACGGCCTTCATACTAGGTTTAAGATTTAAGAACAGCGTATCGATACGGTTACTAGCGTATCGATATGGTTGTTAATATTTTTTATTTATGATTCGAACGTTGCCTTGTCAGTTATTGGGAACATGCGTTTTTGAAAATCAGTTAACCCGTATCGATACACCTTCAAGGCGTACCGATATAGGTTCAGACAGTAGCTCAAGTGAGCAAAATTGCATCGATACGGCCTTGCCCGTTTCGATACGCCCATTTGTTTTACACTAAGATCGTACTGATACACTTCCTCGTGTATCGATACGCCCCTGTATAATTGTACACAACAACTCTTTCTATTTTGAGACAAGTATTGATACGGTTGTTCGTGTACCGATACGGGTAGTTGCAGAAGTGCATTTATGGTGGGAAGAAGAGGGCCCAACGGCTATATTGATGACTTCAACCACCTAAACGGTTAGAAATCAATGAGAACGTATAAAAGCAAGTCTCCAAAGCCTCAACAACAATTATTGAACTTATTTGCAACATCCAAGCACATATCCAAACCCTTGAGATTAAAGAGTCAAATTATTGTACCCACTTGTTGTAACTTTCATTGTATACATTTCTTTCAAGTTTGGAGAGAGTTTGTTTGTAATTTGGGCAACAAATCAATCTTGTGAGAGATACTTTTAAGTTTGCTATTTCTGCTTTGTAAAGAGAGAGTCTTGGTTAATATTTGGGTAGAAAGATTAACCGATTTGTAAAGGTTTCCTCCTAAGCCTAGAAAAGGGGAAGAATATCTAGTGGATATTGGTTCGAAATCTTTAGTGGGAGCTAAGTTAGTGGATGTAGAGCTTGTTCGAAGCTTGAACCACTATATATTGTCTTGTCTTCAATTTTTATCTTTTCAATTTGCTCCTTCCAATTTCAAAAAGCCAATTCACCCCTCTTGGCCAATTACACATCGATTGATCCACTCAATAATAGATTATTCATATAATTAATATTGTTTATTATATTTAATATTTATAATGAATAATTTCTAGTAAATTTACAAAACAAAGAAAATAATTTACACAAATTTATTTAAACTCCAAAAATTATTTTCCAAAAATTAATTTATAAAAATATAACTTATTTTATGAAAATTATATTTTAAAATATGTTTCCAGTAAAAGAAACGGATCTTATATAATATATTTTATTGCAATACACTAGCACTACTTGTTAAAAGGTGATTGACAACCAGGGATATAGACATTGGGAGAGGCTCTTGCCCTACTCACTCATCAAATATTTTTTTTACCTTTGTTAAATATAATTTCTTTTAAATATTAGATTAATTTTGAATTTGCTCCGCCACTTCTTATTTGCCCCTCAACTCTAACAATCCATTAGGAAAAAGCTTAGAGGCTGGTCAGCGGCTACACACAAATCCACAGAAAGTAAAAAAAAAAAAAAATACTGAAAAAAACCCAAAAATTTTGCAGAAAATATTTTGCTTAACGATGCAGAGTTTTATTAACGAATTTATATGAATGGATGTTGTGTAAAGCTACTATAATAAGTCTTTTTCCATCCATTGAAAATCAATATATTTATTGTATTTAGATAGAACATATTAAAAGAAAATGAAGTTTCTTAGATATAATTCAATGAAAGAACATATAAAAAAGAATTAATTTAGTTATTAGTAATTAGCTTAATGGGATGGGACATTATAATTTTTTTAGATATAATCAAATGTTTTGATTTCACGTTTAAATGAAAAAAAACAGATTACAAATGTACTTTTACAATAAAATAAAATAATATTTAATTTAAATTAATTCACTAATGTATCGAACATAAATAATTATAAAAACTGAAAAACTTATTCCAAAATCTTGTATTGACAGTGTGACAGTGTCTCATAATTTGTAATTGGTCCATGCAATCAAGCCATTTGTCCCACTAACTGACCGCAATAAATCAAGTCTATAATGAATGCCATAAATTAATATACATTATTAATGTCATATATTGATATACACTACTAATATAAAATAGGATAAACTATACTATTAACTACCAAATTATCAGTTTTTCTTTTATTTTGGTCATCATGCTATTTTTTTGCAAGAATAGTCTTTAATGATGCATTTTTTTACTTTGGCCACTAATCGTTAATTATTAACGGAGAATGATGATGTGACATGATATAATAAAAATTTTAGCCTCAAAGTTTATACATTCAATTAATTTGATCTTAATTTAAAAAAAAATCTAATAAATTTAACTCTCGATATTTGTATATTCTATCATTTCTCCGTTAAGGTTTAAAAATTAAAAAAAAAAATTTATTTTATTTTAAAAATTATATTAAAAAACTTTACAAATATTTTTTTGTTTGATAAACCCCCCTCAAAATTTTTGCTTTTTGTATTCTCCTTATTTAACCCAACAAAATCGAAAGCGACAGAAATTAGTCTGATTCGATTGTCGTTGTAGACTAATTGAAGAAAAAAAAAGTGATCCAACTGGTTACCCAACACATGGTTTCCCACCATCTGATTCATAATTTGGTTTTAATTGCCTAAGTCTAGGTTACGGAGTCATGGACGGAGATGATATTTTTTATGAAATCTAATTTTACATGAGGTTTATAAGTCTAATTTATATTGTGTGATTTGCTCTTTCACAACGCCGATTAAAACAGTTAAATGTTTAAATGTTGAGATTACATCAACTTTTATTTACTTAATATTTTTCCCTTTTAGTGTTAGTGTTTATTCATTAAAATATCTTCAAATTTTGGTATATAAAATAAGTTTTAATTTCATGTCGTCCAGTATTTTCTCAATATTTACCACAAAAAAATTTGTTATGTCTAAATTGAATTTGGGGATAGGAGAGAAAGGAAAAATTAGGGTTAGAAATTAGGATCTCGTTTATAAAGAACCCTAATTTTATGAATATTTATATCATTGGAATCAGTAACAGTTAAGTTTTGACTTTTAAAAAATTATAGTTATGTATTTCTTTGTTTCATTTAATCGAAAATCATTCCGTCAAAAAAATCATTTAATTGAAAAATATGTCATTGAGGAATTGAGTATAATTTATACACCAAACATGCAATTAACCCATATTTTAATGACATTAATCAGGAAGAAAGAAAATCTTTTAATTTTTAGATTTTTCCTTTTAAATTAAAAATTAGTGGTGCATATCTGTGTGCAACAATCATTGTAAAATTTTCCATAGATAGAGACAATTTTTTTGGTGAATTACATGTTCATTTTATGATACATGTTCGGAATTGTGGTTCTCCAATCCCAACAATGACTTCTCCAAGATTTGAACTCAAGTTTTCTATTTGAGAGAGCAATGTGCCTTGCTATTGCACCCAACACTTGTTGGTTAGTATAGATAGAGACATTAAAAATGTGTAAAAGATTTTTAATCTTACGAATAAAACAGAATCATATATCCTTTTTTGGTACCGCTTTCTATTTTCTGACATTAAAAAAACTAAATCTTAAACCGTAATTCTAATTCTAATTTATTAACCCTTAAACTAAACCCTACACCTCCCCTTAAACCCTAAACCATAATCTTAATTTCTAAATTCTAATCCTTAATTAAAGCATACATGTTAAACATAAACTCTAAACCCTAAACTCTAAACACTAACTATAAACCATAAACTTTATTTTTTTAATGTTAGGATATAAATAGGGACACGAAAAAAAATTCTTGTGGATATAAAATGTTGGGAGGCTAGATCGATCAACCGTGTGGCCAAGAGGGGGTTGAATTGGTTTTAAGGTAATTTGAGTGGAAGCAAAGAGAAACTAAAATAGACACGAGATTTATAGTGGTTCGAGCTTCTAACTAAGCTCTACATCCACTACCTTAGCTTCTCACTAAAAAATTTCTCAAATTCACTATTGAGTTTCTTCCCCTTTTCTAGGCTAAGAAGACAACCCTTACACACTCAAAGCTTTCTAACCCAAAGCTTGAGTAAACCCTCTTTTACAAAGAGAAATGAATAGCAAACTTGGAAAACCTCTAAAGGCAATATGTTTGCACAATTAAGCACTCACTCAAAATCTAAACACTTGAGCAAATGTGACAATTTTGGCTCACTAGTATTTTCTACAAAGAATATGGCAAATTAAAGCACTAGAGCAATATTTCTCTCATTGAATGTTAGCTTGATGATTCTAGTTCTTCCATAGATGCTTGGAGGTGTCTTTTAAACTCTCTAATAACTTTATGGCCATTACTAGCCGTTAGGGGTTGTTAAGAGCCGTTGGAGACTCTAATTCCAGCCATAAATGTACTTCTGCAGCATGGCGTATCGGTACACAGGGTCCGATATCAGTACGGGTCTTGAAATAGAAAGAGCCGTTGGAGCATTTATAACACTGGGTATCAGTATGCCATACAAGCGTATCGGTACGAACCCAGGGGTATCGGTACGATTGATGTCGTATCGATACTGAAATTGACTATTGGAATTTGGAAAATTTGGGGATGGGAAATTATATCGATACGTTCAAAACCGTGTCGGTACAGGTCTCTGCGTATCGATACGAATCTCAACCGTATTAGTATGCAGAGTCTGATTTTGACACTTTAACTATTTAAGATTATTTTAAAGTGTGTCAAAAACCCTTTTGAAAAATATTTTAAACATAAATTTGAAGTGTGTGAACTTTTAAAATATTTTTACAAATTAATTTAAATTCAAAAATATTTTTTTAAATTATGTCAAAATGAAATATCCTAACATAAAACATTTATGAACGTGTATGCTTTGAACATCAACGTAGGTATGGGATAGTGATAGATGAGACAATCCTTATCTTGTCAAGTTCTATTGTCATCTTTATTTGTATTACTTCAAACATATTTTTACAACATTTTATTTTTACGATATTTTTTGCTTTAATTAAAAATGTTTAAAATATCAGCCATAGAATATTTTTTATTTTAGATGTTTAATTTTTTTGCTAAAATATATGTGTAATATTTATATTGTTACAATTATAGTAGCTTAACATTTCATTCTATTAATATTTTAAGGTAAATCTATCATTCATTCATTGCTTAACTCGTAGTTAAGTTTTTAATTTAGTTTTAGTTTTTTAAAATTTAAAATTTAATTTCTAAAAATTCTTAAAATTTTTCAATTTTTCAAAATAACTCTAAATCCTCTACTGACGCGAACATTACGCCGACGTTGCCACAAAAACAAAATAACTTCCTATCGTTGGAAGAGCTAGAAAACTCATTTATCATTCATCGTGATAGTTTTTTTTTTTTTTGTAGAATCCATTTCACGTTCATTGTTCAGCGTTTAATATAATGCACAAATATTTTTTAATTTAATAATGCACAAATAATATTACGACCAATACATTCATATAAATATATCATAATTAAGAACCAACCAAGTGATTTTAAGATAAGTCCAAACAATTGTGTGCTAGTTATCGATTAAGATGTTGGTATAGAACATAAGTTCTCATAGACCACTATGCACTGTAGGTGCTTAAAATATTAACAAGTATTCTCTGCTTCTTAAAAAGAAAATTTATGACCAAGTGAAGAAGAAATAGATTATATAGACTGTGTAATACGGTACTCCTTTGAAGTCAAACTGTGGGTCTTCATTTTCGGCTATCGCTGTTGGAACCAACCCTGTTGTGCCATTTGTACGGTCATCAAGTTGATAAACGTGAAGGGAATAAGTACAAATGTGAGAGAACAAACAGTACCAAAAGCCAAAGGTCTAAGGGCAAAAGAGATGAATAGATGAATGAGCATTGCCAATTCGCCACCTTCCACTACCCGACTCTCTTTCCATGCGCATTTTACAATTTTATTTTAAGTTCCATCTCTTAATGCTTTGCCAAAATTGTAATTAAGATGGGTTTTCCCCCTCAATGGAAAGATAGCTTTCTACTCCTCCAATCAATACAAAACAAACCCATTACTTGTTTTATTGTTACTTTTTATACTCTTTAAATATAGTAATAACTAATATGTACACCTCTGCTCCTTCAACGAACAAACTATCTTTGTCTCTCTTGGCCTTGAAACTATTCTGAAGCTAAATGGGGAACTGTTAGGGTGTTTGTTAGACTTGGACCAAACGAAGATTGGTGCTCCACATCTATCAACACCGAGTCTGATGAGAAAGTTGCGCAGGTGGTGAAGATGGACATGAAGATATTAGAGTTGAAAGCACCCCTTCTTGTTAAACTTAAACATGTATTGGTGAAGTTTTCAGGCTCCGGTATTGGTTTAACAAACAAGGGTTCGCAGCATGAGCATCTCCCACTTGATGGAGCTCAAACTCTTGAGCTTTTATATGACTGTTTCTCTGGGAAGTTTAGAGAAGGATCTTCAAATGTTCCCTTGCAACGTATTTGAGCTTTCTCTTCACAGATAATAAGACATTGCTTGAGTTAGATTCTCTCGGAAGTTGTACAACCGAAGTGCTCAACTCTGCCACTGCCACTGCCACTGCCAGTTTTTTCTTTTTCTCCCCCTTAAAGAATCTACTCCCATCCTTTCAAAGGCTGAGAAAAAGAACACAGACAACACAATGATGAAAAAAAGGCACAAATCCCTCTAAAATCCTTCAAGCTTGTTTTTTTTTTTTGGCGCTTGCAATGCTGTCTCTGCCATCTAAGTAAAGAACCGAGAGAAAGAGATGAGAATAAACAGTTTAAAAGAAAAAGGGAAAAGGGAGGTTTGGAGGGGATAATGAAACTCTTAACCACCTACATCAAAATAGGTTGCTCTACTGTTTTCAAGTTTGGTTCCATTGAGGAGATATGTTTCCATGACGCTCTTAAAGCTTGGGATTCCAATTAGATTGGAATCAACTATATCATTAAGGATAAAGGTGTTTTGCATTGTATAATTACTAGGATCTTACAGGCATTATTTGCAATTACCAAGTGCATGGCAGCTATCGTGGATGAGCGAGTACCGTCCCTGTATTCTGTTCTGAATGGCAGATTGAACCACCAAGGCAAAATGCGAATCCAAGGAAAAGTAAAAGTTTCAGGCAGTGACAGAACCACATATTTTCTGCAGCAACCCATATTCAATCTAATTAATATCAGTGAACTCGAGGTTTTTGACTGGTCTATCCAATGAGATCCCCAAGTCCTTGTCCTAAATCCTCCTATGTAACATTATCACTTATCATAATTAACTTAATGTCATTAGTTTAAATGAGTTGAATTCTCCCTAAAAAGGGAGTTAAATTAGGTTATGGAATAAGATAGATCTTGTACATTGCTATTTAGGGAAATACCAATACAAGTCCCAAAAAGGGACAATTATCTCCTAAAACTGAATGTGTGGTTACTTACCACGTGAAAGAAAGAGCCGAGAGAGATCCCATACCAGGGTCGTTGGCTTTTACAGTTGAAAAGAGCCTTCTTTGGGAAACATGAAAGCAAAAACTTAACTCTTCTGCTCTCTTCATCTCTAATACATCCAACTTTCAGCATTATCGAGGGCTACTCGCTCTTTCATGTTGTCTGAAACTGGCTGACATACAATACAAACTCCATTACTGTTCTACTTCTACCCTCCACTACAAAACACCATATCTTTGAGCATTATTATAATGCAAGGATGTCTGTTCCTAAATGCAAGGACTAGCTATGAGCCTATGACTATGTCAGTTTGCAGACAAAACCCAAGTTTTGTTCCTTTCCTTTCATTTATATCTCGTCTCCAGCATTTAAAGCTAGTCCCAACTACTACTACATATGGAGAGGCTCCTATGACTAAGAGACCATTACATGTATATAAATCACCATTAGTCTTTTGTTATAGTATTCTATTGCTGGTTTGGGTTTAAGTTTTTGCTTTTTGTGCCAACTCAGATCTTCCATGGGGAAGATTGGAGGAAACTCTTGGTTGACTGCAGTGAAGAAGGCTTTTAGGCCACCTACCAAGGAAAACCAGAAGAGGAGCTCTAGAAGGAGAGATGAGAACGAGCAATTAGAAGAAGAGAAGGTTGTTAATTTCTCTACATTCTTGCTTTTGTGTTACTGTTGCATGCCAATATGCCATCAACTTTAAATCTATTTTCCTTTTTCCTGGTTTTGTGCAGAAAAGAGGAAAACGAAGATGGATTTTTATGAAGCCTTCACATCATGAAACAGTTATACATCACAGTGAAGCAAGGACTGTAACTACTACAACAAGTAGTGCTGAAGCGGCCACTGTTTCTGAAACCTCGAGGCTGAACACCGTTCCTGAAGGTGCTGAAACTGAGCAAAGACATGCCATCGCGGTGGCCATTGCCAGAACAGCGGCTGCTCAAGCAGCAGTAGCGACGGCCCTAGCAGCTGTCCAAGCACCTTCGGTTTTCGTCACACAACATTTTTCTGCCATTGTTATACAGACAGCTTTCAGAGGACATCTGGTAAATAAATACTATGTGTTTCTTGCTGTCACCAAGTAAATACATTTCATATTTGGGATAACCAGTACTCGTTGTTTTGAAGGCAAGGAGAGCTCTTCGGGCACTAAAGGGGCTGGTGAAGCTTCAAGCTTTGGTGAGAGGCCACAATGTTCGAAAGCGAGCAAATATTACACTTCGATGCTTGGAGGCCATGGTTCGAGTTCAAGCCCGCATGTGTAATCAACACAAGAAGCTTTCTGCACATGAAGGAAGCACGGAATCCGTATTTAGTGATCCCAACGGCATATGGAGCTCTCATCTTGTCGACAGGAAGTCCACTGTAAGAAATACTACTTTATTAAAGATGACTTGAGCATCAACTGGCAACAAACTGTGTTCTGTTTTTTTAAATGGCCTTTAAGTTGTGGTGTAGTGTAGACAAGAGGGCTGCAATGACGATGATTGGATACAGTGGGATGAGCACCCGAAAACACTGGAGGAGATTCAAGCCATTTTGAAGAAAACAAAGGAAGCTACCTCGAAACGTGAAAACGATATTGCTCATGCCTTCTCCCTCCAGGTTGAATGATGTTTCGTTCTCTGACCTGTGTTGTTTTCCAGAGTTACAAAATAACTGATGAAACCATTTTATGCATCTGTTTTCATGAGAAAAGATTTGGAGAACAGAGAGAGACACAGTCAAAAGTGAGGACGAAGTGGAAGGAAAAATCAGATGGGCTGATCGGTGGCCGACGAGGAAGCAATGGGATAGTAGTACAGGTCGGATGTCCTGTGACCAAATAGATCCCATAAAAACTGTTGAAATCGATACCTCTAGACCATACTCCTACCAACAACAGATGCCTAGTTCATTTTCTGTGGCCTCCCCTCTCCACAAAGCTAACAATGGTCTCCCCATTCGCTCAATCACGCCATCAAAACAGAAGCCTCTCCAAATGTACTCAGCTAACCCTCGTTACCTTAAAGAAGAGAAAAGCCACCCATCACCAGCTCATACGCCCAACTCAGAGTATTACACCCATGGAATGAGTGGTAATAATGCTGGTGTTTCCGCAGGAATTCCAAACTATATGCAGCTACAGTATCTGCCAAGGCTCGGTTCCGGTCCCAAAGTGCACCAAAGCAGAGGCCTTCGAGTTCAACCACAGTAAGGAGAAAGTGGGATGTGTCAAAAAACGTCTGTCATTTCCAGTCCCAGACCAATGTAGTGATCGAGCTTATGATTATAATAACTCGAGCACAAATCCAGCTTGTCTTCTTGTTATGCAGATAGTCTTGGGGAAGAAATCTTCCCACCTTCAACGAATGATATTAGGAAGTGGTTAAGGTGAAAAAGAACAAAGGCAATATGCTGGTGACAATTGCTTGTAATCTTATTCCATTGACAAAACCTAGGCCTATGAATGTAGATTATGGGAGTCAAATGTGACAGCGTCTAGGCAAGTATGCTATTTGGCAATTCATAATTAAAGCTTCTATTATTAGCAATTTTATTTCATCAGCAACCTCACTGGGGCACTTCAGAAAAATAAAATAAACTATCAATGTCAGAGTCATCCAACAGAAACATTTTGGAACACTAGAATCCATTGAGCTTTAACAATTTTTTTCAATTATTTACTAATAAGATATATGTTACTTTATATCCTTTACATTTAATTTCAGAAGAAAAATAGTAAATCACTAACATGCTGCAGATCTGAATTATTTTTCCAGCATAGTCAGTAGGTTCTCATGTTTTTCAATGGGGCTCTTTAGGAATGGCTAAACAAGAAATTTCTTAGAGGAAATAAAACATAGAATTGGCCAAACTATTCCATCATCATTGTACAATTAACCAGTTAACAACTAACTAAATAACTGACAAGATATAACATAGCAGTTCATCAAGTTAACCAAGGACTGAATTCACTTAAACTTCAATTTCAAAATGCAATCAATAAGTAAACGTATAAATGAGGGAAATCATGTCAACTGGCTGAGTATTACCATAAAGAAGCATACATAAGACTTCAGCTACAGATATCTGTTTATCATAAGAGGTCCCAGAGGAGAAACGAAGAGCCAATTTCATTGTTAGGAAACATTATACTCTGTTGGTTCCGCGTGTTGTGAAGTTTCAGCCTGTTTCAAACTTTCCAGAGCAGAGATTCGCCTATCCAGGGGCTCATGAAGACTTTTCAGCTTGAAACAAAGGGAAAAATTTGAAATATAAGCACACAACATAGCTAAAGACACTGAATCAACCCAACCAACAAAGAGGAAGAAACTATCCATTTTTTGAGTATTATGTTCAGTAAAACATAGGTAATTCTCCAAAAATCACTTGTCTTGTGAGTAGTCTGTTCATCTATTTCACTTCGTGAGCGGGAATTGTGACTCATTGGAATGAGTCTAAATGGGAGTATCAAGTATTAGGATCATCAGATATAGATCATGCATTTGGTGTTAACATTGTTTCTTATACCATACTATCCTTTATGATATTTACATTTTATGGCTTCATTCTTGTAATGGTTTTTTAAGGCACAATAAGGAACAAATATTAGATAAAAGATGTCAAAATAACAGATAGAAACAACATAATCATAGCCAGAGCCCAGAAGAAAGGAAAAAAGGCGCTATTAGTCTGGAAATAGGATTTAATACAATAAGGAACAAATATTAGAATGTCAAAAAAACAGGTAGGAACAACATTGTTTCTCATACCATACTATCCTTTATTATATTTACATTTTATGGCTTCATTCCTGTAATGGTTTTTTTAAGGCACAATAAGGAACAAATATTAGATAAAAGATGTAAAAAAAAAAACAGGTAGGAACAACATAAACATAGCCAGAGCCCAGAAGAAAGGCGAAAAGGAGCTATTAGTCTGGAAACAGGAATTAATACAAGAGACCATCCCCGATAATTGGACTAAAATAACGTCAAAAACTAAAAAAAAAAGAATCAAAGATGAAACATAGAGACGTGAAAATAAATCCCACTTACAATGTTAGCTAAGCAGAGTGGCATTTTACTAGGATTCGCCTTGTCAAAACCCTTTCTTATGCATGAAAAATCGAACCTTTATATCCAATATCAAACAAACGAAGATTCTACTCTGAACCTATGATTAGGTTAATTCAGACCATGAAATTCAATCTAAGAGAGATCTGAAACAGGCTATCCCTCTACACCAGAACAAAGAACAACCAAAATATTCTTTTACAAAGCAAATCAGCTTTCGCATGCCTTCAAAAACTTATACAAATGAGCATAAATACGAATACCCAGAAATTAATCCATAAGAAATTGAAAGGTAGGGCATATGCTACGAAAGAAAAGGGGGAAAACGGGGAGTACCTGTTGGGTGATGGATTCATGGGCAACCTTGTAATCCTTGTAGAGGATGTAGAAACCTAGAAACGACGCCGTTGCTGCTCCCGTGAAGAATGAAGCCAATCTCACCCTCAATACGTACCTCATCTTTGATTTTCCCCTTCCTTTTTCGTCTTCCTCCCTTTTATGTTTTTTTTTCTAAATAAAAATAAAATTCCCCTTTTTAGAGAACTAAAAAAAATAATAAAAAAATAAGAAACTTCAAAACGGCACCTAGCGTTTGTCGTTTTTGCACTACGTATTTGGGGTTATTAATGATGTAAATATTTGTCTGTGGGCGGTTGAAAACCAAACATATGTTGAGCAAAACAGAGGCAAAGCCGGATATATAAAAGAGAGTGCAAAATTACACGTTTCAGTGTAGAGCAAAACAGCCCACTTTGGCCCCCTTTCTTCCGTTTCAAAGAAAACTTAGGGTTTGAGTCTCTTTCATTTCTTCTTCTTTTCCTGTTTTTGTGTGATTTTGAAGAGGAAAAATGCAGCAGCCTCCACAATTGATGAACATCACCACTGAGCAGATTGAAAAGGTTTTTTTTTTAATCTTTACAACATTGCTCTTTTTTATGTATATATTTGGTGAACTTGATATTTAGTGTGTTTTTATTGATGGGTTTTGCATGCATTGGTTTTTGTTTGTATTATCTGTAATCAAATTGAAATGATTTTGGATTCTTGATCATATTTGCCACAAAGTTTTTCTATTTTCTGTTGTTGAAAAAAATGCATCTTTTTTCTGCGAATACTGATACGATAATGGATAATGTTGCTTGTAGTACCTGGACGAGAATAAAGAGTTGGTTATGGCCATAATGGAGAACCAAAACCAGGGAAAGCTGGCTGAGAGTGCCTCGTGAGTGACCCTTTTTAAACATCGTTTCTCTTATTCTTTACTCACAGCCAGAGATGGACCGAGGGGTGCTAGGGGCAGTCGCACCCCTAAAATTTCTATTCCCATATGTTTTAAGTTTTTTGTATTTTATATTGATAATCTAATCCCGCCCTGAATTTTTAAATTCTCATATAGTTTTACTAAGCATAAATGTTCTCACCCTAAACATAAAATCTTGCATTGGTCCCTGCTCACAGCATTATACCAATTGTTATGGGCTCTTTGCTGTCCGGCCGAATGTTTAAGATCAATTTCATTCATCCATTACTTACATCATTATACCAATTGTTATAGGCCCTTTTTCGTGCTTCACAGTTTCTCCTGTCATTTCACCTTTAACTACTAGGCAAAGTTTGTGCATTTAATAGGCATCCTCTTGGTTGGCTAATCTTTGAGATTGAGTTCTTCACCAGAAACATTATTCTTTTGAAGTTAAGTTTGTAAGTTGTATGTGTAATTCAGTGCTAGTTTAGTGCTCAACTTGTATGCATTTAAAAGTTGATGGAGCTAAAACTTGAAAACAACATGAACATGCCTATTAACACTTGGTCATCTATATTTTAAAGATGAGATGAATGATTGTTTTCCATTGGTTTGCCTATAATTTAAGGAACAGAAGAACAGACCACATGGTGGAAGAACTAGGGTAGATCTGTATATTTAAGTCTTTGTGAGTAATGCAGTCGGTTAATCAGTACTGTAAACCGTGACATCTGCTCTCATTTTATATAAAAAAATGATTCAGGTATCAAGCATAGTTTCTAGCTAAAATTGCTGATGCACAGCCACAGGGATCGACATCTTCCCAGGTTGTGTCTTGGAGATTTATTTGGTTTAATATCTTTGAATAAACCAATATACATTTTATTTGAACTCATTTGTGGAACATTGCAGACGCCTCAGCAGTCCACAATGCAGCAGGAGCAACATGTTCAGTCTGCACAAGCTGCAATGGCTAAGCAGCATCCGGGTTTCTTAGCTCCAAAGGTGCCTTTCCATTTGAATGATGAGCAGCAGCAACCTGAGCAGGCAATGTATCTCCAACAGCAGCAACTGAACCAGCCACAAGTGGGGTTAAGATCTGCTGCCCCTGGTGGCGCTTATCATGGGGTGCAATCTGGGATGGGTAACAATTTCATGAACATTCAAGGAAACAAACAAGACAGCTCGGAAGATGGTGCGGGCGAAGGCTTCAGAAACTCAGCGTATGGCCAACGGTAGAAAGCAGGAGGGCCTAAATAATGTAAACAATGGATAATGCGATACCCTGGTGTTCATATTGTGTAGAGCTCTTCCAGTACTTCTCTGCCTCTAGTGATCTGTTTTTATTTTTGGTGCTATGGAAAATAGGGTAGGCACATACATGTGTAGGGGCCAACTTTGCTTCTTTCGTCATCTCTTTGGTTTAGTGGTTTTGCGCTCGTGAATCTCTCGGCAATATATTCGCTACTTAAAAAATATTAATATTAATCTCAAGCTCATGCCCGGGTATTTTTTATAATAAATAAATTATTTAGGCTTACTCCTGTATAAATCTTAAATCAACAATGTTGTCTCACTTTTTTAATTGCACAATTTAGCTTTTATAGTCTCCCAAATTCAGTAATGTTGTCTTTTTTAATATCATCAATTAAGCGTTTAAACTTTTAAATTGTATCAATCTTGTCTTTTAATTATCATTGATTGATGGGACGTTAAATTTTGTATATGTATTTATTTTAAAATTGTAACAATCTGCTTCTATATCAGTTGTTATCGTCAACCGTTGATGATATAATAGTACAAATGCGGAGTTTTATAACTATTTATTTATTTTAAAATTATATATATATTTTAAAAATCTATGTCAATTATATTGTTACATCATCAAAATGAACTCGTCGTCATCTTATTAGAAGACATTAATTTATTAAAAAATTACATATGAACATGTCTTTCTAATGATGGAGTGTCTGATATAGCAAAAGGCGAATAATGATAACGGTTCTTTTAGTCAATAACTGTTAAAAGGAGATTGATGCAATTTAAGAGTTTGAGAGTTAAATTACTTAAATTAAAAATGAAGGACAACATTACTGATTTTGAAAGACTATAAAAACTAAATTGATACAATAAAAAATGGCAAGATTCAGGGACAAATTACCCCTTAAATCATTTATTGAACTAGAAACCTAAATGTAACGAGAAACTCAAGAATGCGCGGTAAAATTAATCCGAGCAGGAAAGGAGAAACAAATTACGTAATGTAATAATTCATTATGTTGAATACTTCAAAATTATATTGTTGCAAATTAGAATTACCTAGGAAAGGAATCCAACTAGTGTTTTAGTGGAATAAAAAATAATACTTATCTTAAGAGATTTAAGTTCGAACAATTTTATCTACAAAATGTATATCCTATTAGAGGATTAAAAAAATATAAACAAACACTACCCTTAATATATTGGTTTGACCATACATGTTGGTTTTGCGATTGTCGGATGACATTGCAGGCACGGGGAAACCTTGTTGATGCATGAAAAACGAATGCAGAGAAGTCACCAGCCCAGGGGGAGTCATGCACGCATCCGAAGTGGAGCAATTGGAAAACTCAGAACATGGTCATTCTGGTTTGAAAGTAAACAGTCATTTAAAGGGAGCAAAACAAGAGAAAAGATAACAGATTGATATTAAATAATAGTCTAAGCTTTACAACAAAAAACTTCTGAAAATGAGTTTACAAGCACATCCTTAAACCAGACATTAGATGAAATATAAAAAGGAGGAACACGAGGGGTGTAGATATCCATGAGTTGAGCAAAACTAAAGATTCAGTTTTCATATTTTATTTGCTTAATATTAAAATAAGTGTCCAAACTATTATATTTTTCTCTTTTAGGTGTTTAAATTATTATTTTTTGGTCAAAATAGGCACCCAGTTGGCCTTAAAAAAATCAACAAATGATAATTTGGACACCTAAAAAAGAAAAAAAAAGTTTAGACACTTAAAAAGGGAAAAAAGAGAGTTTGAACACTTATTTTGATATTAAACCTATTTTATCAATCAATTCCATTTAGAATACAAAGAAAGAATAGAATTTCTCTACCTTTTTGGTGCTCCTATTTATGTTCCACGTTATAATTTTAAGGAATTTGAGATACGGTGTATTTGTTAGGGTTTAGGATTTAAGGTTTATAGAATTTAAAATTTAAGGATATGACTTAAAATTTGATTTTTTAGTATTAGGCATAAAAAGAGACAGATGATTTTTATCCAAAAAGAAATGCGTATACATATCATCACTTATAAATGGCTATAATATTAAATTCTGATTACAACACAGTATCAGCCATTACAGTTCACAGAAGTCAGCAATCCTACCGAAGTTGAGGCATTGCTAGCTGAAGCAAATAGTTGTACATCCTTTGAAGCCAGATTTGAAGTGACCCCAGTTTTAGCATTAGTTATGCCAATCTCGTTAAAATCCACATGGTTCCCATTATTTTGACCAGATTGAGCTAAATCTTTTGAAATTCTTGTCTCTTGCATCAGCAAGCTGAAGTTGAAGCTGATTTAATGTATGTAAATGAAGTCTCCCCATCTCTGCAAACTAACATTAACAACCAGGAAGGACAATTTAAATTCACTGGAAATGACATCAAATCTATTTATTGAAGAAAAACAACTAAAAGCTCATCAGCCTGTCTCTGGCATCCTATCCGGAGTTGGTTACATTGCTATGTGTGTTCTCACAGTTCAGCTCGTAAGAAGCGGTTTGTACTCGATTGCATTCATCTCCTGGACATGCCAAATTCAAGCTTGAGGCTCCGTTCAACAGAGCTTTTCTATCTAATTTTTAGAAAAATTTTACCGAACGAGCTGTTTTAGCGCCTCCTCACCCAGCTTTTACGCAAAATTTGCTTTTCACCGCTGCGTCTGAAGAAGCCAAAAATTCCAACTTCTCTCCAAAGGCGGGTTCTCCACCCAAACCATAGTTTGGCCAGCCCCGCCGAATGGAGCTCGAGTCTCTCTTAACTGTTCATCCCTATAAAGAATGGTTTCTCGAGCAGCCCTATACTGAAGAATAAGACAACCATTAACAAACACTCTAGACCTCTTCTAGCAATCAACATTACAGTTAATTGAAATCATTGCATAGCTTCCGTTTCTGACAACAAACAAATCTGTTCCTACACATTAAGATTAGTACTTGTAATTTTCAATAATCTACGGATGCAAATCATGGAGGGACGGACAGTGTAACAGATCATCACAGCTTACCCTACAGAATTGTTTTAAGCATCAAAATCAAGCAAATGTGTGAACCTGCTCCTGCAAATCATTAATTTGCCTCTCTTTATCTTGAGCATGCTCCTGAGTCCTGAAGATCATATATCTGTTTTATATGTTGGGCTCTCAGCTTCTGCCAAAAGACAAAGAACTGGAAACTTGTCTAAATATCCAAAGTTTTAAACCTCAGCAGCGAGTTTAATGAAGTAAAGATTACGAACAAAACCAGCAGCTAATAATCGAGGAAATATAATTGAGAGATATATACTAAACTGACTAGAATGAACAAAAATCTTCTAAGTATGCCCTCCTCTATGCCATACACTTAAAATTTAAATTCTAAACCTTAATCATAAATTCTACATCCTAAACCCTAAATCCTAATCCCTAAAAATATACTCTACCCCTAATTCTCTAAACCCTAAATTTTAAATTCTACACCCGCTATTTTAAAATAGGGCACTAAAAAAACATAGTTTGGGGCAGGTGATTTTCATCCGACTAAAATATGCACTTAATTTGCATCGGTAAATTAAATTAAAACTTAGAACATGATATTCATAATAATACATGTGATGATCAATGCAAAATTAAGATTGAATAACTATGATTAATTATTATATTTTAATATTATATTCATGTTATTGTTATTATATAATGATCTACCACGTAGACTAGAAAAATAAATTTAATATTATATTCTGAGATCATGTATAGTAATAAAACTTTGATCCAAGAATTAATAAAAAGAATAGAAAAAAACACGTTGAACCCAACAAATGGTCATAATTGAAAAAGGATGATGTTTATTTTAAGAGGTTCATGTTCGAGCAGCTTAATCTGCAAGGTGTGTGTGCCTTATTAAGGGGTGAAGAAAAATTATAAACATATACTACTGTGTAATTACCTTGTCGCAAACCTTTTTCACGAGGCTCGACGATTTTTAAAAAACAAGACAACAATAGAGTCCCCACCAATCTTTTAAAAGGTGTGATTGTATCACCTAAAAACGAGTCATTTTAATAAAATGTTTATTTTATTAAAATAACGGATTTGGTCTGCGAAAACACGAAAACGGGTTCGAGAGTCGGTTACGTGTGGAGAAGGATTAGCACCCCACAACGCCCAAAAATTGGTACCAAGCCGATTACAAAATGTTTTAATGTCGGAATTTGCAAGTTCATATAAAGATTCAATTTATTTGTCCATTTATGAATATGATTCTATTTTAACGGTCTTACCATTCGAAAAATGAACTTTAATCACCGTCAACACTCCTGGCGCTAACCCGTCATTTCCGTTTGATAAGATACCACATTTATTATATTTCTTTTATTAAACAAGCAAGCAAAGAAGTAAATAAAGATAAAATAACTAAACGGGAAATTAAATTGTGCTCAAATAAATATATACATGAAAGTAATTAAATAAAAGATAAATCACAAACCTTTTAAAAATATGAGCCGACTTTAAAAATATATAATTTATAAATTATTTTTTAAAAAGGTAAAAAAGAATTTATTAATAAAAATGAATTAAAAGCAAATTAAACAAATAGTGACCGAATTAAGAACAAAACAAAACTGAAGGCCAAATTTAAAAGGAAACAGTGACCATTTTGAAAACCTTGATGTTTTGCCGAAGAAAGAAAAGTTGGGCGGAAGGGTTTAATGAGGTAATAGAACCATTTTTCTTTTGGGTATAAAACTCAATTTTTAAAAACACACTTCATTTTTCCCCTTTAGAATTTTTTGGATCAAACACATTTTCATTTTTTCTCTCAAATATTCATATGTGTTCTTCATTTTTTTGAAGAACACAATGAATCACCGCCGTGTTGGCCGCTGTGTACCAGCACCAGTGACCTTTAAAAAAACATTCTTTTACCCCTTGAAATGACAATGTGGGCTGGTTTGGCGTGGCTGGGCTACATCGGAATAGGACTAGAGCAAACGCCCATGCCTTATGCTGGCGGAACGACACCAGGAAAGCCGTGCGAGGGCGCGACATTGCGCCTGTGAGGGCCAAATGGCCTGGGGCTTCGGGAGCATGGCCCGTACGCTCACGGTGAGTGGAGCACGTGGCGGCGTGAGAGTGGGTGCTGTTTTTCTTTTCTAATCCAACATGGACCATTGGATATAACCCTAGATCCAACGGTTGAGATTTAAGCTGCACATAGGATCCAAAAAAATAGTTAGGGCTTTATTTTGGGGCCAAATGGGCCATCATTGTCTTTTATTTAATTAATGAACCTTTTTTTTAAAATCATGTTGTATACAATTTCGTGTTTGATTGTCTGTCGTTACATGGAAAATATAGGGCTTTATATAGTGTTTTTCCTACCAAAAATATAAGAAAATTAAAGAGCAAATCCCCATATTCTTGCTGATTTACGTGATTTAAGTTTGGATTTGTTTCTCCTTTTGCATTTGATTCCAATCCACTCAGATTTGTTGTTGATTTTCCCTTTTTTCCATATTCGAATTAGGGCTCAAACATTTTTTCTTCTTTTTGCAGGTTCGATCAGTGGCGGCACAATGTGGGCTGGTTTGGCGTGGCTGGGCTACATCGGAATAGGACTAGAGCAAACGCCCATGCCTTATGCTGGCGGAACGACACCAGGAAAGCCGTGCGAGGGCGCGACATTGCGCCTGTGAGGGCCAAATGGCCTGGGGCTTCGGGAGCATGGCCCGTACGCTCACGGTGAGTGGAGCACGTGGCGGCGTGAGAGTGGGTGCTGTTTTTCTTTTCTAATCCAACATGGACCATTGGATATAACCCTAGATCCAACGGTTGAGATTTAAGCTGCACATAGGATCCAAAAAAATAGTTAGGGCTTTATTTTGGGGCCAAATGGGCCATCATTGTACATGGATCTTTTATTTAATTAATGAACCTTTTTTTTATTTTTATTGGGATTTTGTTTAACAAGTATTAATAATACTAATAATACTACTATACTATAATAATAATAAGTATAATAATTAAATAAAATAGGGTGAAAATCTAGTGACAACACACCTTAAAACGAACAAAATTCACCAGCCCTTTTATATGTTCCACCGATAATTTTATGTCACGTGTATTTGTTTTATTAATAATACACATGACATAAAATAATTGATGGAATATGATAAGTGTAGAATATTACATATTTTTAATGTATTTTATTCTTCATTTTGTTGATATATATACTCCTAAACTATTTCTTTTGTTCTTTATTTTCTTGGGAGCTTTATTATCTATGTTAGTCCAAAACCAACAATTGAGGGTAGAATCTGAAATTTCACTAGATGCCATGGCAGGAGTCGTGGAAACGACTTGAGGCACGCTGCAGTCCGAGTACGATGCAGCAAAATTCGGTATACACTCGACAGCTTCTAGAAGGCTGGTTAGCATTACCTCGAAGTCATATTCAGAATTATCTTGAAGATAAGTGCATAGAAGATAAATATGAGGTTATCTAGAAGATAAAGTAGAATTCAACACGAGCCACATGATTCAATTTTATTATCTTTGTCTTTTGTGATAAACCTCTGGATTTAATTTTAGATTTTTATTTTGAATATTTTAGCTTTATTTTTATCTTTTATTAGGATTTGTAGTTAGAATTCTCGGGTATAGATACCCGCTAGGTTCAAGTGTTGAACTCAGATTGGAATTTGTATTTTCTCTTGGTGAATTCTATAGAATCTATCTTCTTTTCATCTTTTGCTCTTATTTTCTTTCTTTATTTTCTTCATACCAAATGCTAAGCATGATCCAAACCACGCTTAGCTAAATTCCCACTTAGCCTAAAGTTTTGCGATGACTCAATTCTAATCGTGAGAATTGAATTGCACTTCACAACTTTGAAAAGTATTCTTTGATTCTCTGGAAACAAGGAGTGGCGATTCGTCCATTCCTTTAAAGTTACTACATCTTCAACTCAAAAAGATGTCATTATTTTGAAAGGTGTTTTGACTTGCAATTTGGGAGACAGATCAGTTGGTCGTAATTCGCCTTCTTGTGAACAAACTTACGACAGTCTGCTAAGGGTAATCAAGATCGAGTTCGATTTTCTGCGAGACACCATAACTCGAGTTGGGCTCTTCTAATACTCAAAATAACTTGGTACTAACGATGATAGACGTGGTTAGAACCAACAAGGGCCAGATTTCAAAGATAGACTTAGAAATCTTGATTAATCGGATAAAAGAGTTAGTTGTAGGGGTTGATCCCCGTTGACTGTAACCAACGTACTATCCAGAAGGGAAAGTTATTTCGATGATGATCGAAATTGAGGCTAGCAAAGCCTAAGGCTAAACCACCATCATTGAATTCTTTCTTTTACAATTTACTGCTTTTATTTACACTTTATTTTTACTCAATAATTTCTAAACCCCCTTATACTTTTTTGTAGATCACTCAAGCCAAGAAAAGAAGTCGTTAATTTCCTTAGTCCTTGTGGACCGACCCTACTTCTCTACACTACTTTCCATTGTTAATTATTAGAGATTATGAACACATTTATTTGACAATTTCTGCACTTGTCAAACTAGCACTGTTCCTAAGGACTTCGGCAAAATTACTAATCGTTTCTTATTTTAATCTATGACCAGGTCACTACCCGAAGATTTAATCTACGAACTGGAAATCGAAGCACTTGCCAGAAGATTGTAAGGAGAAGCTCTTCGACGTAGAAGATAACAAGCATCATTAGTACCTGAATTTGACGTAAGAACTCTTCAAACCGAAGATATATTCTCATTTGAAGATGATAATGAAACGGAAGACATGGCTGAGCAAACTATCCGAGAGCTCGCTACAGCACCCGACGAGCAGCAACCATTGTTCATCATGTTTCCAAATGGAGAAACACTGTTCGAGTTGAAGATGAGACTAATTCACCTTTTTCCTACCTTCCACGGTTTGCAAAATGAAAACCCACACAAGTATCTAAAAGAGTTTCATATGGTTTGCCTGAGTATGAAACCACATGGAGTATCCTAAGATCAAATTAAACTTCATGCTTTTCCTTTTTCTTTAGCTGATGCAACTAGATATTGGTTATTTTACTTACCGCCTGGCTCTATTGATACATGGGCTGATATGTCTCGATTGTTTCTTGACATGTTTTTCCCTGCGGCTCGAGCAAGCGAACTTAGGAGAAGCATTGTGGGGATTCACCAAAAGGACAATGAATCATTATACGATTTTTGGGAACAATTCAAGAAGCTATGCGCCAGTTGTCCATTGTAAGACCCTAAACCTGGCCTAGGAGTAAACCGAACTAGAGTGTTACAAACTAAACAAAAAACTGACTTGTATCACAAGTCTTGGTTCGAAACAACCAATTACTCAAGGTAGAAGAACTTAAACATCATAGTTTCAATTGATTAATTATTGTGAACTGCCTTTTTTAGTTGTTAATACATGTAAGCACAAGACATAATAGAGTAACCACTAAATCATGAGACAATTAAGGTCTTTTGCAAAGAGGTTTCCATAACCACATACCATTTATTCAACACAAAAGTAGTATTCCAAGGTCAATGCTCATACTACCATAAAGCATGGTATGCAAGGTGGCGGGCCATAAAAAAATTGTATGGCCAATGGGAGCAATCGTACAAAGAGTTGCAACCATGGCTAAAAATAATGCAGAAACATATATTGCGAACGATTGTGAAACTTCAAACTGTACTGGCGTACAAAAATGATCATGTCGAACGAGGTGTGTGTCAATTCTACCGGCTATTTTGGAAATTTCCCCAATGCATTAATGCATTCCTTCACTGCAAGCAGATGGTTCAAATTGACGACAGTTGGTTGTACGACAAATACACACATATTTTATTATTGGAGGTTGCACAAGACGACAATAGAATGACCATTCCTATTGCCTTCACAATAGTGGAAAAGAAGGATCTTGACTCTTGGGAATTCTTCCTTAAGAACTTACAAAGACATGTTTTATCTCTTGTTATGCGTGATAAAGATGATGGTATATGTGTTATTTCTGACAGAGGCACAACGATCAAATACGCAATGGAGCATATGAGTTTGTCTTGGCAATCTCCCCATATTTACAACCGTTACTATTTATTCCATATTGCTGCAAATTACTTGCAAAGGTACAAGAATGAAGATGAACATCTAATGGTGCTTCGAATGGGTATGTCTTTAACTCTTTCGGGTTTAAGAATCTTTGCATTTATTATTCATCATTAACTATTCCATTTTTGTTGGATACGCAACACGCATTTTGTGCATGAGGTTGAGGAGTTGTTTGAAGAACCGAGAGTCAGGAAATGGACCTGGCTATAACTACCTTGCTACAATCCCGAAAGAGAAATGGTTTCGATCATATGATGGAGGTAAACGCTATGGTCACATGAAAACGAACTTGGCTGAGGCAATAAATTCATCATTGAAAGGAGTGTGACATTTTCCTGTCACTTCCATTGTCAAAGTGACATATTATCGATCGGCTACCCTTTTTTCATCCTTGGGAAAGCAAGCAGCTGACTATATGGTAGGTGGCCACAGATTCTACCTATACCTCCTCGAAAAATTTCAAACTTTTGTGCGACATTCAAATGCAATGAATGTTACCTAATTCTCTTACAAAAACCATTTATTCCATGTTTCAGAATATTCGAGGCCATTAGAAGGCATACAACACAACACATACGTGGTTGATCTACGGGAAAGAAATTGCGAGTGTAGAGTTTTCCAAACATTCAAATACTCGTGTACGCACGCCATTGCTACTTGTCCCTCTATACAGATTCACTACATGACAATGGTTGATCTGATATACTTACTTGAAACCGTATTCAAGGTTTATGAATACGAGTTTCCTCCCATTGTAAATGAATTTGATCCAGTTGTAGTTGATGCTGAACCTACAATACGGTCATATCTTGCACTATGACGCAAAAAGATGGGTCGTCCACGATCAACGCGAATTTACTATGCTAAGGATTTGGTCAAACATAAGAAAAAAATGGACAGTGGGAACTATGCGGTATATGTAGGAATCTTAGACACATGAAGGAAAAATTTCCTAACCGCTCAGGCCTTTGTATCAATTAATTGTACTTTCTTATTGTACTACTATTTTTAAGTAATAAAATCTCGTCGTTAAGGTTTCAATTTCTTTTAGTATGGAACCATTTTCGACGCAATTTTTACACTGTTTACAATGTCTCATATGTGCCAATACTATGCCTCTAAGCTTAATTTTTTAGGTTCTCCTCTTCCGAGGTATAATATTTGTTTTAATTTTTTAGGTTGTTGGTACACTTTGCTGATACAATAGCATTGTAGGTTGTTGGTTTCACGAAAAATATTGATATTTATAGACAAGTTTCTAAACTTACAAAAAACTAAAATATTATCAGAAATTAAAAGTATCAAAATGTTATACAAATCAATACGAATTCTCTCAAAGTATTTGCAGCTTCTCTCAAAGAATTTGCAGATAGTGGAATTTTAATTTTAAAAAAATTTAAATAGACCTCACTTTATGCCAAACGCGAGGTCCAGTGACATGTCAAATCTATGGCGTACTCTGGTGCTACCACGTCAGGAATCTTTATAGACCTCCCGTTTTGCAAAACCCGAGGTCCCTAAAAAAGTGCCAAATATCCTTGCATTTTGGAGGATGCGAATATATCCCCTTATAAGGCAGAAGTGAAGGTAAACAAATCCCTAGCCATTGCTATCAATTTCATTTGTTCAATTGACGTCAATTGCTATCAGATTTGAACAAAAAACTCAATTGTAGCTATTAATGGCAACAAACGACGTATTTGGAAAAATTCTTTTACAAAGACATTTTCCATGTATTGTGGTTTGTTGGTATATGTAGTTGCATTTATATGATCACTACATGCTTTTGGTGGGTTAATAGTATTGGTGAGATGCGTCTTCCGTGTTTTTGTTCAAGATGAAAGACAAATCACAATATCTGGAAATGATTGGTCTTTTTCAAGTGTCGACAAAATTCTTAACCTTTTGTTTGAGGTTGCGGGTAACTTATTTCTACCTCTTAATCGTGGAGGCTAGATGAAGACCACCGCATGTTACTGTAGTCAAAGCCTCTACCATTGCAGATGATGATGATTAATGGGTAAAATTGGCAGTGTTTGTGGGCACACGAAATCCAAAAAGCTTGTTTATCTACCCACTTTGTGAAAGCATGTTTAGGGGTACAATTGACTGTTTAAAATGTCTCCTATGTGCCAATATCAGCCTCAAATACACCTCCAGGCTTGAAGAAGAGCATCGACTGTTTAGGGATAGAATTGGTCGGCTGTGGCGCCACCTCAACATCCATGACACATGTTTATTTTCTGAAGTCGTTAAAGCATGTTTAGGGGTACAATTGACCGTATGTTTAGGGTAGAATTGGCGGTCTATGTGGCCACCTCAAAATCCACGAAGCATGTTTATATACCCAGGTTGTGAAAGCATGTTTAGGGGTTTTGCTATATATTTCTCTTATTAAATTTCATACTAATTCGCTCTATATTTCTCTTAGTCAGTTTCATACTAATTCGCTGTATATTTTTCTTAGTCAATTTCATAATAATTTTATAAATGTAATAATTTTATTATCCCCATAAATTATTGTCTTCATTTTATGTATTAGTTTGAAACATAATAATTTTATAAACGCGTTGATATGTAAACTTATGTTTCAACGCACTTCTCGTTCTTTTAAGTCATTGAAATATGAAACAATGAACTGAAATTAGATTAACGAAAAGTATCACACGATAAGAAATTTAAGATAAGTTACAATACTATGCCTCCAAGCTCAAAGATTATGAAAATTCTGCAAATAACTTCCTGGATAAACCCATCGAACATGCCTACGAAGCCACGTCAGGAATTTAAATTTTGACGGTCGATGGACGTGTACAAATCAAATCATATAAAATTCAACTACGATGGATGGAAATTTTTATAGACGAAAGAATTTGAATTTTGTTTAAAAAACCAGACCTCATTTTTTGCAAAAAGCGAGTTCCATTGACTTGTCACATCAATGGCGTACTTTAGTGCTGCCATGTCAGGAATTTCTATAGAACTCATTTTTTGCAGAAAGCAAGGTCCCTACCTGTCATGTTAGGAATCTCCTAAATCTCTATAAATAAGGCCTCTAAAACCTAAATAACTCACACCTTTAGTTTTCATACTAATTCATTGTATATTTCTCTTAGTCAATTTCATAGTAATTCTCTCTATAATGGTTGGAAACGTAGATTGTTTCTTATCTATGGGGAGACAATTATGCGATGCTGCTATTGATAGTGATGGTGAACTACAAGTTGGAATGATATTCATGACAAAAAGATTTGCGGAGGATGCAATTAGGAACTACAACATACACCGCTCAGTTGTGTCAATAGTGAAGAAAATGAATGCATACAAATATATTGCAGAATGTGTCCAAAAGGACCACGAATGTAACTGGAGGATCCGTGTATCACGATTAAAGAGGTTGAACAACCTATGGACAATAACGAAATACAATAGACCTCATACATGCTTTGTGGGAAGCCTGAGTCTATATCATCCTAGCCTGACTCAATAATTTATTTTCTTCATTTTATGTATTAGTTTGAAACATAATAATTTTAAAATGCGTTGACATGTGAACTTATGTTTCGACGCGCTTCTCTTTCTTTTAAGTCATTGAAATATGAAACAATGAACTGAAATTAGATTAACGAAATGTATCACACGATAAGAAATTTAAGATAAGTTACAATACTAAGCTTCCAATCTCAAAGATTACGCATATTTTGCAAATAACTTCCTGGATAAATCCATCGAACATGCCTATGAGGCCATTTTACTTGTTATTGATACGCAAAACAAAGCTTTGGAACCATTTTCAATGCGATTTTTAGGCTATTTACAATGACTCTTATGTGCCAATATCAGTCTTATATGAAAGATAAGTTCCAAAACTTCACCTCTAAGCTTAAAAATTACAAAAAAGTTTTGATTAATAACCTGAAAAACAGCTCGAACATGCCTATGAAGCCATTTTAGCTTGTTATTCATGCACAAAGCCAAGCTTTGGAACTATTTTCAACGCGATTTTTAGACCATTTGCAATGACTCCTATGTGCCAATATCAATCTCAAATGAAAGGTAAGTTCCAAAACTAAGCCTTTAAGCTTAACAATTACGAAAATTTTCCGATTAATAACCTGGAAAAATAGCTCGAACGTGCCTATGAAGCCATTTTATCTTGTTGTTTTTGCACAAAACAAAGGTTTGGAACCATTTTCAATGCGATTTTTACATCGTTTACAATGTCTTGTACGTGCCAATATCAATCTCAAATGAATGACAAGTTCCAATACTACGCCTCTAAGCTTAACAATTATGAAAATTTTCCGATTAGTAACCCACATCTCGAACATGCCTATATACCCTTGTATTTCAGTTTGGATTTCAAGAACCTCGTTTTCTGCAGAAAGCAAGTTTCTTGAAATAATTCCGCAATAAATTTATCTGCTCCTTTAATTTCTCGGAGACATCGCTATGTGTAGAGCGCGAGGTTTTTATCCCTAATTTTAAATTGGGTTATCTAAAAAGTCCTTCCACGTAGGACGTACCTCGAATCCTGCAGAGAATGAGTTCAATAATCGCATTTTGTGGAACGCGAGGTCTTCTTACATAGCCGATTTGGAGGTCATTTTTCCAAATAAAGCTGGGAGGGGGTCATTTTTCTAAATAAATATTTAATTTGGGTTTTTTTTCATATAAAATGCCTTAAAAAGTGGTATGCAAAAAGCAATTTGAAAATCCGTTAACATCCAATCTGCACTTATCCACCTGAGCAAGAGAGCAAGTCTCCTACCCAGAAGAAATTAATATAAACAACCAGGTGACACATGATATGTAACACCCTAAACTTGGCCTAGGAAGGTTACCACTATCTAAGATATAGACTAATTGAATTATGTACTAATCAAATTAAAGAAGAAAGAACATTAGCTATCTTTAAGATAAAATAAGTGAAATTAGAACCAAATTTAATTGAAATTAAAACTAGAAGGCTTAAATGGAAGGATGGAAATGTGAACATGCAAAGCTCTAGAGTTTGCATGTAAATTGAATTAAAATTTAAGGCCTAGACACATGTTCTCATTTGATGAGAACATGTGCCTTGTGAGTCATGACTCACGGCAACAAGGTGGGTAAGGATGAACAAAATTTTGTTATCCTCTTCATCCACCATAGCCGAATTTTTGAGAGAGAAAGCTTCATAGACCATCTTCAATTCATGTTTCTTGATTGAGCATTGATCAAATTAGCTTAGGAGAAGGTAAAATGCTTGATTCCTACATGTTATAGAATGCTCGAATCTTGAATTTGTGATGTTCTTGTTGCCTAAATTGAATAGGATGACTGTTATGCATGATAAGATGATGTTAGCTTCTAATGGTACTTGCAATTGTGAGTGTTAGTAGCCAAATTGCTAAAGAGAATGTGCATAGTTGCTGGAAATTGAGAATAGGAATTATGGTTGAAACTAGTTTTGATTAGGGACTGTTTTGCTAGGTGAAAATGTGTAAACATGCTAATTGTATATAATGCCCTGTTTTGATCATGTTGTTAGATGAATTGAGACTTGAATAGAGTAAATATCTTTCTGGAAAATGAATTCATATAATTGGATTAGTTAAAACTAGGTAATGGACTACTCAAATGGTGAATTAGAGGTATGATGTTGATCAAATGGATCAAATTGAACATAGCACTATAATGCCCTGTTTTAAGCACATTGATAGGTGAATTAGACTGACCTAGACATGTAAGAACATGAAAATAAGTTGAATTACAATGTTAGAATCTTGTTTAGATGAATTATGAAACTAGAAGCTTAACCTAGTGTAATCTGCCCAGAATACTCTGTTCTGGGCACTAACTTTGAAAAATCACCATAAATTGTACAAAAGGACTTTAAGGCTGAAATTTTTATTGACAATGCCTTGACATGTCTAAGTTCATTAGGAGAAAACATAACTGAATTCTGGATTGTATAATGAATTGTAGAGAAGAAACACTAGGGACAGTGCAAACTGTCCAGTGTTGTAAATTGTCCTGTCTTTAAGTTAAAAACTGTATTAATTGGAAAAAAATTAAAATGCAAGGCCTATATGGTTAGAAAGATAATTAAGTTAGCTTTCCAACGGTGTAAACCAATTGAAATTCCAACGTACGGAATGAAAGTTATGCATGTTTAAGTGAGCAGAGTACATGCTGCCTGGTAGTAGCAGTTTAGGTATTGTGACAGTTTTGTAAACTGTTTTGCAAATAGTTTTGGGATAGTTTAATTGCTGCCCTATTTTGCCTTAATATGGAATGTAGGCAGTTTGGTAATGTGCATTAAGGTGTGTATATGAATATGCTATTTGTTTGTCTTGTATATGTGATGTATTAACCTTGCTGCCATATTGAATGATTTTGTGATTTCATGTTTTGACCTTGTTCTATCTATGCGGTTTACTAGAGCAAGGAGAGAACTTTGGAGAAGGATCTAAAGTCGAGCATACAAGGGACAAGCAAAAGGGAATAGTCTTTCGAGACTAGCTAGCTTGGGGGTATTGTGAGTGTAGTTTATTTTAGAGTTAGGACTAGGTCCTAACTAAAGCAAGCATGTTTAAATTATTGAATTGTTAATTGGACTTAATAAGATTAGGCATGAAACTTGACTACATCCTTGAAGTATTGTATAAGTAGAATGCTAGCATGTATATGTGGTAACATTGATGCTTGTAAGCATGACGTGGTATTGTGATCAATTGCTTAAACTTAATGCTTGTAATTCTAGCTTAGATGATACAATGAACACTTGAAATGAAGAGTTATGGCTCTATTGGCCTAAGGGCTTAATGCATGTATAAACTTGCCATGCAATACTTGAAATGACTCTTGAAATAAAGGTAATGCTTGATATGAACTTGTACACTTGAATGATACATGATCTTTAACTTGAAAAGCTTGAAATCCTTGAATAAATGAAGTGTAATCAAGCAACCTTGGTTGCTAGTTGAATAGGTAGAAGGGCATGCCATAGAGTCTAGAGCTCATTGTGTTAGGGTGGACTACGGTCCAGGGCTGAGGCCCCTAATTGGTGACAGACGAAGGGTACATATGTGGTATTTGGCGGCAGTAGAAGGGTTGACCAGTACTACGGTACATCTTGTGGCGACCGTTGGTTGGAGACTCGATTACCTAGACAAACTATGAACCAAGGATTGTGTTAAAAGAACTTAAATGAGCTAATAAGTATGGATTACTTGATTACTTGTCATGTAAGCATAATTTTCTTGATTACTTGTCATGTAAGCATGAATTGCTTGATTACTTGTCATGTAAGTATGAATTGCTTGATTTCTTGTTATGTAAGCATGAATTATGATTCATTGTCTCTTGCTTCTTATGCTAGTCGAATGCTTGGACTCCTTAGCTAGGATCACTTTTGACTAAATGACACTTAACTTGATATAACAATTGGTTAGAACTAGTTTGTACCTCACTAAGTACATTCTTGTACTTATCACTCTTGTTTTCATTCTTCCCAACCACATGATAAAGAATTTGATCGTTGCTTGATCCTGAAGCCTGATTTCTTGAGCTTGAAGCAAGACACAAGCATAGCTAAAGTATGGTTCATATTTGTTTTGTATTTCTCCTAGTTGGTGGCACCTAGACACTTATATGTAGCTAGAACAAGACCATGCATCTTGTTTGTTTTGGGAGGATTGTATATATATGCATGAACATGTCTACTTGATGTTTTGATTACTTGTATATATATGCTCTTGTACGGGCCTTCCAAGTTAAGTACATAGTTGTTAAGACTTAAGTATGTATTTAACTCAAATTATATGTAATGTAAAAGTAGTTGCTGCGCATATGTGAATATATATGGAATGTTCAAAGTGATTGATCTAGCTTATTGTACCATTCAAATGCCTTGTGGAATTATATAGTCTTGTGTGAATATACCATGATGTAAGTGTTTTATATGTTTGTATGGTAATTGCCGAATGGATATGCTGGTGTATGGCTTGTTTGGAAACAAGTTACATGCAATTGTATGTTCAAATAATCATGTTTAGTAAATTTAGGTATGAGATGTTCTATGTATCAATCTAAGGAACAATTAAATAAAATGGAAGTATGTTTGCACACTTAGGCTATTCGAATTAGAGTTGTATAATGGTGTTAATTAAATTGTTTGGTAACCTATGATGTCTTGAAATCAAAATGTGAGATTGCTTGCATGTTAAGTATGAATGCTTGGTTGCTTGCTAGTTAAGTAACTCATCTAATAGGGATGAGTTAATCTATTCTTGCCTTGTCCTTGCTTGTAATGTAATGTTATTGTTTGGTAATGCTCCCGAGCCGATTTTGCTACTAACCTGGGGTAGGGGGTGTTACATGATATATAGCCTAGGTAGGCTCGTTCCTAAGATTTTGGTGGTCTATGGGTGAATTTGAAGATTAGGATCAAGTATTGAAAAAAATGATTTTTTAGAGTAGGCTTTTATTAACAAGTATTAGAATAAAACAGGGGCTTTAATAACAAGTAATGGAAAAAATAAATTTTAATAATACGCACCTAATAACAAATATTGGAAAAAATTTGGCCCTAATAACAAGTGTTAACAAAATTAAATTTAAATAGTAGACGTCTAATAACACGTATAAAAAATGAACCCTAATAATAAATATTGGAGAAAAATTAAAGTATCATTAAAATTAAACACTTATAATTATGAGTGGTGAGTCCCAGATATGGGTGGGTCCTAGGTTGTCGCCCTTATGACTCATCCTCAGGGACAACCCTGGGTTGAGCTTGGTTCTTAAATGTTGGGTATTCGAACCTGGCCCATATTAAAAACGAGCCTAATTTTTTTGTTCATATAAATTTTCAGAATCTAGTATTTTTATCTAAACCTTCTTAAATTCCATACAAAGCTACATGGCAGTTTTTGATGTTGTTTTTGTCTGAGCAAAAATAAATTGGGCCTTTAAAGTCCTGTCAAAACGTTTGGAGTCACCATCAATTGCTTTGGGTGGTTGTGTACAACTAAAAACCTGTAAGGCTGGTCTGCATCACCATCGATTAATATATTGCAATGCAAATGAATACCAAATATGAGAAGACATGCTTGAGAATTAAAAAATGCAAATGCATGTGAGAAAACGATTAATTAGGAAAATAATAAAAAAATTAATTTTAATCGATTAACCAATTAAAAAAAATTCAAACATAATTTGATAAATTAATGTCAATTTATTAATCAAGTTCCATGGACCTAACTAGACCTAACCGTTTTCAAATAAAGGTCAATTCATAAATCAATCAAATATTTAAGCCAAATAATTACCAAAATGTTAATGCAAGGACCAAATCAAATTAAAGAACAAATCATAAGGCTAAAAAATTAATCAATTTCATGAAGGACCTAATTGAATTAAATCTAAACCTAAAAGCATGAATTAATGACTAATTAAAAAGAACCTAAACATCGAGGATTAATTAAAAATTAATTTATTAAGCCTAGGACCTAATTGAATAACATGAAAACATGGCAAAATGTAAAGGATAATCACCCACTAAAAAGCATGCAGAGATTTGCTTTCCTCCAACGCTGTCGTTTCCTATACATTGAGTAAAAAGGAATTAAAATCAAGAAGCTTTCATCTCTCAAATATCACCCAGCTATCTGTGGGTTTTAGTCACCGCCGGTATGCTGCCGTGCACCACTACGGCCACCATTAGTCATTGTTGATGGCGGCCATTTAACTCTAAATTTTACCAACGGATTCGTCTCAAGGCCTTGAGTCTAAATCTGGAGTTAATTTCACAAAAAATTGCCTCAAACATTATGAATAAGGCCAAGAACCCTTCAACTTCTCTCACGCGATGTAACCCCCTTACCCGGTCTAGACACAAAACCGAACCGAGCGAGTCACATTGGGTTTATCAAAACAAACCGTAAATTAATAACTCAAATTTTGACCTTTTTTTGATCTTATCTAGATGCAATATTATAACCTAAGGTGAGCATGCTGGAAGTGGGTGGAAACTTAACTCACTCGGGCGTCAAATCGACATCCAATTACTCGCAATTTCAATTTAGGGGCCAAATTGTAATTTTGGAAAATTACATGGACTTATTCCATTTTGAAGTTACCAAGTCTTGATTAGTCAAGTTACATGCCCATGGGTTAAATTCTAGCTTAAAACAACCATCTAAACTCATCCAATTGCATGCACAACAATCAGGGACCAAAATGGAAGAATATAAAACTCAGACTTCACTTTAACTAACATAACAACCATTCGTATCGGTACACGATTAGGTGTATCTGTACACTTGCACCATTTCAAAATTCTAGATTCTAGTAGCTCAAAACTGTACCGATACCCTTCCTCGTGTTTCGATATGCCCAATCAAAATACAAAGGCTCGTACCGGTACAACTACCCATGTACTAAAACCCCTGTTCAAAATATGCATACTCGTTTCGGTACAAGGCCACGCGTACTGATACGCCTGGACCAGAAATATCCCAAATTGCTGATTTTACATACTTTCATGTATTCAATCTTGCTTAAACATGCTTCAAACATTAATCAAACGATACCAGGGATTAAACTACAACAATACTTTGCAGAAACATGATCAAGACATGGTATCACACTTCAATTAAAATTCTAGAGGCATGCTTCCTAGAAACCAAGCCAACCATCATACCAAACATAAATCTACAACAAAAACCAAACATATAAGGCCAATTACAATCCCAAAACAACAATACAAACTTGCTCAAACATGGAGTTTAGTAAAACCTACCTAAAACAACAATGAACCCCATTGCCTTTAATACTACTAGTCTAGTTCGAAACCATACGTTCATTTGTCGAAGTCCTTGGATTTCCTTTGCTCGCTCCCTGCCTCCAACTTTTAGTTCTCTGCATTGATGGACAAAAAGAGTGTAAGCACACTAGGATTAGTGAGGAGTGCTCAAACAACACACCATCAATGCATTTTAAAACCATTTTTTAAAACCACATTGAAATCACCATTTCAATCATCTTACAAAACATCATGCCTTAAAAACCATGCACTTAACATTTCCAAAAACCAGCATATTAAACTACATGCTACATGTATCATGGATTAATAGCAAATCCCATTTGCTAACCCTCAATTTAAGCTTTCCCATGCATAAAATCCATATGTAAGGCTTAAAGAGTAAACATGTATAAATCAACATTATGCAATAACATCCATCAACATGATACATTAACAATTATATTGGCTTTCAACTGATCATAAACCAAGTTCCACTTTCCAAAACATTACATCGGATACACGAATTTAACAAGTGTCCTCTCAACATTTCCTGCCATCTCAACCAGAATTAAGGTACACTCACAACTGGTACTATCACAACCCATCTTATCAGTTAGACGCATAATCCACTAACGGGAGTTTTCGGTACCATATAACCCCTCGACCGTTAGGGCACTCGTGGTGGAGTATTCGGTACACATAAACCTCTCAACACCCGAGGAGACTTATTTATAGTGCACTATCAATTATATGGCTGACTGATATATCCGATAACATTTTAAACCATATCACTTGCCAATGTAATTCATTATTAACCATGTACCTCACTGTTTTTATATGCAACATCAAAACCATTTTGAAAGCATTAAACCATGCTTTAACAAGTATAACTCATACTTACATGGATCATTTTCCAAATGCATCCATCATTATTATATGATCAAATCAGTATAAAACATGCTTTAAAAAATACTTAAACAGTAGGTAACATGTCATTCAAAACAAGTGCATAAGCCAATTTCATTAAAGCACGACTGAGGGAGAAATCTCATCATACTTAATTATGAGTTTAAACCAGCGTTTCAAGCTTAATTTAAACTCCCAAAATAACCTTTAAACCATTTCAAAGATGAAATCCGTGTTCTCACTCACTGACAATGCAAAGCCTCATTCGTCGATGCGAATTACCCTTCCAAAGCTTCCGAAGTGACACTTCAAGCTTGAGGATCAACCTCCCCTAATTTTACCACATAAAAAAAGAGGATCCAATGCATCAAAATTAATTTACAAACCTAGCAAAAACAATCCACAACAATCCTCTACAAATTCTAGCTGAAGCCTTTCTAAAACTACAAAATCAACATCAAACATCTTCCAAACTTAACCCAACCAAAACCTAAAGGTTTAATCCATCAATTATCTTCAATTGACATCCATAAACAATCTAACAACATCCTTAAGCTTCCAGCATTCACTAAACACCCAAAACTCGCCAAAAACACAACACTACCAACCTAACAAATTAGAGATTAACATAGTTTCGAGATTCCAATGTTAAAACCAACTCAATAACATTACATAAAATCAAAGTCATGATTAAAACCAATCAAGAATCCAGCAAAATAGATCTAAATTGAAAATCAACAAACCTCATCAATTAAACCTTGATTAACCAAATTCCATAATTAAATCATTAAAACTCAATAGAAAACATTTATAAAGGATCAATAACTTGAGAATTTCAGTAAAAAACCATACATTAGAGGAGAAGGCCGAAGCTCACCTCTAATGTTGACTTCCCCATTAATTGTATTAATTTAAATGAGAAAACAAGATTAAAACAATAAGGTTTTGATAGAAATCAATTAAGAACTCTTTTGCAATTAAAAGATTGATGAAATCAAGAAGTTACTTGAAAATTTTGAAGAAGAAAAGAGTGTTTGGCTGAAGAGAATTTGAGAGAAAATCTTTTAGAGAAAAGGTAGTTATGTGAAATTTGCTTAGACTATGGGCAAATAGCTCCTTAAAGATTCAAAGTTTTGACCCTTTTATAAAACAGTCACTAAAAATAGTTTTACAGTTTTTACATTTTGGTCACTAGCCAAAATGTCAACTTTCCAAATTCCATTTTCCAAAATTCACTTTACCAAAAATATTTATATATTAAATAATGATTTTTAGATATTTTCCCCAAATATTTTCTCACTCAAAAATATTTATTTCGATTTTAATCCTGAATCTGACTTGAATCTCTAATCTCGGCCCAAAACTGGAGCATTACAACTCTTCCCCACTTAGGAAATTTCACCCTCGAAACTTTACCTGAAGGAAACAAATGTATAACTCTTTCAGCATATCCGCTTTACTCTCCCTCATGACCTCCTCAACTCCACGATGTCGCCACAACACTTTTACAAGATCAATCATCTTGCACGAAGAACTTCACTACTAGAATCAAGGATCTCTACAGGTTCCTCACCATAAGACAAATCTGGCTATAACTCAATTTCCTCCATCAACATAACATGTGATGGATCCGATCGATACGTCAGCAACATCGACACATGAAACACATCATGAATCTTTGCCAACTCAGGATGTAACCTCAAACAATAAGCCACGAGACCTAGACGCTCCACAACCTCATACGGTCCAATAAACCTCAGACTAAGCTTACCCTTATGTCCAAACCGCATCACCTTCTTCCAAGGTGACACCTTCAAGAACACGCAATCACCAACCACATACTTAACTCTCTACGCTTTAAATCCGCGTAGGATTTCTAACGATCCGAAGCCACTTTCAAGTGATCAAAAATGAGCTTCACTTTATCATTCGTGTCTTTCAACATATTCGACATGGAAACATTATTTCTCTAACCTTATCCCAATATAAAGGCGTACGACACCTCCTACCATAAAAGGCCTCATATGGTGTCATGTGTATACTAACGTGGTAACTGTTGCTATATGAAAATTCCTCCAAAGGCAACTACCTCTAATAGGTTCCTTAGATCTCAATGATACAACACCTCAACATATCCGTCTGAGGATGATTCAAAGTACTAAAATTCAACCGTGTACCCAAAGCCTGATACAAACACTCCCAAAACTTTGCGGTAAACTGTGGATCCCTATCCTAGACTATGGACTTAGGTACCCCATGTAAACGCATATTCTCAGCAATATACAAATCCACCAACTTATCCAAGGTATACGTCATATGCACAAGCACAAAATGTGTACACTTCGTAAACCGATCCACAATCACCCAAATGGAATCCTTTTTAGTGGGCGTCAACGGTAACCCAAACACAAAATCCATGGTGTTTCTTTCCCACTTCCATTCTGGTATCCTCAATGGTTGCAACAACCCGTGTAACACCCTAAAAATAGGGTTGGATGTTTAGAGGTTCGACCGGGTTTGGTCCAAACCGGATTGGCCGATTTGAGTAGTTTCAGTGGATTTAATATTTAAAAAAAATATGAGTGGTGGAAATTAAAATGATTTGAGGGTTTTAACAAATGGTTTATAAATGTTATCAAGTAATTTGGTATTTTAATTAGAGGTTTGATAAATGGGATTAAGTTGAATTGTGTTTTGGTGACTAAATTGTAAAATGTGAAAAACTATGTTAGTGACTATTTTGTAAATGGGTCAATACTAAGAATCCTTAGAGAGCTATATTTTCCAAATGTTTTAATATGAAAATAACCATCCTAATTGAGTAAGAATTAACGGTTAATTATTTTCCTAAATCAATTTATAATTGTTTAGGATTTTCCCTCATTTTCTCTCCTTACTTTCTCTCACTTTCCATTTCAACTTCCAAACAAGATTCTCCAAAATTCTTTGCTGATTTTCAATGGAGAATTTATCATTTGATTATACATTTGTTTCTTAACAAAACCTTACAAGATTTTCTCAAGGATTTTATCTATTTCACAAGTCAAGTTTCAAGAAAATCTTACGTCAATTTTGGTGGGAGCTTCATCAAAGGTGAATTTCTTTTTCTCTCTTTAAAATAAGGTTCTTTATTGATATTCCCTAGTACTTGGCTGATTATGTATTGATATTAACATGGTTTTTGCAATGGATTTCAAGATTTGGTCTATCAATGGTAATTTCGATGTTTTACTTAAAGATTTGTTTAACTTTATGAAACCGGAAGATTTTAATTAGGTATATTCATGTTTTAATAAGGTATTCATAATTTGAATTGAGATTTTGAGAATGAATCCCGAACTACTAGATTGGCTAATTGTTAGAAGTGTTCTAAGTGGGTTTTTGGGCTGTTCTATGTGTTTTTGTGTTGCTGGAGATATAAGGATGTTTGGAAGGTGTTTTTTGGTATTTTTTGGTGTGGTTTGAATGTTAGAATTGCTGGTTTGAAGTTAGGAGTTGGTAGAGAGAAGTTTGGTGCTGATTTCGGTAGTTTCAGCTAGTTTTTGAAAGGTTTATGTTGAGAATGCAGGGGATCCTTGTTTAGCAACGAGTTGAATGGATAATGATGCATTTCCCACTGGTTTTATGAGATTAAAACAGGGGGTCATCAAGGCAAGGTTTCCTAGTTGCGTATGTTGCTTACCGGTGGCTCGATTTGCGTTGCGAGCAAGGCAAGGCGTATCAGTGAGTGTTTAAACATGTTAAAGCTCTTAAACGATTTGATCGATGGATCATGGAGATTTAGTTATAGCCTAACAATCTTAACTAAGCTCAAGTGTAAGTTTCTCTTATTTTGCTTGGTTATTGGCTTTAATATGAGCTTGGAGATTTCACATTTTGGTATTAAACATGGTTTGGTTTACTTGCTGTAAATGCATTGTTTTGGATTAATATGCAATGTTTAAACAAAGTGATGAATGCCTATGAGCTTTGAGATTTGTTGTTTGAAAGGAATATGTTGTTGCCTTTGACAATGTGGTTTTGCATATGAAACGGTTTTGAGAAATGCATTAAAAACAATGAGTAAATGTAATTGGAAATGATATATTGGCTATGTGACATATTGTGAATGTGTCAGGTATAGTTGACTAGCCATAGGATTAAAGTGCACTATAATATACAAAATCGATCGTGCCATAGACCTTGAGGAAAAGCAGTTTAACTAGGCTATTCAGACTATTGGGTTATCATTCGGGGTATGCAGTTTAACTAGGTAGCCCAAGTGGATGGTATCTGGTGGTTTAACTAGGCAAGGTAGGAGATTTTGTGGAGGTGAGTCCACCATTAGAAATCTGTGTACCCGAACATGTATAGATAGGGGTAGTACTATCCAAGAATAGAGGTGAGTCTATCCGGGCCACTTGAAATGCTAATATATGAGAATATATGTGATTAAATGTTTTATAATTGAATTGGTGCATATGATTGTTATGCATGATTTGTTGTGGGAAGAAATGAGATAATGCTTGGATGATAAAGCTTGTTTTGAAAACAAGATAGTTTATGATTTTCAAAAGGTTTTTAATCACATATGAAATGCTTAGGAAGTATGCATGTTTTGGTAACAAAGGGGCTTAATGGTTTTAAAGTGGTTTCAAATTGCATCAATGTTGATTATGAGCATCCTCACTAAGCATTTGTGCTTACGCTCTCTTTTCCCATTGATGTAAAGCAATAAAGTCGAGGGGCATCTTTGGTTTGGCAAGGAAGGTCTAAGATCAAGACATTTGCTTAAGTATGAAACTCAGTTTTTAAATTCGGTCAATAAGGCAATGTGTTTACCATGTTTTGGTGATTTTGTACTTTGGATTTTTGTTTGTTTGTGGTGGTTCTTATATTGTGATTTGATGACCTTCAAGGTTGGAATTGAGACAAGTTGTTGTTGTCTTGCAAGCATGAGGTTATGCTTTATGTTTTCCCTTAGTGAGCATAATTGTCGAATATGCTTTTGATCCTACTTTTGATGTTTCTATCTAGTCTTAAATGTTGATAGAAGAGTGTTCATACGATGTCTATATTGGTATATGCCTTGAGCTTCTCTTTGGATGTTGAGTTGGTTGAAACATAAGGAGCATGCCTCTAGAATTGTGATTGGAATTTCCCTTCATGATTTGAACGTGTTGCTTTGTGTTAACAACATGGTTTGAGTCTTAAATTAGTTGTATGTATGTATATGTTGAATTAAGGCATAGTTTGAACCTTAATTTCCCATATTTTTCAATTTGGTCTTTAAATTGCAAACGTGAACAATTAGATATCATTTCAACGCCCGATTGAGTTGATACTTTCACCCGTTGCCAGCATGTTCACCTTAGGTTGCAACGATGCATCTAGACAAGATAAAAAGAAAAAATGGACCTAATTTGTTAATCATTCAGGGTTTTGTTTTAGCAAAACCCAATTTAGCTCGCTCAGTTTGGTCTGGCGTCTAGGTCGGGTTGAGTGGGTTACATTTGGTTGTATCTGAGCTAGGTTTCTAATTGTTGGGTGTTGTTGTATGCTTAGTTAATATCATGTTACCTGAATACATATTATAAGTGTTGCCTATGTTAATTGTTATGTGGGGGTATTAATGGGAACACATTGCCTGTTACCATGGTCTTAAAATGTTTTGCGAGGTTCTGACTTTATTATGCTATATGGTGGATCGACTTTAGTAAGTATGGGTCATCGACGTGAGGTGCGTGCTAACACAAGTAATGTTCAGAATGTTCAAAATCCTAAGGATGGTGTGATTCCTCCTAATAGATTACCTTCTCCTCTGCCTATTCCATATGTTGGTGCTAGAGTTGGAGTTGGTGGTGGCCTTCAGGCTCTGCAAGAGCTGAGTTTTGGCGATATGGCGCCTTTAATTCAAGTGATGATGAGAGCTTTGCAGGCAGTGATAGCTGGGGTGCATGTGCAAGCACCAACGCCTATTGTGGTTGTTAATCAAGGGTTGCCTCTGGAGCACCTTCGTAGCTTGGGAGGTATAGAATTTTAAGGATTGAGTCCTGAGGCTGCAGAAGAATGTCTTGAGAACACTATCCGTATTCTTGTTTAGTTGGACTGTAATAATGCGCGTAAGTTGGGTTGTACCGTATCCTTGCTGCATGGTGATGCGTATCATTACTAGGTAGCCATGATTACGGGAGCTCCTAAGGCTGATTGTGAACTTGGAGTTCTTTTGGAAAGCTTTCAAGAGGAAGTATCTCAGTATGCAGTACCTAGATACCAAGAAGCGAGAGTTTATGTCATTGGTGCAAGATGGCATGCCGATGTTTGAGTATGAGGTGAAGTTTGTATGATTGAGTCAATATGCTCCTGAGCTAGTTTTGAATGATAGACAAAGGTGTGACAAGTTCTGTTATGGGCTTGTGAAGGATATCAAGAAGTACTTGTTGGCAACGGATTTTGATGTGTTGGTGAACAGGGCTAAGAATGTTGAGCAATCCTTGGGTGCTTTTGCACAAGTGGTGAATACGGGTTCAGGAAAGAGAATCACGAATTTTATTTTTTCTAGAATACAGAACAAGAGATCACACGATAAGCGATACAAGTCGAATCATAAGCATGGTGGCGGTGGCTATAATTAGGGAGTGTGTATTGCTATCAATTATGAGCGTGTGATAGATGCCATGTGGGTGCGTGTTGGGGATATTCTGGATCTTGTTAGGAGTGTGGATCACCTGATCATTTAAAGCGTGATTGTCCTCATGTTGAAAGATATGCACCGGTTCAGGCTACTGCAACTGCTAGAGGCCAAGGCCGTGGCAGGGGTAATTTTCAAAGGCATGATGGTGGTTAGAGGATTATGGCTCATACAGTTGTTGTTTCATGGATTTGATGTTATTTTGGATATGGATTGGTTAAGCGAGCATAAAGAGGTTGTGGATTATGAATCCAAAAGGATTTCTTTGAGGCTTGCTGACGATTATGAAGTTGTGGTGGTTGGCGAGAATGTTAAATTCTTGTCTAACATTGTTTTGGCAACAGAAGATGATAAGTTGATGCAAGGAGGTTGTCAAGCTTATCTAGCTATTGTGATGAATTCGGATATAAAAGGGGTTTGAGTGCAAGACATTCAAATGGTGTGTAATTTTCTTGAGGTGTTTCCTGAAGAGTTGCCGGGGTTACCGCCAAATAGAGAAGTGGAGTTTGGCATAGAGACGTATGCAAGTACACTCCAGTGTCCATCGTTCCTATCGAATGACACTGAAGAAGTTGAAGGAATTAAAGACTCAACTCCAAGAGTTGTTGGATCAAGGATTTATCCGACTTAGTGTTTCTCCATGGGGTACACCGGTTCTTTTTGTGAAAAAGAATGATGGGACAATGCGCATGTGCATTGATTATCGACAAATGAATAAGTTGACAATTAAGAATAAGTATCCCTTACCATGAATTGATGATTTGTTTGATCAATTTCGTGGGGCTGTCATGTTTTCTAAGATTGATTTGAGGTCAGGAAATTATTAGTTAAAGGTTAAGGATGTTGATGTGTCGAAGACTGCTTTTTGTATGAGATATAGGCATTATAAGTTTTTAGTGATGTTGTTTGGGTTGACAAATGCTCAACTACTTTTATTTATATGATGAATAGGGTTTTCCATGAATATCTTGATCGTTTTGTGGTAGTGTTTATCGATGATATCCTTGTGTACTCGCGTACCGAGGAAGATCATGATCGGCATTTGCAGATTGTTTTGCAAGCTTTAAAGGTAAATTAGTTGTATGCTAAGCTGAGTAAGTGTGAATTTTGGCTTAAGGAAGTGATATTTCTTGGTCATGTGGCTTCGGCTGAGGGTATCCGTGTTGATTCACAAAAGATTGAGGTCACCTCAATTGGAAACAACCTAAGTCGGTGTCTGAGGTTCGTAGTTTCCTTGGGTTGGCTAGTTTTATCGTCGTTTCGTGGATAGTTTCTCTAGTATTGCTGCTCTATTGATGAAGTTTTTGCAAAAGAATGTTCCATATGTGTGGACGGAGAGTCAACAACGTAGTTTTGAGAAGTTGAAGGAGGTTTTGACACATGCTCCTGTCCTAATTCAACCTGAGTCTAGTAAGGAGTTTGTAGTCTATAGCGATGCGTCCTATGTTGGCTTGGGTTGTTTGTTGATGCAAGATGGTAAAGTTGTGGCTTATGCATCAAGGCAGTTGAAAGTTCATGAGCGAAAATACCTGACCCATGATTTGGAGCTTGCGGTGGTCATTTTTGCTTTGGAAATTTGGAGACATTATTTATATGGTGAGAAGTGTATTGTTTACATAGATCACAAAAGTTTGAAGTATTTGATATCTCAAAAGGAGTTGAATCTTAGGCAACAAAGATAGATTGAGTTGCTTAAGGATTATGATTTAACGTTGGAGTATCATCGGGAAAGGCTAATATGGTGGCAGACGCATTGAGCCATAAGGTTGCTGTTGAGCTTAGGGCGATGTTTGTAAGGCTAAGTGTGACACGAAAAGGTGGTTTGTTGGCTGAGTTGCAAGTTAAGTCTACGTTGTCTCAAAGGATTAAGGCAAGACAACCGTATGAAAATGTGTTGGTGCTGCATGTCAAGGATATTTCAGATGGTAATTCGATAGATTTTCATTTTAATGATGATGGTGTTTTGTACTTTAAGGGTCGAATAGTTGTGCCAAGTGATTCGTAGTTGAGGCGCACTATTTTGACTGAGGCTCATTATGGTTCTTTTGCTATGTATTCGGGTAGTACAAAGATATATCGGGACTTGAAGGATTTGTACTATTGGGTTGGTTTGAAGAAGGATGTGGTCGAGCTTGTTGCTTGTTGCATGGTGTGTCAGTGGGTTAAGGCTGAACATCATTTCCTTCTGATTTCTTACAACCTGTTCAGATTCTAAAGTAGAAGTGGAAAGGATCACCATGGATTTTGTGACGAATTTGCCTTTGACACCTCCAAAAAGGATTCAATATGGGTAATTGTTGATCATTTTATGAAGTGTGCGTATTTCCTTGCTGTGCATACAACATATACTTTGGATAAGTTGGCTAATATGTATATTGACGATATAGTGAGATTGCATGGAGTTCCTAAGTCGATTATATCGGATAGGGATCCACGCTTTACGTCAAGGTTTTGGGAAAGTTTTCAGACGGCTTTGGGTACGAGGCTTAATCTCAGTACGTCTTATAATCCTTAGACGGATGGATAATCTGAACGTGTTATTCAGATTTTGGAGGATATATTGAGGTGTTGTGTAATTGAGTTTCAAGGGATATGGGAGAAGCAACTACCGTTGGTAGAGTTTTCTTACAATAATAGTTATCAGTCGAGTATCCAAATGGCTCCCTATGAGGCTCTTTATGGTCTTAGATGTCGTACACCTCTTTGTTGAGCTGAGTTGGCTAAGAAACATGTGCCAAGACTTGATTTTCTCAAATATATGAATGAGAAGGTGAAAATCATTTGTGAAAGGCTTAAGGCAGCTTCGAGTCGACAAAAGTCTTATACGGATTTGAAGCGAAAAGTGATTGAATATGAAGTGGGTGAAAAAATGTTCTTGAAGGTTTCACCTTGGAAGAAGGTGATGAGATTTGGGTGCAAGGGCAAGTTGAGCCTTAGGTTCATTAGACCCTATGAGGCGATTGAGCGAGTTGGTCTGGTTGCGTATAGATCGAGGTTATCGGCTAGAATTGAGAAGATACATGATGTTTTCCATGTGTCGATGCTTCGGAGGTATAGATCGGATTTGTCACATGTTGTGCATGTTGATCATGTTGAGGAGATTGAGTTGTGTCTGAATTTTTCTTATGATGAGGATCCTATAAGGGTGTTGGATTCGAGCATTAAGGTTCTTTTTGGGAAGACCATAGAGTTGGTCAAGGTATTGTGGCGACATCAAGGAGTCGAGGAAGCCACTTGGGAAACAAAAGAGGACATGATGAAGTAGTTTCCTCATCTTTTTCCTTTAGGTAAATTTCGGGGACGAAATTTCTTAAGAGGGGGAGAGTTGTAACAACCCAAAAATAGGGTTGGACGTTTAGAGGTTCGACCGGGTTTGGTCTGAACGAGATTAGCCGATTTGAGAAGTTTCAAGAGATTTAATATTTAAAAAAATATGAGCGGTGAAAATTAAAATGAGTTGAGGGTTTTAACAAAAGTTTTATAAATATTATCAAGTAATTTGGTATTTTAATTAGAGGTTTGATAAATGGGATTGAGTCGAATTGTGTTTTGGTGACTAAATTGTAAAATGTTCAAAACTATGTTAGTGAGTATTTTGTAAATGGGCCAATGCTAAGCATACTTAGAGAGAAATATTTTCTAAATATTTTAATCTAAAAATAGCCACCTTAATTGAGTAAGAATTGACGGTTAATTATTTTCCTAAATTATTTTACAATTGTTTTGGATTTTCCCTCATTTTCTCTCCTTATTTTCTCTAACTTTCCATTTCAATTTCCAAACAAGATTCTTTCAAATTATTTGCTGATTTTCAAAGGAGAATTTATCATTTGATTCTACATTTGTTTCTTAACAAAACCTTACAATATTTTTTTCTAGGATTTCATCTATTTCACAAATCAAGTTTCAAGAAAATCTTACGTCAATTTTGGTTGGAGCTTCTTAAAAGGTGAATTTCTTTTCCTCTCTTTAAACTAATGTTCTTTATTGATATTCCCTAGTACTTGGCTGATTATGTATTGATATTAACATGGTTTTTGCAATGGATTTCAAGATTTGATCTATTAATGGTAATTTCGATGTTTTACTTAAAGATTTGTTTAACTTGATGAAGCCTGGAGATTTTTATTGGGTAAATTCATGTTATAATAAGGTATTCATAATGTTAATTGAGATTTTGAGAATGAATCCCGAAACTACTAGATTGGCTAATTGTTAGAGGTGTTCTAAGTGGTTTTTGGGGCTGTTCTATGTGATTTTGTATTGCTGGAGATATAAGGATATTTGGAAGGTGTTTGTGGGTATGTTTTGGTGTGGTTTGAATGTTAGAATCACTGGTTTGAAGTTTGGAGTTGGTAGAGCGAAGTTTGGTGTTGATTTCGATAGTTTCGGCTAGTTTTTGAACGGTTTATGTTGAGGATGCAAGGGATCCTTGTTTAGCAACGAGTTGAATGCATAATGATGCATTTTCCATCTGGTTTTATGTGATTAAAACATGGCGTGATCAAGGCAAGGTTGCCTAGTTGCGGACGTTGCTTACCAATGGCTCACTTCGCGTTGGTGAGCAAGGCGAGGCATATCAGTGAGTGTTTAAACGTGTTAAAGCTCTTAAAAGGTTTGATCGATAGATCATGAGAGTTTAGTTATAGCCTGAAAAGCTTAACTAAACTCAAGCGTAAGTTTCTCTTATTTCGCTTGGTTATTGGCTTTGATATGAGCTTATAGATTTCACATTTTGGGGTTAAACATGGTTTTGTTTACTTGCTATAAATGCATCATTTTGGACTAATATGCAATTTTTAGACAAAGTGATTAATACCTATGAGCATTAGATTTGTTCCTTAAAAGGAATGTGTTGTTGCCTTTGGCAATGTGGTTTTGCATATGAAACGGTTTTGAGAAATACATTGAAAAACAGTGAGTAAATGTAATTGCAAATGATATATTGTCTATGTGACGTATTGTGAATGTATCAGATATAGTTAGGTAGCCATAGGATTAAAATGAATTATAATATACAAAATCGATTGTGCCATAGTCCTTGAGGAAAATTGGTTTAACTAGGCTACTCGGACTATTGGGTTATTACTTGGGGTATGCGGTTTAACTACCAAGTTAATGGTATCTTGTGATTTAACTAGGCAAGGTATGAGATTTCGTGGAGGTGAGTCTACCATGAGAAATCCATGTATCCGAACATGTATGGATAGGGGTAGTAATATCCAAGGATAGAGGTGAGTCTATCCAGGTCTTTGTAAATGCCAATATATGAGAATATATGTGATTAAAAGGTTTATAAATGACTTAGTGCATATAATTGTTATGCATGATTTGTTGTGGGAATAAATTAGATAATTCTTGGATGATAAAGCATGTTTTAAAAACAAGATAGTTTATGATTTTCAAATGGTTTTTAATCACATATGAAATGCTTAGGAAGTATGCATGTTTTGGTAACAAAGGGGCTTAATGGTTTTAAAGTGGTTTCAAATTGTATCAATGTTGATTATGAGCATCCTCACTAAGCATTTGTGCTTATGCTCTCTTTTTCCCATTGATGCAGAGCAATAGAGTTGAGGGGTAGCTTTGGTTTGGCAAGAAAAGGTCCAAGATCAAGACATTTACTTAAGTATGAAACTCGGTTTTTAAATTCGGTCAACAAGGCAATGTGTTTACCCTGTTTTGGGGATTTTTTAGTCTAGATTTTTGGTTGTTTGTGGTGGTTCTTATTCTTTGATTTGATAACCTTCGAGGTTGGAATTGAGGCATGTTGTTGATGTCTTGCAAGCATGAGGTCATGGTTTGTGTTTTCCCTCAGTGAGCATAATTGTCGAATATGCTTTTGATGTTGCTATCTAGTCTTAAATGTTGATAGAAGATTGTTTATGCCATGCCTATATTGGGATATGCCTTGAGCTTCTCTTTGGATGTTGAGTTGGTTGAAACATAGGGAGTATGCCTCTAGAATTGTGATTGGAATTTCCCTTCATGATTTGCTTGTGTTTCTTTGTGTTAACAGCATGGTTTGAGCCTTCAATTAGTTGTATGTATGTATATTTTGAATTAAGGCATGTTCGATTCTATATTCGAGGGAAAAACCAGAAAAATTGGACATTACAGGTTCAGACGTACCGATATGCGGAGCTTTATATCTGTACAACTATAGTATTTTGGTAGCCTCGTATCAGTATGGGAACGTGTATTGGTACGCTTTTGAGCTACTAGAATATGGTTTTGGAAATTGAAGTCCGTGTACCGATACGCCTAGGGACCGTATCTGTACAGCTGGACGTTTTGTTAGTTATGAGATGTTTCATGTTTTAAGATTCTATCTGTAACAACGGAAGTCGCCACCAATCTCTTTTTAATTTAGGTGTGATTAAATCACCTAAAAACTGACTATTTTAATAAAACTTGTTTTTGTGTCATTTTATTAAAACGACGAGTTTTGGTATGCGAAACCAAAAAAATAGGTTCGAGAGTTAGTTACGTGTGGGGAAGGATGAGCACCCCCACAACGCCCAAAATTGGTACCTGGTCGATTACATATTGTCTAAATGATGGAAATCAAGAATTCAAATTTAATTTAAAATTTGTGATCCCTTTAAATTTTTTTAAAAAATATTTCTATGGATGAAAGGAATTTATACCTCTACACCCGGGGCATAATTTCCGTTAGATTCCTGAATAAATGGATTATATTTTGAAAATCATAATTTATAATCAAAAGATGATATTTTATAATAGGACTAACAGAAAGCGGCAGCTCTTATGTACGAGGTACGTTTTTCACGATAATCCCTAAAATTGGTTTTAATTTAAAATTTGATTAAAACATATTTATGATATATACATATATTATATTATACTATAAATATTGAGTAAATAATGATAATAATTGTAAATTAATTAATTAATTAATTAATTAATAATAATAGTAATAATAATAATTGAAATTAGTGACCAAATCGCAAAAGAACGTAAACTGAAAGACAGAAATGCGAAGGATACAAAGCGGAGGGACTGGAATTGCAATTTGCCCATTTATCAGAAACAAGCAGATCCTTTGTTTAGGCCGGGTCAACGCGCGTGTTGGAGAGGGTCAAAACGACGTCATTTTGATTTGGATATAAATACCCTTTATGTCCCCAAAAAATCATTTTTGCATCAGATTAAGGAAAAAACTCAAGCTTCTCTCTCAAATCCTCTCCCTCTCCGACTGCTTTCGTCTGCCCATGCGCCGTGTCGGCCGCCGTTCAGCGACAGTGTCATCGATCAGAGTTCAAAAAGAATGAGGTCGATGCTGTTTTTTCTTCTACACTCGAATTTGAGATTAGTTTCTCTCAATACATGCCCTATTTATGTAGATCTAGAAAAAAAACGAAGCTTTTTTTGTATGTTTATCTTTATTTTTTACCTTTTCGATTTATTTTTCTACTTCGATCTCCTACCTCTTTTGGCTTTTTTGATTCGGTTGACAAGAATAGAGAACTTTTTATGTATCAATTCTTTTTTTCAACTCCTTTTTTCTTACAAGTGAGGGTTTTTATACCCATCTCTATTAAATTAACAAAATAAAAACCCATATTTTGGTTGATCTGGCCGATTTAATGATGATATTTGGGATAATAATCCCTTCTTTTTGCAGATCTGGGCGGTGAAGCAGGAATGGCAGGGTGGTGGCTGGCCACGGTGGCGCCCGTGCAAGCCACGGTAGCCGAAGAGCCGGTGCATGTCATGCACATGCTAGGGGGAGATGGAGGGGCATGGACGGCGGGTGCTAAGGATAAACATCTTAGGTTTAGTTTAATTTTTAGGGTTAGGGGTGTTTTAGGTAATTAGGTTATTTTGGGTTATTAAATATGGGCATTGGGCTGTGGGGGTTTTTATATTTGGGTTTGTATTATAAATGGTCTAAAGCCCGAATCAAATGGGTTGCTACAGCTGCCCCTCTTTGCTCATGATTGTATAACGAGAATGAAGCAAAGATAAAAAAGGAACCCATTTCATCCGGTCTGGTTCGGCTATACTCCGTGCGACATCTTCTATCTTCAATATTCTTCTCTACTCTCGAGAAGGTAAACTAGGTGATATGTTCCATTGCATTTTCAAGGAGACGAGATCTATTGTTGTGTTTATTCCACTACAATTTCATGGAGATAAACTTGCTGATGTATTCATTCTACTACATCCTTTGGGAGATGAAATAGTTGTTATACTCATTCTGTTGCAAATTTAAGGAGATGAGTTAATCAAAATGTTGTATGCTCCACTGCAAATTTAGGGAGACCATTCTCAGTGTCTATTATGCTGCATTTTCAAGGAGATGAACTTACCGGTGTATACATTCCACTGCATCTTCAGGGAGATGAATTTGGAACCATACTCATTCCTCTACATTTTTAGGGAGATGAGGTTGTTATGCCTTTATCCATTTCGCTGCAAATTTAGGGAGACAGGTTTACAATCACATTTATTCCACTGCATCCTTAGAGAGATGAACTTATGATTTCGTCTGTTCCACTGCACATTAGGGGGACATATTTATCATCGGGTTCATTCCACTGCGTCGTCAGGGAGATAAAATAGTGATTGTTTTCATTCTGCTACAACTTCAGGGAGTTGCATGATAAGTCTAATATTTACATATTTTTACATATATATACCTATATTCTAGTGTTCTAATCGAACTATAAATCTATGTTTTAACAAGTGTTTGATTTTTGTAGGATTTTGACAACTAAAGGATAATACATGCTTAAAAGAGAAGTTTTAGTTGGATTTGGATTTTCAGGAGCACTTAACATAAGAAGAGGAATTATACTTCAAGTTGAACTTTTATGTTTTATATTATATTTGGAGTAGGATAGAGTTTTAAATTAAATCTTATTGTAATTCCTTCTCCTAGTTGATGTAAATGACCTCTATTATAAATAGGGTCATGAGGAGAAGATAAATCATTCATCCCATAGTTCTCATTCTTCTCTTCTTTGTTGATTTCTCTTCTCCATGAGTTGCTAAACTCTTTTTCTAGTTAAGGTTTAGGTTTGAGGTTATTAATAAACGTTTTTAGTGAGATTTCCAGTTCTTAATCTTCTTCCTCTATTTCAAGTATTTTTATATCTTCCGGGCTTATTCAACATGTATATATTGGATTATATATATACGACAACCAATCGAGGCATCCTTGATGCAAGTGGTAAGTAACCAAGCAACGGGTTGAAGGTATGGATTCATATTCTTGATAAGTTAACAAATTAGTGTTTTGATAGTGTATGTGCATTGGGTCTCTTAATTTAGTAAAGTTATTTGATAGGTTTTAATTCTAAGTAGGTTATCTAAGGATTTTAATCTTGATAATAAGAGCTAGTCATTTATGGATTATTAAGTGATTATCTACTAAGTAAGAGAGATTGGGTTTAATTGTGGATTATCAATTAACCTATAACCAAGCTATTTGAGATTGATGCAAGTTTATCTTTTGTGAAGTTCGATGATCTAAAACATGGATTAATACACCGAGATCTACCTTAACTAGAGTTCCTTTTAGTATAGAATTCTCATTTACTTTAAATTTCTTTCTTCAATTCTACTCAAACACAACCCCCTTTCCTTTAATTGCTTGTGAACTTAATCTCTTAACCACTCTCTGTAGGATCGACCCTACTTGTCGCTACTACAAATCTAAAGAACAAGTAGGTATTATTTATGGGTTCGACACCCATCATTGCACTCGTTGCTGTACTCATCCCACTACAACTTCAGGAAGATGAGTTTGCTATTATGCTCATTCCATAGCAACTTTAGGGAGATGAGCTTGCGATTTTGTCTGTTTGATGTTGAGTTGATCTGTTCTACGACTTGTCGGAGAGACAAAATCTGTAAAACTTGTTTTGCAGACACGTTTGGGATGCCATGAGTCTAATGATCCTATCATAAACATTTCTAATGAATGCATAGATGATTCTAGCATGAATACAAAATGCGATTAAAAAATGTTCAGATGTTGGGGTCGTCCTGAACATCTGTATCTGCCCTAAAATTGATATCATTGACTGTCCGAACTCTACCTAATTTGAGACACCAAACCTTGTTTTCTTCCGATCTGATCAAACTAAAAAGATTCTTTGCCCTACCTTTCTTAGTCGTCTCCTCGGTGTACGAATAAAGACAAGATCTCTTTTTCTTGAGCCTTTTACCCATGGAAATATCCTTTTTTAGTCAGGACTGCCTTCGGTCCCTGTACTTCCAGGAATCTTTCAAGAGTAATGTAAATAGATCTTTTCATATTTGTGAAATTGTTAGGTTACCGATCATTATGTTGAGCCCTCCTTTTTCTTTTCTTCTTTTTTTCTAAAAGCTCTCTTTCGGGTTTTCGCTTTTGTTGTTTTTTTGTTTTTTCCTTCAAGTAAAATACTTCCTGAACTGTTTGCACACTTCATCTATGGTCTTATTATTTAGGTTTAATGCATTGTCAAATATGATACTCCCCGAAATCCCATACTGACATATAATTTATTTCTTTAAGAATCTGCTAACTGCAGATTTGGTAACATTAGCATAAGTGGCTGCTTCTACCCATTTGGTGAAGTAGTCAATAACCACAAAGATAAATTGATGCCCATTAGAAGTTTTCGGTGATATAGGCCTGATGACATCCATGCCCCATGTAGAAAATGGCCATGGGGAATTCATGACATGTAGTGGGGATGGAGGAGCATGAATCTTATCTGCATAAATTTGACACTTGTGGCATCTCTTGGCGTAGTTGATACAGTCCCCTTCCATTGTGGACCAGTAGTAGCCAAACCTCATGATTTGCCGTGACATAGTAAAACCATTAGCGTGTGTCTCGCATACACCCTCATATACCTCTTCAAGGATCTTTTTGGCTTCGACAACATCCACACATCGCAGTAGTACCTGATCTGTTCTCCTTTTGTACAAGATCTCTCTGTCTAGGACATACTCACTTGCTAGTCTCAGTTGCGTCCTCTTTTCATTTTTAGTAGCTTGCTCTGGGTATTCACGACTTTTTATGTACTGCAAAATGTCATGATACCAAGGATGTTCGTCTTTCTCACCTTCCTCGATGCTATAGCAATAGGCATGAGACTGATATATACTTATTTGTATGGGCCTCAAATTAGATTGTTTGTTAACTTTAATCAATGAAGACAGAGTAGCCAAGGCATATGCCATTTGGTTGTCTTCTCGTAGGAGATAGTGGAAGGTTATCTCATAAAACTCCTTAATCATGTATAAGACAAGATTTTGGTAATCCATCAACTTGGAATCTCTGGTTCCCCATTCTCCTCAGAGTTGATAAATCACGAGCATAGAGTCCCCATATACTTTTAACAATTTAATCTCGCGATTAATGGTAGCTCAAATCCCTATGACACATGCTTCATGCTCTGCTATGTTGTTTGTACAATCAAAATCAAGCTTACTGGCAAAAGGGTAGTGATCGCTCTCCGGAGAGACCAATACTGCCCCAATTCTTTTGCCCACGGTATTGGAGGCGCCATCAAAGTTTAGTCTATAGTACCTACTTTTTGAGGTGGCTTCGTCAACACACATCAGATCTTCATTCGGAAAATCAAAGTTCAGAGGTTCATAGTCCTCTAGGGCTCGACTGGTCAAAAATTTTGCTATTGCACTCCCTTTCATAGCTTTCTGGCTCACATAAACCAAGTCGAATTCGAACAACAGAATCTGCCACCTGGCCATTATTCTTGTTAGTGTAGTTGACTCCATCAAGTATTTAAGAGGACCCAACCTTGAGATTAACCAGGTTGTGTGGTACAACATGTATTGCCTTAGTCTTCTAGTGGTCCAGATCAAGGCACAACACAACTTTTCAATTGGCGAATATCTCGCTTCATATTTTGTAAATTTCTTGCTGAGATAATAAATCGCCATCTCTTTTATTCCTGAGTCATCGTGTTGACCCAATACACATCTCATAGAATTCTTGGAAACCGTTAAGGATAGTATTAACGACTTATTCAGGAAATATGACATTAAAACTGGGGTATTTGTCTGGTAGTGCTTGATTTTGTCAAAATCTTCCTGGCATTCATCATCCCATTCCCCTAGGTTATGCTTTTTGAGATGTCGAAAGATAAGATCACATTTTTTTGGTTAATTGTGAGATGAACCGAGCAATGTAATTTAATCTTCCCAATAAGCCTCTTACTTCCTTTTAAGTGCGCGGGGCAGTAAGTCTTGAATGGCTTTGACCTTGTCTGAATCAAATTCAATGCCCTTTTCACTAACTATGAAACCTAGTAGCTTTCCTGATGCAACCACAAAAGTACATTTAGCAGGATTTAGCTTCAACTGGTATTTCCTTAGTCTCATTAATAATTTTCTCAAGACCTCCACATGCTCTTCTTCAGTTTGAGACTTAGCAGTCATGTCATCAACATACACCTCAATTTCTTTGTGCATCATATCATGGAATAGGGTGACCATGGCCCGTTGATATGTTGCCCCTGTATTTTTAAGTCCAAAAGGCATCACCTTGTAACAAAAAGTTCCCCATTGCGTTACAAATGTTGTTTTCTCCATGTCATCAAGGTATATCCTTATTTGGTTGTAGCCTGAAAAACCATCCATGAAGGAGAATAAAGAATGTTTTGATGTATTATCAACCAGTGTGTCAATGTGAGGCAACAAAAATTATCCTTTGGACTAGATTTATTCAAATCTCGTTAATCAACATACATTCGAACTTTGCCATCTTTCTTTAGAACATGGACTATATTGGCAACCCATTCTGAATATTTGACCTCCTGAAGGAACCTGACATCATATTGTTTCTTTACATATTCTTTTATCTTCAGTAGTACATTAGGTCTCATTCTTCGTAGCTTCTGTTGGACTGGATTGCAGTCCCCTTTTATGGAGAGTTTGTGTACCATCACATCCGTACTCAATCCAGACATGTCTTGATAGGACCATGCAAAGACATCTTTAAACTATAACAGTAGCTCCATCAGATTATGTCTTGTTTTTGAGGTGATGCATGTGCCAATTTTCACCTCTTTCTTTTCATTATCATCTCATAGACTCAGAATTTCTATTAGCTCTTTGTGAGGTAGTATTTGCTTTTCATCTTGTTCTATCATTCTTAATAGGTCAGGAGACGGATCTTAATCTTGATTTCCTTCAAAGTCCTAAAGCACTCCTAGACATACATCTTGCTCGAAAATGAGTTATGGATTAATCTCAGTGTCGCTCGATACATCGATATCGGGGGACCTAACATGAAATAATGAAATCCATTGAACAAATGGATTAAGAATGGGTAATTTGTGTGGGATAGATTTATATGAGGAGAAAAAAATGAAAATGAATAAAATATTTGCCATAGATAACACAAAAGTATCATTTCATTGACATAAAGATAGTAAGCTTATGCCTTTTAAAAAAGACCCTTGTTGCTCTCGAGCAAGAGTAACAAGTGTGTTATGAACATTACCCCAAAACATTCCTAAACACTGTAGGGTGTTCTTCAGCAGACCAGTTGTTCAGAACAGTTCCAAGGGTATAAAGACGAATTCCTCTTAGATACAATCCTACACCTCCTTCAGCGGTGACAACATTGATGTCCAAAGCTTCTAACATCCTTCCTAGCTCACTTTATTTATCTTTCTTAAGCTGTTTGGGGTGGATGAATCCTCCAGACACAAAAGTTTTAGAAAGGTGAGGTAAAGTCAAAGGTTCCCAATTGACCTCTTCTCCTTTCAAACGAGCCTTCCTCCTTTCCCGCTTCTTCACAACCTCATTCCTTCTCTATTTAGCATCTGGCTTGTATCCCAGGCATAAGCGATCTTGTTTATTGATCACAAACACTGCACTAACCCTGCCTTGTAGGTACTTCCCTAATCCTCTACCAACTCGGGCTCCTCACCCCACCGTCAGTTTGATTCCCATTATTGTTGCTTTAGACAACTTTGGGGTAGGAATCTAACTCCCTTCGTTAATGAAGGTTGCATTGACAAATTCAAATAACTGAAATGAGCATTCCTCGGCCTTCTCATCAATCTCTAAGTAAGGGGCATCACTAGTGATGGAAGCTATAATGTCTTCTTCAGCATCCACAATGACAAGCCACCCATCATAGGTTTTTGGGCCCACTAGTAGGGGCACTTCAATTCTCCCTATCACCTTCCCCTCAGTACCGTCGAAGGCTCAAACTATGGTATTGCAAGCCTTCATATGAGAACTGTTTACTAGAAGTCTGTTTAGGGTGGCCAATGGTAGCACATTCAGAGCGGATCCGTTGTTAATTAGGACCACTGGCAACGTATAGCCTTTGCACCAAGTAGTTATGTGAAAGGCCTTGGTAGGCCCCATACCACCTGGGGATATCTCATCATCATTAAAATGGATGAAGTTGTCACCATTCAGATTATTTGCCAACCTGTCCAACTTGTTTACCGAAATGTCATTAGGAACAAAATCTCGTTCAGCCCCTTTAGTAGTGCATTTCGATGTGATTCTGAACTCAACAGTAAAGATAATATCGATATACAAGCCGATAGTTTGTGGAGGTGTTTAACAACAATGTATTCATTGTGTTTCAAGAACTTCAGGAATTCTTTCACTTCTTTCTCTTTAACTGGCTCATTGATTGGCGATTCCGATTCAGCATCATTCTTTTTCTCGAGCTCAACTATCAAGGCTTTTCCCTTAGGATCATCTACTTCGTCGTATCGTCTCTCTTCTAGTGTAGAGTTTACTTCTCTTGAAGTGGCCTTTGAAGCATCATTTCCTTGGATTGTTACTTCACAATCGTACCTCTAGGGAACTTTCTTGTTATCCTTGTAGGGAAAAGGACCTAGTTTTTGAATCGTGATCTTCGGTCCCGCACCATTGGCTCATTCGCATTTCCTCGATCTTGAAATAATCACGTCTGGGAAATTACCCCCATGTCTATTCCTAGGGGATTCTTCTTCTGAAGCACAAATGTTGGCTTCGTTGAACTTTTCTTCTTCAAAAAACTCTAACTCTTTGTTAGCCATCAAATTTTGGATAGGAACTTTAAACTCTACACAATTCTAGATGTCATGATTTCCTTTGTCTTGGTATAGACAATAGTCTTCAGAAGTTCCCTTCTTATCTCTTGAGCCTTGAAACAGGCCCATTGCGACCATCTTTTGCCATACCCACTTCAATGGAGACTTCACCTCCTCAATACGGGTTTTGATTCTCCTACTCCTATTGCTGACGATTGCATTTACTCCTGGCTCGGCATGATTTGGTAGTGGGTTCCCAATTGTACCTTGCCTCGTAGAGTCATCAAATCTTACAACCCCTATTTTTATAAATTTTTCAACAAGCTTCTTGAAAGCGATACATTTCTCGATAGAGTGCCCCATGATCCCTGCGTGATAATCGCATTGTGCGTTGGGATCATACTATTTTTGGTAAGGGGTTGTATTGGTTTGGTATAAAATGGAGACACCACATGTGCATTGTAAAAATTCTTGTATAACTCCCGTATATTACCGAGATAGGAGTAAATTCCATATCTTTCACCTTTGCTCTCTGATTGGATCCTTGCTTCGAGGAAATTTGGGTATTTGAGGTCACAGCTTTGGGTTGTCCAACTATCAACGATTTTGAGTAGCTGACATTATAGACACATGTATTGCTTTCCTCACCCACCTTCCTTTTATAGTTCAATTTCTTTGAGTTTTCCTCGTCTTCAATCTTTCCACTTCAGATTGCGTTCTCAATCATTTCTCCATTCATTATTATGTCGGAGAAGTATTTCATCGCACCTCCTATCATGCGGCCGAGGAATGGTTTCTTTAGTTTACCGACGAAGGAATCACTGTCTCATTTTCTAACAGAGGCGGCTACACTTGGGCTACTACATCTCTCCATCATTTCGTATATTATTTGGAACTCTCGTTAGGTTTCTTTTCCATGTCTTGCAATGTAACCCGATCTGGAGTTATATCAATAACATGGCTGTATTGTTTAACAAATGCATGCGCTAGATCTTTCCAAGAGTTAATTTTCGTACGACCCAACTGTTTGCACCATCTTGCCATGGATCATGTCAGACTATCTTGAAAGTAACGAATTAAAAGGTGGTCATTGTCAATGTACCCCATCATTCTCCTGACGAACATTGTAATGTGAGCTTCAGGACAAGTGGTCCGATTATATTTTTTGAAATCAGGCATCTTGAACTTCGAAGGTAGCACCAAATTGGGAACCAAACTTAAATCTCTTGCATCCATTCCTGGAACTTGGTTAACATTTTCTATACCCTTGAATTTGTCTTCCAACTGTTTCCATCGATCCTCAAACTTTTTGGGTAGCTTGACCTTTAACTTGTCGATTTCATTGAAATCTAGAACAAGGTATTCACTAGGGTCATCCTGAACTATCACTCCTCCTCGCAGGGAAGATTTGGCCTAACCAACCTATGGCTTTGCTATGGAAGTCTCTCCTAGCGGGTGGGTTTTGTCGAGAGGATTACCCGAGTCTTCTATCAGTGCACTAGGATTTATAACCACTTCTTTCTTCTTTTCGGAATCCCTTCCGGCCAATATCTAAGCTATCTTTGCTAACAAATCTTCTTGCAACTGTGAAATATGGGAACAAGTCTCCAACTGCATTTTATCTTACTTGCTCTTAATATCATTCTTGATATCTTCGCATGCTTTCTCGACTTTTGCCAATCTCTTTTCCATTCTTTTAGCTTTGTTTCTGGTGAAGTAAGGGTGTTGAATCTGTGGGTTTGTATGTCTCAGAATTACCGCGACAATAATTCTTTAAGAAATTAAAATCGTAGTAAAAATGATGTAGTATGGTGTAGCATGATGCAAATACAAATGAGAGAATATGACGTTCATGCAAAACACATATTATATTAGTACCACAACATATTTTACACAAAAGGTGTTGATTTTAGTACAACTTTCGAAAGGAAACTTGCATTAGAACAAGTTTCTTTGCATAAGGTAGATCTACTTCACATATACTGCTTGGCCTTAACACCCAGAATCTTGATCTTCCTGAAGAGTCATGCCAGTTTCTTGCCTCGATTAGATTTTGACTCAGTTTGCAGGCTCTGAACATCGACCTGAATGGCTAGAGTCTGGAGGTGCTCTACTACTTCTTGTACTTGGGCGAGAGCTTCTGTCATAACATGGTCCCTATCCCGAACTTGATCCCGAGATTGTTGCAGCCGTGCCTCCCAACGGTGATCATTCCACTTTTGAACTTCTTCAAATTTTTTAATTTGCCCCTGGCATGTAACACCCCAAATTCTAGTCTAGAATTATTGGAACAAAATTGTATAAGTTGATAGCTTAATTGAATTAAGAATCAAGCTAAATTGAATAGTTAAGGGCCTAATTGAAAGAATGAATGAAATAAGTGACCAAATTAGAAGGACTATATTAAATTAAAGGAGAAAGATTGAGATTGCATGATAAATATCATGACTAATTACAAGATTAGTAACCAATCAAGGGACAATTTAGACAAAACACAATTCCAATAACAAGGAATTGTTGTTGTCATCTTTCCCATTATCCCTATGTTGGCCGATTATAGAGAGAAAGAAAAGTGAGAGAGAAAGCTTGAAATTCAGCCACTGAATAAAGGATTTTAGCTTGCATGTGTAGTGATTTTCCAAGGAAATTAAGCAAGAAGCAAAGTAAGTATAGTTTTTCTTGTGTTTAATTGAATAGGCAACTATTTTGTTCAAATTAGACTGTTTTTGATGATTATTGATGAAATATACATTGGTTATGTTGTTAGGTGATTGTATGGTTGTTGAATCATGCTAAATTGAAGAATGAAACTAGGTACAAGGCTGGAAATTATGTGTTCATGCTAGTATAACAAACCTAGGTCGCTGGAAATTGTATTGTGTAGTTAAAGTGGAAATTGAATGATTTGAATATGAAATTGTGATAAGAAAATAATGAATTGATGATGATCATGAATAGGTAATGTAAAGAAGAGGTTAAACAAATTGAATTGTAGGTAAACAATGCTGGAAATTGAAGATAAAAGCATGAACATAGTTAAGTAACATAGAAACTATTTTGTGGTACTGAAATTGAGTAAACATGAAAGATTAGGCTTTGTAACCAACTTGCCCTATTTTGGAAGCCTTGTTTAATGAAATAAAATGGACTTAACATGTTTATAATGTCATATGAAATGAATTATAGGGCCAAGACATTGGTTAAAACGGATTAAAGGCATTAAAATGTGATTATATGCAATCTGCCTAGAATTGCTCTGTTCTGGGCAGTCACTTTGGAAATTCACCAAAAATTGTATAGTTTGAATTCAGGGCTGAAATTTTAATGACATGATACTTAGAATATCTATTTTCATTAGGGGAAAACAGAACTGAAAACTGGGTCCTATACTGAAAATTGTAAATAGGAATTGCTGGACAGTGCAAACTGTCCAGGCAGTGTAAATGCCCTGTCTTTGAACAATAAATTGTATTAATTGGCTAAGAAATAAAATGCAAGTCTATTATGGTATTATATTAAATTTTGTAAGCTTTCCAACGGTGTGTAGAAATTGAAATTCCAAATTACAGATTAAAAGATATGGCCATTTTAAGGGACAGTGTGCAAACTGCAAGACAGCAGTGTCCTGGGCAGTTTGGGACTGTTTTTGCACCTAGTAAGAAACTGTTTCCAAAACAGTTTTGGGACATTGTAATCTGTCCAATTATGTATTAAAATGAAGTAATAACAATGTTAAGATGAATTGATAAGAAATGCTTAAAAAGAAGCATAAAAACAATAGCTAAATGTTAGGTAAAATGTAGTAACATTGCTACTTTGATTGTGTGACTTCATGTGCTTATTTTGATGATATGTGTATGTGTATTGCTTGCTAGACCAAGGGCAGCAGATTGGGGAAGAAGAGGATAGGAGTGGACATCCCAAAGCTAGAGGCAAAGGTATTTGGATCCAAGATAGTTGAATTGCTAGGAGTATTGTGAGTGTAACTATCCTAGGGTTGGGACTTAAAGTATATTTGGCTAATTAAGGGAAGAATGGAATGTATGATAACATGATTGATGCCATGATCTTTTTGTTTACTTGGGTGTTAAGCAATTATGATCAAATGCTTGTCATGTGCATTGCTTATGCCTAAGTTATGAATTGACATGCTTGCTTGGAGAATAAGGTACGCACAATGCATACATATGCTTGTGTTTGTGAATGTATACATGGTTGATTGAATCAAATGGTATGGATAGTTATGTATTGGGAGTTAAGACTCCATAAGCCTAAGGGCTTGGCCTATGAATGGCATATTGTTGAATTGAATCATGAAAAGAATAAAGCTCAATTGAATTGGATAATCAACAACCTTGGTAGCTAGTTTGATAGATATGAGGGCATGCCTTAGAATCTTTACCTCATATTGGCACTACAGTGCATATTGGCACTACGATGCATATTGGTATGACGGTACATATTGGCACGATGGTGCATATTGGCACTATGGTGTATATTGGCACTTCGATGCATATTAGCACTATGGTGCATATTGGCACTTCGGTGCATATTGGCACTATGGTGCATATTGGCACTTCGGTGCATATTGTTAAGATTTGATTATCTAGTAAGCTACTTACCAATGAATGTTGAAAGATGACTTAATGAACATTTCTTATATTGTAAAAAACCTGTATGATCTTCCTTGCTTTAAAAGTAATGTATAAATGAATGGATTTTTGTATGAATGCCTAATTGGTGATTAGAGTTTTGATTTCTTGTCACCTAAGCATGATGATCGAATGGTACATATGGATAATGATGTATGTTACATGTCTTCTAAGCAAGGTGTTTGAATGATATACTATGATTACATGATGATTGTTGCTATGATTGAATAGGTGATATGTGAAATTTGCCTATGTTCTCATCTATGCAATTCGAATGGTACATGGTCTTTGATGATAGTCTTGATTCCTTGGATTATATGTAAACCTGGACTTATGCTTTAAAATTGACTAGACTTAGTGTTACCTCACTAAGTACATATCTTGTACTTACCACTCAATTCTTCATTCTTCCCATAACAAATTAAAGAATACTTCAAGAGAATATCTTGTGTTTGAAGCAACATTTGTGGCAAGCTTAAAAGTATGAATCCATACTCTTTGTATACTCCTAGTTCAGTGGCACTAGAGTTTGTATTAAGTAGCCTTAATCATGCATTTGAACATGTGTTTAAGACTAGTTTTTGTAATGTTTGAATGGGCCTACTATGTATTCTATTTGGATAACTTAATTCATGTATAAGAACCATGCTAATTATGTATACATGAAGTAGATGCTGCGCATTATGAGATGGAAACCTAATGTTTGTTGAATGTTATCTAATTTGAATGTTAGATTAATGTTGTATGATCATGCATTGTTTCCTATGGCCATTGGTATGATTCGACCATGTTGAGCTAAAGCCAAGGTATGTACAATCATGCATTTACAATGTATTATATAAGGATGCCATGAAATGATATGTTTGATTGAAATAAGAACCAAATGAACTATGATGAACTTGATTGTAAAAAAACAAATGAAATATGACAAGGATACCATGTTGTTCGAATGGATGGGTGAATGTGTAACAAGATGTATGTTAGATGCTTTTGTGTTAAACATGCTAAATGGTTGTTTAGATAGTAACTTAAGGTGCAAGTAAGCTATTCCAAGCATGTTAGTGAATCCCTAGAGCTATTCGAATAGGGTAAATGGAATTAAAATAAGAATGGAAGTGAGATCATGTTTAGAAGCAACTTAATGTAATGTATAACATACTTGAGTTGTTGTTTGAATGTTTGTATGCAATTTGAATGGATTGGTAATATGACAATTGTGACTTAAGTTAAAAGTATGAAATGGTACAAAATGGTACCTAAAATTGTATGCTATTTATGTTAATGGTTTCTTATAGTGGCTTTGCTTGATTGTATTGAATTTTGGAAAGGTTTAGACTGGTTACTTCCGCAACAAGACAAGTATCCCGAGGTTACTTGTTCAACAAGTAACCTATCAATCGCTTTGCTTTCGCTTTAGTATTGCTCCTAAATTGGGTTATGGCTAACCCGTGGATGAGGTGTTACATTTATTGGTATTAGAGCTTTTTGGTTGACTCGATAAGCTCATTTGCATCATATAGGATATGTGCCACCTAGGAGACTTGATATAAGCTTGTGATGTTGCTTAAATGCGTAAATGTGATAAGTAAGACTCTATTTGTTATGATTGAGCTAGAATGTCAGAAACAAGATTGGGACGGGATAATGAAAGTCCTGTAGGCTCTTCAAACGAAGGAGATAGTGTAAGAATGGAACAGAACCCACCTCAACAGCAAGCTCAATATCGAGCTCAGGCTGTTGCTCAACAGGAAGCTCTTGCTATCAATCCTGTGCAGCAAGAATGGCTTACAAGTATGAAAGTTATGTTCAATCATCTTGTAACTGCCCTAAACAAGAACATCCCATTGCTCCTACTGTTGTTGTGCCAAACCGAGCCCCTATTGACAAGCTGGCTCAACATCAGGCATATACCTTTACTGGCATCGATGAGGCTAATCTAGAAGTAACCGGGTACTGGTTAGAGGCCACTACTCGTATTTTGACAAAACAGTTGCCATGTCCTGATGAACATAAACTCGAGTGTGTCATCGCTCTGTTGGCAGACGAAGCACTAATCTGGTGGAAAACCACTACTCTAACTGCTCATGCAGAGTCTATTACGTGGAAGTTCTTCATTGACGAGTTCAAGAAGAAGTATATTAGTGAGCAATATCTGGCTGAGCGCCGAAAACGATTTCTGTATCTCAAACAAGCTGGCCGACCTATCGAGCAATGCGTGAGCAACTTTTGCAAGTATTGCAAGTATGGGTCCAAATATATCAAAACTGAGGCCAACAAGTGCTGAATGTTTATTGATGAGTTAAATGATGAATTAAGCCTGATATTATCTGCTCTGTGTATTACCGACTTCCAAAATTTGGTAAACCTGGCCATTGCTACTGAGTTGAAGATGAAAGCCTCGGAAAGACGCAAGAGCAGACACTCCTGGAAAGACAAATGACCCAGGAGCGATGATAAGCCACACTGGCAATCAAAGAAGTCCAAACATTCCAAGGGACACTCTTCGAACTATACCCCTAATCAGAAGAGTAGTTACATTCTGAAACCTCAAACTGTTATAAAGACTTCAGCCCCTGTTGTTTCTGTTGATAGCACGAGGAATCAGGCTAAAGCTACCCAATATCCACTTTGCAAGTTCTGTCAGAAGCATCATACTGGCCAGTGCAGAGTTCAACATAATTTATGCTTCTCATGTGGAGCCTCTAATCATTACATTCGATCTTGTCCTTAGAATCCCAACAAGGCTTCGAATCGAGCTTCTGCAATTGCTAGCTCAACTCTTTCAAATCAAAATAAGGCACCCAAACAAGCTCAGTATGGGAATCAGGGGAAATAGAAGGGCCCCTATTCGAAAGCTTCAACTCATTAGGAATCTCGAGTCCCTGCTCGTATGTACCACATTCGTGGTAAAGATGATGAAGAAACTCCCAATGTTATCGCAGGTACCGTTGAGTTAAATTCAAGTCCTGCTTATGCTTTAATTGATTCGAGGTCTACCCATTCATTTGTTTGTTCTGCCTTGGTCAACAAGTTAAGATTGAAACCCAAAATTATTGAATCCAATCTAGTAGTTTCGAATCCATTAGGGGGGAAAATGCCTATTAACTTACGCCACAAGCAAGCTCCCTTGACCATTCGAACTATCCCATTTCCTATTGATCTGTATGTACTACCTTATTGTGAATTTGATTTGATTATAGGGTTAGATTGGTTAAGTAAACATGAGGCCTGGGTAGATTTCCAAAATTAGAGATTATATTTTTGGGGTTTAGGGAAAGAATCCATTCTCTTAATAGACAAGAAACCAACTTCCATCTTTGCTAAGATGATCCTACAAGATGAAATTGAATTCGATTTGCCTAGCATGCCTGTTGTTTATGAATTCATTGATGTTTTTCTCGAGGAACTCCCTAGTGTCCCTCCAACCCGAGAAGTAGAGTTCAGGATAGAAGTTTAGGCTGGAACAGCTCCGGTGTCCATTACACCCTATAGAATGGCACCTGTTAAGTTGAAAGAACTAAAGAAGTAACTTCAGGAGTTGTAAGATAAAGGTTTCATACGGCCTAACACTTCTTCTTGGGGTGCTCCGGTTTTGTTTGTAAAGAAGAAAGACGAGACTATGCGGCTTTGTATTGATTACCGTCAGTTAAACAAGCTCACCATCAAGAATCGGTATCCCCTGCCCAGAATTAAAAGTCTTTTCGATCAACTTAGGGATACTGCCGTATTCTATAAGATCGACCTTCGATCGTGGTACTATCAGATGAAAGTAAAAGAACAAGATGTGCCTAAGATATCCTTTCATACTCAATATGGCCACTTCAAATTCCTCGTAATGCCATTCGGGTTAATGAATGCTCTGGCTGCTTTCATGAATCTTATGAATCGGGTATTCAAGCCCTATCTTGACAAGTTTGTGGTCGTATTCATCGATGACATTCTGGTGTACTCTCAGAATAAGGAGGAACATGCTGAACACCTCTGAATTGTCTTGCAAACACTCCGAGAACATCAATTGTATGCCAAGTTCTCCAAATTTGAATTCTAGTTACCAAAAGTTTCTTTCCTAGGCCATGTTATCTCGACTGAAGGAATTAAAGTCGATCCAAGCAAGATTCAGTCTATTCTGAATTGGAGAAATCCGAAGAATGTAAGCGAGGTCCAAAGCTTTCTCGGTTTAGTCGGGTATTATAAAAGATTTGTTAAAGGCTTTTTCTCTATTGCCGCAAGTCTTACCAAGCTTACTCGAAAAGATATGCCTTTCGTTTGGTCAGAGAGCCAACAACGAAGCTTCGATCAACTTAAGCAAGCTCTGACTCATGCCCCGGTATTCATCCAACCAGAATCGGGCAAAGAATTTACTATTTACAGTAATGCTTCTCATCTAGGACTCGGTTGTGTGAAAGATGGGAAAGTAATTGCTTACGCTTCAAGGTAACTGAAGCCACACGAGTCTAATTATCCAACACACGATCTGGAACTAGAAGCTATCGTGTTTGCTCTCAAGATATAGAGACACTATCTATACATGGAGAAATGCAATCTATTTACTGATCACAAAAGTCTCAAATACCTCCTAACACAGAAGAACTTGAATCTGAGACAAAGAAGATGGCTAGAATTACTTAAAGATTACGATCTGGTTATCGACTACCATCTGAGGAAAGCAAACGTAGTTGCTAATGCCCTTAGTCGCAGACCATACTCGGGTAATTTCTAAATCTAGAATTCCGATTAAATTCAATTGAATTATGCCTTCTATTATTTTGCAAACCATGAATTGAGAGCTTTCTTAAGCTACAAGTTACTATTCAAACATTTCTTGAAATACAAGTAACCCATTCGAATGAGAATTGAGGCTAAAATACTTGTAACCATTGAAAACCGAATCTTTCTTAGCTTGTAAGAAAGAATTCAAACAATGCCTTGTTATGTAAGAAACTATTCGAACAGTGCTTTGCACTGCAAGTAATCTATTGAGAAATATTCTAATGCCTTTGTTAATGCTTTCGTAGCTACTACGGCTATCAATGCTCATTTCCGACTATCCAAGAGCTGGAAATTTATGTCTGAACGTCAAGTTCAATCTGATTTCATTTCGAGGATCAAAGAACTCCAACAAGTTGATCCAGATCTTCAAAAGATCATGTCTAAGCTTGCTTCTGAGTTTAACTCCGACTTCGCCCTAAAGTCAAATGGACTACTCTATTTTAAGGATATAGTTTGTGTTCCTAACAATGAGGAACTAAGACGTGAAATGTTGAAAGAAACACACCAAAGTTCTTTCTCGATCCACCCTGGACTGGTTAAGATGTATAAGGACCTAAAGCCACTATACTGGTGGCCTGGCATGAAATCTGCAATCACGAACTTTGTATCCAAGTGCTTAACATGTCAAAGAGTCAAAATCGAGCATAAAGTCCCTACTGGATTGCTTCAACCTATTGAACTTCCCCAGTGGAAGTGGGATCGAATTACTATGGACTTTGTCACCGGTCCTCCTTCTACACCAAGAAAGAATGATGCTGTACGGGTGATTGTTGATAGATTCACTAAATCTACTCACTTCATCCCTGTTCGTATGAACATGAGCTTGGAAACCCTTACCGATCTGTACATTCATGAAGTGATTCGATTACACGGTGTACCTACAGCAATTATCTCTGATCGTGATCCTCGATTCGCTTCTTGATTCTGGAATTCTCTACAAAAGCTCTAAGAGCTAAAGTACATCTTAGTACGGCCTTTCATCCTCAATCGGATGGCCAATCTGAGAGAATCATTCAAGTATTGGAAGATATGCTTAGAGCATGTGTTATTGACTTCGGGAAGAATTGGGAGAAATCCTACCTCTTGTAGAGTTTGCCTACAACAATAGCTACCAATCTTCTATTCAAATGGCACCCTTTGAAGATCTATATGGTAGAAGATGTAGAACTCTCTTATGCTGGTCTAAATTGGGAGAAAACAAAGTATTGGGACCTCAATTGCTTCGGGAAACTGAAGAACAAATCAAGATCATTCATGATATGTTAAAAGCAGCTTTCGATAGATAGAAAGCATATGTTGATTTAAAAAGAAGAGATATTCAGTATGCTATTGGAGACAAAGTCTTCCTAAAGGTCTCACCTTGGAAGAAAGTGCTCAGATTTGGAAGAAAAGGGAAGCTCAGCCCCTGATACATCGGACCATTTGAAGTTATTGAAAGAATTTGTCAAGTAGCCTATCGATTAGCTCTTCCCAGAGAATTCGATAGAATACATAATGTATTCCATGTTTCAATGCTCAGAAGGTATCGATCTGATCCTTCACACATTCTTGAACCAGAAGAAGTTGAATTGAATCCCGATTTGTCCTATGAAGAAGAACCTATTCAGATTCTTGACCGGGAAGTAAGAAAGCTTGGGAACAAGATGGTTCCTCTTGTTAAGATTTTATGGAGAAATCATAAAGTGGAAGAAGCTACCTGGGAATCTGAAGAAATCATGAGGAAGCAATATCCTCACCTATTCGATTCAGGTAAATTCGAGGACGGATTTTCTTTAAGGGGGGGGGGAGAATTGTAACACCCGAAATTCTAGTCTAGAATTATTGGAATAAAATTGTATAAGTTGATAGCTTAATTGAATTAAGAATTAAGCTAAATTGAATAGTTAAGGGCCTAATTGAAAGAATGAATGAAATAAGTGACGAAATTAGAATGAGTATATTGAATTAAAGGAGAAAGATTGAGATTGCATGATAAATTTCATGAATCTCTTATTTTCCCTTGACTAATTACAAGATTAGTAACTAATCAAGGGACAATTTAGACAAAACACAATTCCAATAACAAGGAATTGTTGTTGTCATCTTTCCCATTATCCCTATGTTGGCCGATTATAGAGAGAAAGAAAAGTGAGAGAGAAAGCTTGAAATTCAGGCACTGAAGAAAGGATTTTAGCTTGCATGTGTAGTGCTTTTCCAAGGAAATTAAGCAAGAAGCAAAGTATAGTTTTTCTTGTGTTTAATTGAATAGGCAATTATCTTGTTCAAATTGGACTGTTTTTGATGATTATTGATGAAATTGAAGAATGAAACTAGGTACAAGGCTGGAAATTATGTGTTCATGCTAGTATAGCAAACCTAGGTTGCTGGAAATTGTATTGTGTAGTTAAAGTGGAAATTGAATGATTTGAATATGAAATTGAGCTAAGAAAATAATGAATTGATGATGATCATGAATAGGTAATGTAAAGATGATGTTAAACAAATTGAATTGTAGGTAAACAATGCTGGAAATTGAAGATAAAAGCATGAACATAGTTAAGTAACATAGAAACTGTTTTGTGGTATTGAAATTGAGTAAACATGAAAGATTAGGCTTTGTAACCAACTTGCCCTGTTTTGGCAGCCTTTTAATGAACTAACATGGACCTAGCATGTTTATAATGTCATATGAAATGAATTATAGGGCCATGACATTGGTTAAAATGGATTAAAGGCATTAAAATGTGATTAGATGCAATCTGCCCAGAATTGCTCTATTCTGGGCAGTCAATTTGAAAATTCACCAAAAAATGTATAGTTTGAATTCAGGGATGAAATTTTAATGAAATGATCCTTAGAATGTCTATTTTCTTTAGGTGAAAACAGAACTTAAAAATGGGTCCTATACTGAAAATTGTAAATAGGAATTGCTGGACAGTGCAAACTGTCCAGGCAGTGTAAATGCCCTGTCTTTGATCAATAAACTGTATTAATTGGATAAGAAATAAAATGCACGTATATTATGGTCTTATAGGAAATTTTGTAATCTTTCCAACGGTGTATATAAATCGAAATTCCGACGTACGGATTAAAAGATATGACCATTTTAAGGGATAGTGTGCAAACTGCCAGGCAGCAGTCTCCTGGCCAGTTTGGGACTGTTTTTGCACCTAGTAAGAAACTGTTTCCAAAACAGTTTTGGGACATTGTAATCTGTCCAATTATGTATTAATATGAAGTAATAACAATGTGAAGATGAATTGATAAGAAATGCTTAAAAAGAAGCATAAAAACAGTAGCTAAATGTTAGGTAAAATGTAGTAACATTGCTACTTTGATTGTGTGACTTCATGTGCTTATTTTGATGATATGTGTATTGCTTGCTAGACCAAGGGCAACAGATTGGGGAAGAAGAGGATAGGAGTGGACATCCCAAAGCTAGAGGCAAAGGGATTTGGATCCAAGATAGTTGAATTGCTAGGAGTATTGTGAGTGTAACTATCCTAGGGTTGGGACTTAGGTCCTAACCAACCTTGTTATTGCTTAAATGAAATGTTAATGCCATGTAACATGAGTTAAAGTATATTTGGCTAATTAAGGGAAGAATGAAATGTATGATAACATGATTGATGCCATGATCATTGTGTTTACTTGGGTGTTAAGCAATTATGATCAAATGCTTGTCATGTGCATTGCTTATGCCTAAGGTATGAATTGACATGCTTTCTTGGAGAATAAGGTACGCACAATGCATACATATGCTTGTGTTTGTGAATGTATACATGGTTGATTGAATCAAATGGTATGTATAGTTATGTATTGGGAGTTAAGACTCCATAAGCCTAAGGGCTTGGCCTATGAATGGCATATTGTTGAATTGAATCATGAAAAGAATAAAGCTTAATTGAATTGGATAATCAACAACCTTGGTAGCTAGTTTGATAGATAGGAGGGCATGCCTTAGAATATTGAGCTCATATTGGCACTATGGTGCATATTGGCACTACGGTGCATATTGGTACGACGTTACATATTGGCATGACGGTGCATATTGGCACTTCGGTGCATATTGGCACTACGGTGCATATTGGCACTTCGGTGAATATTGTTAAGATTTGATTATCTAGTAAGCTACTTACCAAGGAATGTTGAAAGATGACTTAATGAACATTGCTTGTATTGTAAGAAACTTGTATGAACTTCCTTGCTTTGAAAGTAATGTATAAATGAATGGCTTTGTGTTTAACTGCCTAATTGGTGATTAGAGTTTTTATTTCTTGTCACCTAAGCATGATGATCGAATGGTACATGTGGATTATGATGTATGTTACATGTCTTCTAAGCAAGGTGTTTGAATGATATGCTATGATTACATGATGAATGTTGCTATGATTGAATGGGTGATATGTGAAATTTGCCTATGTTCTCATCTATGCAATTCGAAAGGTACATGGTTTTTGATGATAGTCTTGATTCCTTGGATTATATGTAAACTTGGACTTATGCTTTGAAATTGACTAGACTTAGTGTTACCTCACTAAGTACATATCTTGTACTTACCACTCTACTCTTTATTCTTCCCATAACAGATTAAAGAATACTTCAAGAGGATATCTTAGGTTTGAAGCAACACTTGTGGCAAGCTTAAAAGTATGAATCCATACTCTTTGTATACTCCTAGTTTGGTGGCACTAGAGTTTGTATTAAGTAGCCTTAATCATGCATTTGAACATGTGTTTAAGACTAGTTTCTGTAATGTTTGAATGGGCCTACTATGTATTCTATTTGGATAACTTAATCTATGTATAAAAACCATGCTAATTATGTATATATGAAGTAGATGCTGCGCATTATGAGATGGAAACCTAATGTTTGTTGAATCTTGTCTAATTTGAATGTTAGATTAATGTTGTATGATCATGCATTGTTTCCTATGGCCATTTGTATGATTCGGCCATGTTGAGATAAAGCCAAGGTATGTAAAATCATGCATTTACAATGTATTATATAAGGATGCCATAAAATGCTATGTTTGATTGAAATAAGAACCAAACGAATTATGATGAACTTGATTGTACTGAAACAAATGAAATATGACTAGGATACCATGTTGTTCGAATGGATGGGTGAATGTGTAACAAGATGTATGTTAGATGATTTGTGTTAAACATGCTAAATGGTTGTTTAGATAGTAACTTAAGGTGCAAGTAAGCTATTCCAAGCATGTTAGTGAATCTCTAGAGCTATTCGAATATGGTAAATGGAGTTGAAATAAGAATGGAAGTGAGATCATGTTTAGAAGCAACTTAATGTAATGTATAACACACTTGAGTTGTTGTTTGAATATTTGTATGCAATTTGAATGGATTGGTAATATGACAATTGTGACTTAAGTTGAAAGTATGAAATGGTACAAAATGGTACCTAAAATTGTATGCTATGTATGTTAATGGTTTCCTATAGTGGCTTTGCTTGATTGTGTTTAATGTTTTGAAAGGTTTAGATTGGGTTACTTGCGCAACAAGGCAAGTATCCCGAGGTTACTTGTTCGACAAGTAACCTCTCAATTGCTTTGCTTCCGCTTTGGTAAAGCTCCCTGAACCGGATTACGGCTAACCCAGGGATGGGGTGTTACATGGCAGGTTTGCAAAGCCATTTCTAATTCATTGATTTGTTTTGTTAGAGTCTCATTCTTGTATTTACTTGCTTTTAATTCAGCTATAGAGTCTCAATTACGATGCCTCTGTAGGGAGTCATCTAGCTCAATAATTTGGCCCCTCAGGTTCATATTCTCGGTTCTACTTCCAATCAATTCTTGTTGCATGGCTATTTGCTGTGTTTGAACATCTTTGAATCTTCTTTCCCAAAGATTGACACGCTCCTTTTCCTTTCGAATTTCAAGCTTCCATTTGGCAAATGTCTTTTCTGAATTGGCAAATTTTGCTGATGCACAGAGCTTTTTGTAATCACCCCGTAAACCACTCAAGTCTTCTTCAGCTTTGCTTTTTCCCTTCTTTAGCCTTTCAATCTCTTGTTCCTGAGACTGTATACCTAACTTCAACTAGTTCCTTTTGTTTCTAACCTTGACAGTTGGCTTTCCATCACAAAGTACTTCTTTTCAAAATCATGCTTTGCGATTTCCATTTCTAAGGGATCAACCTGCAAATGTTCCTCCACTGATACACTATTTTCTGGATTTTGTAAAGGATCATTGTCATTAATTCTTCTGCTTCTCCATCGTTGATACTCTAGTGTGACTCTAGGTTTTTCATCGAACGGCTCCATCTTGCAAATATGCTTCCATGCCTTAGTGATCATGGAGACAATTTTCTTGTAGTCTTTACCCTTGTATGGAAATTCGCAGGTAGCAAGCCCTCTTGTTGTTGGGATGAAATGCCTCGATCTGCATTGCCTGGATAATAATAACGAAGCGTATCCAGTTCCACCCAATATTCTAAGTAGAGGGACCCAATCATAGTCCCCACATTTGTATATAATACTATCAGGGAAAAACTAGTGTGCTTTCCAGATGATATCTTTCTTCTCGAAGTTTCAGAAAATAACAATCCATTTGTCATGAGAGATGTTCTCCTGCCTTCGTGTAGATGCCAAATCTTTTAGCGACGAGTAATTCTAAAAGCATGCTCGATAAGAAAAATTCTTTTGACTTTGAAAAGTAGATATGAAACGAAACTAGTAAATGCTGAGCACAACCGATGAACCTCCCATCGCCGCTTCTTCTACAAGCACTGAAAGACCTGGAAGTTTCGGCTAAGATTGCTGGAATAGGGATAATTCCTTTGTCAAGGTGATCAAATAGTTCCATAACAACATCACCAATATATCTCAACGATTTGGGAAAGGTAACCAAATCGTAGATGGCTAGGGCAAACATTTTGACCTATTTTTCTCACTTGGATTGGACTTGGATTAGGTCTCGGATGGATCACCAGGAGATGCAGGTGGTTTCCCCTTTTTCCTTTAATCCTGGCTTTAACCCATTATTCATACATGCCGATCATTTTTAGCAGTTTTTTCTGAAACGCTGGAGAATTAGGAGACTTGAAGTAGGCTTTATCTACCTGGATTTTTGGGCAACAAATCGAAGCAGTGTATTCTTCAAAGGTTGGTACCAAATCAACATCTCCTAGAGTGAAGCAACTGTAGGAGAGATTCCAGAACTGGTCAAGGGCTCAAAATAAAACTTTGTCAATACTGACATCTAGCAAATAAGGTAAATCATCGTAGTTGTTGTAGAACAACTGCTTGTTTTCTTCGTCCCACTGGTCCCAGATTTCTTTTAACTCCTACAGCTGGTTCTGAGTCGATCTAATACTAGTGAGATCCAGAACTCCAACTTCTCACCCTCTAGCAAACTGTCCATTTTCTGGTGCCGAGTCTCTTCTGACCACCTCTGCTTGCCTAGGTTTCCTTCCACCCTATCAAAAAATCAGTTCTCCATACCAGATCTTTTATAACGGTTAAACTTGCCTCAACACCTTATTAAATAATAAAAAATGCAATGTAGGGGCAAAGAAAATCAAAGACAAAACGAAGCATGTTAGTATCGATATAAATAATATCATAACAATAAAAAAGCTGAATTAAAATATTCCTAGAACATGCTTTTCTACCCAACATGCTTTTGAAAGAAATAAAATCCTACCCCATCATGCTATCTACCCGCATTCTTGTTTTCATAAAAGAAGAGACATGATATTGAATTATTGCGAAACAAATAAATAAACGATAAATAAACAATACTGAAATTAAAGGGCATAATTGAAAAGAAATTAAAACCCCATATCATTCTCTATTATGCGCTTATAGGGTGACTCTCTAAACAGGTGAGGTTCGGTATGGCTTTAAACAAGGTAGGCTGATATGGCCCATTACATGTGGCTTAGTTCTAACAAAGGTACCCGAATTGTACTTACTATCCTATTGAGGCTAGTAAGCACAGTTCAGGGGGATATATTCCCCTAGGTATGCATGGAAATGGAATTCGCACGAAGACAAAGGGGCAAATATCCCGAAAGTGATCCACTATCCTGCACAGAGGTGGTACCTCACGAAGGAGCAACTTCTCACTCCCACTTAAAAGGGACGGAGCTTGGGTGCAGAGCTCATGATATGCAAAACCAAGAACAAAATTTAAAAAAGCTTTTTGTAAAGAATTTAAAAAGAAAAGGGATCACAAAATAAACTTAAACCGAATTTATAGTTTCCACTCATTAAGATAAAAAGTAATTGACTAGTGGCTCGACTCTCGAAAAAATGGTAGTCCCCAGCAGAGTCGCCAATCTGTAAAAATGGGAGTCGCCACCAATCTTTTTTAATTAAGGTGAGATTGGATGACCTGAAAACTCGGCTATTTTAATAAAACTTGTTTTTGTGTCATTTGATTAAAACGATGAGTTTTGGTCTACGAAACCAGAAAAATAGGTTCGAGAGTCAGTTATGTGTAAGGAAGGATGAGCACCCCCACAACGCCCAAAATTGGTACATAGTCGATTATATATTGTCTAAATGATGGAAATTAAGAATTAGAATTTAATTTAAAATTTGTGATCCTTTAAAATTTTTAAAAGAATATTTCTTTGTATGAAAAGAATTTACACCCCTACACCCGGGGTATAATTTCCGTTTCATTCCCGAATGAAGGGATTTTATTTTGAAAATCATAATTTATAATCAAAAATTGATATTTTATAATAGGGACTAATGGAAAGCAACATCTCTTACGTACGAGGTACGTTTTTCACGATTAATCCTTAAAAATGGTTTTAATTTAAAATTCGATTAAAACATATTTATGATATATACAAATATATATATATATATATACATCAGAATATAAATATTAAGTAAATAATGATAATAATAGTTAATTAATTAATAATAATAATAATAATAAAACTAAAACTAAAATCGGTGGCCATATCGCAAAAGGACGTAAATTGAAAGACAGAAATGTGAAGCATACAAAGCGGAGGGACTAGAATTGCAATTTGCCCATTTATCAGAAACACACGGATCCTTCCTCCGGGTCGGTTCGACGCGCGGGTTGGAGAGGGTCAAAATGACATCGTTTTGATTGGTATATAAATACCCTTTATGGCCCCAAAAAATCATTTTTGCATCAGATTAAGAAAAAAACTCAAGCCTCTCTCTCAAATGCTATCTTTCTCCGAATGCTCTCGTCTGCCCAAGCGCCATGTCGGCCGCAGCATGCCACCATCGGCAGTTGTTCAGCGACTGCAGTGCCGGTGACCGAAGTTCAAAAAGAATGAGGTCGATGCGGTTTTTCCTTCTACACTTGAATTTGAGATTAGTTTCTCTCAATACCTTTCCTATTTATATAGATCTTGGAAAAATGAAGCTTTTTTGTATGTTTATCTATATTTTTTACCTTTTCGATTTATTTTCTACTTTGATCTCCTATCTCTTTTGGCTTTTTTGATTCAAATGACAAGAACAAAGAATTTTTTGTGTATCAATTATTTTTTTTCAAATCCTTTTGCTTACAAGTGATGGGTTTTTATACCCATCTCTATTACATTAACGAAATAAAAAACCCATATTTTAGTTGATCTGGCCGATTTAATGATGATATTTGGGATAATAATCCCTTATTTTTGCAGATCTGGGTGGTGGAGCAAGAATGGCAGGGCAGTGGCCGGCCACGGTGGTGCGCGTGCAAGCCACGGCAGCCGAAGAGTAGGCGCGTGGCATGCACGCGCCACTAGGAGATGAAGGGACATGGGCGGCGGCTGCTAAGGATAAACATCTTAGGTTTAGTTTAATTTTTAGGGTTAGGGGTGTTTTAGGTATTTAGGTTATTTTGGGTTATCAAATATGGGTTTTGGGATGTGGGGATTTTTATATTTGGGTTTGTATTATAAATGGGCTAAAGCCCGAATGAAATGGGTTGTTACACTATCATTTTGGTCCCTAGTTCATACGTATGCAATTGAATGAGTTTGGATGAATGTTTTGAGCTGAATTACGAGAAGTAAGCATGTAATTGGGAACTTCGAAATCAAGTAAATCCCTCTAATTTCCCAGATTTTGCAATCTGGTCCCTAAATTGAAAATATAAACAATTGGATGTCGTTTTGATGCCCGATTGAGTTGATACTTTCACCCGCTGCTAGCATGTTCACCATAGGTCGTAACGATGTATCTAGACAAGATAAAAATAAAAAAATATACTTAATTTGTTAATCATTTTGGGTTTTGTTTCAGCAAAACCTAGTGTAGCTCGCTTGGTTCAGTTTGACGTCTAGGCCGGGGCGAGGGGGTTACAACCCGGAAGGAAACTGATGCTCAACCTTAACACGCTGACCCACCACGCGCCTAACAACAAAATCAACGACATCTTTATTTAAACCCACCCAATAGTACTCTTCCTTCAACCCTCGATATATCTTGGTACTACCAGGATGCATAGCAAAAGAACTAGCATGCGCCTTGGTCAAAATGGTATGCCTCAACTCATCATCACTAGGCTCCACTATCTGATCCTTGAAACATGACACTCCATCATCACTAAAGTGAAAATCTGTCAGTTTTCCATCCATGATAACCTTAACATGGTTTACCAACGCCTCATCATAAGGTTGCTTTTCCTTAATCAACTGTGACAAGGATGGCTTCACTTGTAACTCGGCTAACAAGCCTCCATCCCGCATCACACTTAACTGAGCAAATATCACCGTCAACTCCACCACAACTTTCCTACTCAAAGCATCAGCTACAAAATATTTCAAACTCCAACCATCTATGTTGCCTAAGATTCAGATCCTTTTATGTCATCAAATATTTCAAACTCTTATGATCCATGCACACAACACACTTCTCACCATAGAGATAATGTCTCCAAATCTTCAACGCAAACACAATCGCGGCAAGCTCAAGATCATGCGTAGGATAATTGCGTTCGTGCACCTTCAAATGCCTAGATGCATAAGTCACAACTTTTCCTTATTGCATCAACATACAACCCAAACCCACATATGATGCATCGCTATAAACAACAAACTCCTTACCAAGCTCGGGTTGAATCAAGATCGGAGCTTGCGTCAAAGCCTCCTTTAACTTTTCAAAAGCCCTTTGTCTATCCTCCGTTCACTCAAAACAAACGTTCTTTTGCAACAACTTGGTTAAAGGAGCACCAGTCTTTGAAAAAACATCCACAAACTGACGGTAATAACCAGCCAACCCAAGAAAACTGCTAACCTCTAACACAGACTTGGGTGACTTCCAACCTATCACCGCCTTAATCTTATGTGGATCAACCCAAGTTCCACCGGCTGACTCAACATGCCCAAGGAAAACAACCTCCTTAATCCAAGACTCACACTTGCTCAAAATGGCATACAATTGATTATCCAACAATGCCTAAAGCACTATCCGCAAATGTCTATTATGATTCTCCTCGATACGAGAGTACACAAGAATATAATTAATAAGCACGACCATGAATTGGTCCAAAAACTCATAGAACACCTGATTCATCATATCCATGAATGCAACGTGGGCATTAGTCAAAACAAATGGCATCACCATGAACTCATAATGCCCGTACCTTGTATGAAAAGCAGTATTAGGCACATCCACATCCTTCACTTTCAACTGATAATACCCTGACCTCAAGTCAATTTTAGAAAACACTGAATCTCCTCTAAACTGATCAAACAAATCATCAATCCGTGGCAAATGATAATTATTCTTAATCATCAACTTATTGAGTTGCTGATAATCAATTCACATTTGCATTGTGCCATCCTTCTTTTTCACAAAGAACAGTGGCGCACCTCACGACGAAACACTAGGCCTAATAAATCCTCGATCAAGCAACTCCTAAAGTTGTGTCTTTAACTCCTTCAAGTCCTTCGGTGCCATGCAATAGGGAGTAATAGACAATGGAGTTGTATTTGTATACAACTCAATGCCAAACTCAACCTCTTTATCCGGTGGCAAAGCCGACAATTCCTCTGAAAAAACACCCAAAAATTCATATAGTGCGAATATCCTAAACACGTACCTCCTTTTATTCTAGATTCATAACATTAGCTAGGAATGGCTGACATCTGGAATCCATCAAACGACTCGCTTCTAGCGTCGAAACAACATTGGGTAAGAACTTAGCATTTTCACCCACAACAACCACTTTGTAATCATCAACGAGTTTCAAGGAAACTTGCTTGGTTTCAAAATGAACCATATCCCTATGCTCGGTCAACCAATCCATCCCAAGATTACATCAAAATCGTGAAATGGCAACTTCATCAAATCAATCGCAAACACAGGACCTTGAACAGTCAAAGGACATCTCCTAAACAAACTTCTTGTAACAACCGTTTCGTCGAGAGAACTAGTTACTTGTATTCCCACATATAACACCTTAACAAGTATATTAAGCAAATGCACATGTTCACTCAAGATATATGAATGCTTAGAACCAGAATCAACCAAAGAAAACAATGACAAAGATTGAAATGTAAATGTACCTGCAATTCACGTCGGTGTCATTACATCCCTCGCGATGTGCATACACCCTCATAGGAACACAACCTTCTGGTTAAATAGCAATGGTATGAGCCACCATCCTCGAACCCTCATCCTTTCATTGAAACTATCCCCGGCCACGACCATGGCTTTTTTGTGGTGCAACTGTATGTGCCCCGGCCATGATGATCAATACAATATTTTAATGATCTAAAAACCCATGCAATGTTTGATTCAGTGTCTTCAAACAATATCAGGTCTATACAGTGAAGCAATGACTTGATATAACTTATTAGCCTTGAATTTAGGACTAATTTTAAACCTCTACAAGTTTTAGGGACCAATCTATAAATTCTGTGAACTAGGGTTCCTATACTGAAATTAACTATACCACAATGAAATATAACCTATAATCAGTGAACATACAAATTTTCATGTCAATCAAAGTCGATTTATATTAAGCCAATAAAAAATAGGTGACCACTTTGTAAATTAAAAAAATTATTTAACATATTATAACTGAATTACCTGTATCGCTACCAATAATTGAGAGGTCGTATCAGTACGCCATGCAAATTTTATAAATTATCAGATTCCAGTGACCAAAACTCGTATTGGTACACCCAGTTGTACCAGTACGGATGGACTAGTATCGGTATGCCTTGAAATCGTACCGATGCATTTTTACAAATCAAATTCTAGTGTTGCTTTTCGTACCAATAAGCTAAAGTCTGTATCGATACGCCTAGTTGACCCATGTTGACTTGTTCCAAATATGTATAGCCGTACTGATATGCCATCACCCGTATCGGTACGACAAGGTATGTAATGACACATTCAATCTGGTTTTTTATCCAATTTGACCCTTCAATCAATATCCAAATCTTATGAAATTTTGCAGGAAAGTGTAACACCCTAAATTGTCACTTAGGAGAATAACTTTTAATAAATGGTGGTGATCCAAAATAGGTGTAACATACTCAAACCCCCTTAGTAGGATTAGGCATGTTACTACACAATGCATATAAGTACCAACAAGAACAATTCGATTAAGACAAACACATTCAATGAGATTCAAGTTTACTTAATTATCAAGTAATAAGATTCAATCTTACTTGCTAAGCAAGTAAGTCAATTGAATATGGAAGATGGATGACACATTCGAATCTAAGATGCTCATATTAAGTCATTTGCTTACACTAAAGTGGTTATGAATCCATGTTTGGAAGGACATGATCAAGTATGCATGCTTTATGCATATTTAGGAGAATTGCCATTATTTAGGAGAATTGCCATTATTTAGGAGAATTGCCATTATACCAATTGTAGTTTAGTCATCTTACACTATGTTGAATGGAAGCATAGCAAGCATATGAGATAGTCATGGTTCAATTTCTAATCATCAAGCATAATAGTCAAGCTATGCGCATACATGCTGAAAATGCAAAAATTACACCTTAAGGGTCCTAATTTAAATTAAGTTATACAAACCATACTAGATAATCATATAATTACAAGCCTTAGGTGCCACCATCATAGGAGTGCTATAACAAATTGAATATATACTTTTCAAGCAAAATGTGACTTGAGTGAGCCTTGACTTCAAGATAGGATCCGATATTAACCTATATAGTAGCAAGGAGATTTGACAAGCAAAGCTTATTGAGTGTGTTCAAAGAATGCAAGCAACCATACAAACAAGTCTCAACTACGAACCATCTAATAGATGGTATGGTTCCCCCATCAATAAGGAACCAATCGATCAATCAATAAAACAATAACCATATGTGCAATTTTAATGATAACCAATGTGAGGTTTATACTATAAACATGTATCAATCATCAATTGCATAATAAAGAGTACAATATGCCATTCGTATAACATCAATGGGCCAATCATATAGCATTTACCAATACAATTCTTTCTTTTAATTATGGATTCAATAGATATGGTGTATGTCTTTCTTTTTAAGTATAGCCTTGAGAATCGATTATTCAGTCTAGATACTCGAGTCCCCAACCAAATTGTCTCCAAAACAATAATCAATATGGTACAAGTACCGGTCAATAATCCCTCCTACTATCGCCAATGACCAATAACAATTCTTCCCTCCTATTGTCACCAAATAAGGACGAATGTCTTGGACCGTAGTTCACCCTGACACTGAGCTCTATGGACTCTATGGCATGCCAACTATATCTATGACCGAATCGAGACCAAGGCTTACAATCATATCACTTTAACCATTTCAATATATATAGTTTGAATCAATATGCACATCTAGTGCCAATAGCCCTCTTTCGAATAGGGTTCAATGCCAATTCCAATATCAATAGTCAAGTAATCAATATTCCAATAGTCAATGAGGGAATGTCAATCAATATGACATTAAACAATGAATTGAATTACTCTAATTTATAATAAGCATGCTTCATTTCAATAGAGTTCAATTAAACAAGAAGCATATCATGGCAATCAATTATAATTCAAGCATGCTTCCCAATCAAGTAACCACTGAAAACTTCTCAAAAGGGGGCACTTACCTTGCTAATGTTCAATAGCAAGTGCATTACACAATTTACACCAATAATCAATAAGTAATTCAAATCAGAAATGGACTTGGAGAGGTTACCGCCCTTTCCAAACTTTAAGCTACACTCACAAGAATTTTCTAAGCTATTGACGTTCCCGGATCGCAATCCCTTTCCGTCTAGTAGCTTGCTGATCTAAGTGAGCCTCTTTTTCCTCAATTTCCACTTGATCTATCATTACATATAATGAATAGTGTATTAGGTAGAATTCAACAACCATTTAAGTCATTATATGACTCCATACATTCAAGCATTCAATTCAACATCTAGACTGCTGCTGCCTGGCAACATGTGCACTACTTGCTTAAATGTTCATATCTTTTATTTTGTATGTCGGAATTTCGAACCGTTTAGACCGTTAAAAAGCTAACTTAATTATATTTCTAACCATATAGGCCTTGAATTTTTATTCATTGCGAATTAATACAGTTTTTTTATTTAAAGGCAGACCAAATTAAGCCACTGGACAGTTTGCACTATCCTTAGAGATTAATCTCTACAAACAGTTTTATAACTCGGAATTCGATTTTGTTTGTTGTATACAAAACTAGACATACTCATGATTCTGTACATATAATATTTATTCCCTAATTTGATCTATGTGATTTTCTACAAATTTTTAAACTTACTGCCCGAAACACAGTCCTCTGGACAGATTTTCTTAAGCTAGATTCTAGCTTCATTAGTCACTTAGACAAGGATTCTAACATGATTGTTCAACATATATACACACTCATACATGTCTAAGTCAGTCTAATTATGTGTCAAACATATGAAAACATGGCAATTAACCAATATTTTAGAATTGGTTCATTAAGACATCACCCCAATAGAATTTCCAGCAACAAGAATCTCAATTTACATATCAATCATCAATTCTAGTATTCATCTAAGTTTTTCCAGCAACTAACATACATTTCACCATCAATTTGGTTAATGACAACATCAATTTCAAAGGCCATTCGATTCTAATATGTTTTCACTAGTCATATATACAAATCAATTCAATATGAGAACACATACAAGACTCTTAATTAATTCTTGGAATTTTGCAGCCATCAATCCAACATTTCTCAAGCCAAACAAGTTGTTAGAATCACAAATCAAAGAGGAAATTCATGAACACAAAATATTACCTTAAAGTTGAACACAAATTCAAGCTCTACCACAATCCCCATATTGATTTAAGCTTGTATTTTCTCTCCTATCTCTCTCAATGGTGTTTTCGGTGGGAGGAGGAAATGAAGAATATGACAAACATTTGTTTGTTATTCTTCTAAGGGAAATCCATGTGGCCTCCTCACAAGATGCCACCTTCAAGACATCTAATTGGAGTCTAATTCACCATGCAAGCTACAAATTTTCTCATTATACTTTAAGGTCACCTTAATTAAGCTCTTTCATTTCTTAATCTCACAATTCGGCCCATTAAGAACATTTTAGTCACTGCAATTGAGTATTCTTCTTTTTAATTCTCACAATTAGCTCTCTACTTCAATTCAATTAGGGCATAGTTTGACTAGCTAATAAGTTTAATTAATGGTAACAATTTTTAGGCTCGGTTTAAGGATATTACAATAGGTGACTAAAATGTGTGATTCTATGGATGGCCAAAATAAAAGATTTTACAATTAGGGTACTAGTTCGGAATGACTAGTTTGAACACTTAGCAATTGTTGTATACTGCATGTTAAACCAAATAGTTAAAAAGGATTTGTCCATGTAGCAAATGATTAGGTGAAACACATAGTCATGATAATTTTAAGTGGGAACTGCCACCAAACCAATGCTTCCATCATCTTCTTCTTCTTCCTAGAAAGGAGCCGAAACTTAATGGAGAAAAATGAGAGAATGGTTTATGGTGTTGCTTGAGGGCCAAAGGTTTTAGAGTTTGTATATTGTTTAATCGTCTAAGCATGTAAGCTTTCTTTCTGGTAAACTCCTTAAATTCGAAGTATGAATGTTGTATTGAAGAATTATAGATTGGTTATTGTATATTTGTTTATGATACTCAGTTTAGAGAATTTGAATGATGGAAAGTAGACTTAGAATATGAAGTAAGTTTAATTGAAGCTTGAATTGATAGAACCGGGTAATGGTGATGGGAGTCTAAGTCTTTGACATGAATGTATGCATACTAAATTTTTACACATTGGGATCAATTGATGAATTATATGATCCTTGTTCGATTTAGGAAACTGGTTGGATCAAGTCTCGTACTATTTTGGTTTTGGTGTTGTAAAACTACTTAATCTGTCAAAATTAGTACACAAAAACATAGTTGTTTAATGTTAAATTAATGGTGTAATGTTATGAAATCAAAGGATGAACTTAGAGGGTGTGTTAGGGGCGCATTTTCAAATCTGCCTTGTTTCAGGCAACAATTCTTGGGATAACTTAGGGATGAAAATTGACTTGTTTAAACATAGTTTAAGGTTAAATTGAAATATGAATTTACGATTTATCATTTAGTAGATAGTCTAATGAATAAAGGGGATGCATACAAGTTTGATGGAAGGTTGTTATTGCTAGAAGTGTATATGTGTGCAAGGGGCAATTTCGAATGGTTCATGTTTTAAGGGACTGTTTTGTTGGTTTATGATAAGGGTCATGATAGAATTGTTAAACTGGGTCATTGAATGTTATGTTTAGGAGGACTTAAGCTTGAAATGCGTGTTTGGGCAAGGAATTGATAGATAGTTTTAAAGTCTATGTGTATATGAAATGATTCTAATGTATTATTGAATTCTTATTACAATAGACAAGAACGATTCGGATCAAGGGGAAGAAAAGCGGAAAGGACTAGTGATACACGATCAAAACTAGGTCGGAATATTTGTGACTGTAGCTTGAGTTTAATTAATTTAAATTGTTGTATAAATTCTAAGCTATTCGAATGTCAAGAAGGTTTCATTGCCTTACTTTCTTGTGTGTGTACTTGAATCCTTGGAAGGTAAGCGCTAAGGTAAGATGTATGTTAAGGGTGGATTCAAACATGTTATGGATGAATGAATTGAATGCTCTAATAGCATCCTGGTTGATAGATACACTATATATATGTATATAACAAATGAAGAATAAGGTAGCTTGAATTAATATAGTTCACTAGAAAGTTGTGTTTGGTTTTGGTCTAGTCGAATGGGCATGCCAATAGAGTAATATGAGCTCAACATGGAATTTTGGACTAAGGTCCCCTAATAGGTACAAGAGTACCCCAGAGAATGTATATAGGAATAAATTGTCAATGGTAGAAAAATGGCAATTGTTTGTTGTTGTGACAAGGGAATCTAAAACTTATATAGGATTTCCCAAGATTATATGATTCAACTGAGGTTCTCTGTGTTAATTCTGATGTTCTATAAATAAATGGTGAAATTAATCAACCTAAGAAGGTTGCCTGACATGTAACTCTAATCCTTGAAATCAGTTGCCTAAATGATTCTGATTGACTGTTGAGTCTATGTCTTGAATAGCTATTGCCATTTGGTCTAAATAGTCTCAAGTATTTCTTGCCACGATATAGATTCTTGAACCCGTGTAACTGTTGGGATATATATATATATTGATTTCATTTTGTTCTATGTAGCCAATCTAACTACTCACCCTGTTCATCCACAGTTTAGTATATTTTTAGAGTAAGTTCGAAAGGTTGAAGCGAGGTCACCAGAAGCACATAAAGTATGTTTGAATTTTGTTAAATAGCTCATAGTTGGTGGCACTAGTTTAAGGGGGGTTGTTATAATCTTTTTTGGGTATGTTTAATCAGTTGTATCTGAAGTATTGAAGTATGTTATGTTTTGAAGAACTTATATGTTTTATGTGTGATTGTTTATGGTTGTTAAAGATTGCCTTCATGTGGGCTTTTTGATATATGGTTGGTTAACTTAGATTTCTATGTGTTTTCAATTGCATTGTATGCTATTAGCCGAAGATGTAGAATGTCCTAGTAAGGATCATGCTTGTATGTTTTTGAGGCTAGATCAAATTCGATTTGTCCATAGAAGAGAATGACCATCGATATATTACGCATAAATATCTCTTTAATTGAAAAGCAATATAAATAAAACAAATTAGGTTCACTTTGTATGCTAGTATGTTTTCTTGTTTTAACCAACACTAGTTTACAAGTGCATAACTTGTTGATCATGTAATTGTTCGGATGGTCTATGATTTAAATGAGTCATGTTGTGTTGAGTTCATTGCTACTTATATGGATAGCCATTGGTTCGTATGTCTGGTAGTTATGTCCATATTCTTTGAATGCTTATTATCTTCTTTATCTTGAATTCAAATCAATTTCAACTCTAACTTATTAGACAAGCTAGACTGTCTTCTCTTAGCCTGATAATTCCTTATAGGCCGGGGGTGGGGTTTTACAATTTGGTGTCAGAGCTAAGGTTTAGTCGATCCTAGGACTAAACCAATTTAAGTTGTGTCATATGCTGTTTAAGTGCCACCTATGAGTTGATTTGAATTGTGCCCTATACCTTGTTTGATGGAATCTTTGTTAAATGTTAATTTCAGATGTCGAAGACACATCTGGCCCAAGATGGAAATAGCCTGGTTGGCTCCTCCAATGAAGGGGGAGTGTTAGACTGAATCAGGATCAAATAGATCCTCAAAAGGCTACAGAACCACAGCCTGAGGCTCCTCAGATAAATCAAATCCAAGAGGAATATTTTCTCAGCATGACTGAGATGTTTAATCAGTTCATCACTACAATGAAGCAAAATGATCCTCCTGCATCTACAGTGAGCTATTCGAAAGCTCCTATTAATAAATTGGCTCAGCACCGAGCCTATACTTTTGCAGGATCGGATGAGGACAACCCTGAAGTAGTTGAGTACTGGTTGGAGTATGCCGTGGCTTTACTTGTTGACAAAGCTTTAAACTGGTGGGAAACTACAATCTTGACTGTTCCAAAAAATTCTATCACTTGGGAATTTTTCCTGAGGGAATTTCGGAAGAAATTTGTGAGTGAACAATATATAGCTGAAAGAAGGAGATGTTTCTTGCAAGTATGGTGCTGAATGTATCAAGAAGGAGGAGGACAAATGTAGGATGTTTATTGAAGGATTGAATGATGAGTTAAGCACGATGTTCATAGCCCTCAGAATAACTGATTTTCAAGACCTAGTAAATCGAGTAATTTCCATGGAGTCTCGAATGAAAGCGAGTGATAAAAGAAGAGAGAATTTTTCTAAGAAAGATAAAAGACCCCGAAGTGATAACAAATCTTTGTGGCCTTCAAAGAAATCGAGAGGCCAAGGAGGGGGCCATTTGAATCAAGTTACTTCACCAAGGGGTAACTTCATTCCGAAGCCTCAAACCGTAATCAAATCTTCTGCTCCAATAATCTCCATTAATAGCTCGGGAAACTCGGGCAGAGAACTTCAATCTCGACACTGTAATATCTATTAAAACTTCCATTCTGGTCAGTGTAGAAGAAAATCAAATGCTTATTTCCGATGTGGAAGTATGGATCACTATGTTCGAGATTGTCCTCAGCCTTTCGACAAGCCCCCGGTTAAGGTGGCCTCCAATTCAAACCAAGCTCCCCCTCCTAAGGGAAAAGGGGTGAGACAAGCTCAATTAGGGAACTCAGGAAGATCCCGGGGTCAGGCTATTACCACTACTCATCAAGAGTCCCAGACCCCTGCTCGTATATATCACATTCGAAGCCGTGATGATGAAGAAGCACCTGAGGTTATAGCAGGTACCGTTGAACTAAATAATAGTACTGTATATGCTTTAATTGATCCAGGATCTACTCATTCCTTTATTCACTTTCCTTTGATTGAAATGTTGAACTTGAATTCTGAAATTGTTGATCAAGAACTCCTAATTTCAAACCCTATGGGGAAATGTCTAGACCTAAATGTTCTTTGTAGGGATTGTCCTTTGTATATTCGGAACATTCCTTTCCCTATTAATCTTTATGTACTGCCCTTCTTTGAATTTGATTTAATTTTGGGTTTAGACTGGTTAGGAAGACACCGGGCTTAGGTAGAGTGTAATAAGAGAAAATTATACTTACGGGGTTTAGGAAAAGAGTCAATATCCCTTATTAGTCAAAAGCCAAAAAGGTCAAATGCCTTATTTGCTAATATACTCAGAACTGTTAAAACTGAGCCTAATATTAATTCAATTTTGACTATGTCTGAATTCTTTGATGTTTTTCCTGAGGAACTTTCGGGATTGCCACCGAATTGAGAAGTTGAATTCAAGATCGGGATTCAACTAGGAGTCAATCCCATATCCATTACTCCTTACAGAATAACTCCAGTTTAATTAAAAGAGCTTCAAAAGCAGTTGCAAGAACTGCAAGACAAAGGGTTCATCCAATCAAGCTCTTCACCCTGGGGAGCCCCGATACTCTTTGTCAAGAAGAAAGATGAATCAATGAGGTTATGCATAGACTATCGACAACTTAATCAAGTCACGATTATGAATAAGTACCCGCTTTATAGAATTGAAGATTTGTTTGATCAACTAAAGGGTGCTTCAGTATTTTCTAAATTGATCTTAGATCGGGGTACTGTGAAATGAAAGTAAAGGAGTCTGATATTCTCAAAACTTCCTTTAGGACTCGATATGGCCATTACGAGTTCCTAGTAATGTAATACCCCAAAATACGGTATAATAGTATGTTACTAATTACTAGCAATCATGTTTGATTTAATGATGTCTTGAATTTGTTTGTACATCAAGTTAATGACTATTTTGCTAAGTTGGGAAAATAGGAGAGTTAATTAAATATGACTTAAATGAAAAGCTTGATAAATGAAGACTTGCATGTAAATTTATAAGTTAGGGAGGACCCTTACATATGTCACATTGTTTGGAGACATGTGGGCAAGGGAGAGGGAGCTATGGTTTTTGGGGAATTGGATGACCAAAATTCATTTTTGGTTATTCTTCTTCAAAGACCAATTCAAGGAAAGAAAGAGAGCTAAAAGGGGGAGCTTAATAGAAAATTTAGAATTGCCATGGAAATTTGGGAGATTTGAGTTCAAGCTCATGGGTGTAGTTCGATCTTCTTAGGGAGAATGTAAGTAATTATGTTTTCTTCTTGCTTAGAGCTTAAATCGAGAACTATATATGATTTTTTATGTAATTTGCATGTTGGTGAATCAGTTAGAGATAGATAAAGAAATACATGCTATGAACGTTTCCTTGAAACCTTTGATTGTTTCATGCTTTGAGAATTAACTATAATATGATTCGGTTGATCTTTGGAATCAGATTTAATGTGATTGAAAATGAAGTGTTCAACTTACATCTTTGTTGTTTGCACAATTGATGTTTAGTTGGCTGGTCTGTGATTAAAATTGTGAAAATAGTTGTAATAAGGGCTGTTGTGTGAAATTGATGAATTTATGAATTTGGTATCGTGAGTTGGGTTGTTAAGTGAGTGAAAATGTTCGTAAATATAGTAAGCTGGATTGTTGATTTGAATGAATCCATACCTTGTTGTCCAATTGGAATTAGATTCAAAACTGCCCAGATTTAATGTTTAAACATGTGAATTTATGAAATGGTACATATAATGACCATATGTGTAAAAATAGGGCATGAAATGTAAATACATGAACTTGGGAGCTATCTTAGACATGTATGAGAGTGAATACAAGTTAAATTAACATGTTAGAACTACCATCTAAGTGATCAATGAAGCTAAAATCTAGTTTAGCGAAATCTACCCAGAAAACTCTGTTATGGGCAGGAACTTTGAAAATTCACTACAATTGTTAATGATTGAATTAAAAGCTGTAATTTATATTTTTAGAAACATTAATATGTATAGTTTCACATGCAACAAACAGAGTTGAATTCTGAACTATAAAACAGATTTTAGAGATGAAACTCTAAGGATAGTGCAAACTGTCCAGTGGTGTAAATTTCCCTGTCTTTAGGATGAAAACTATATTAATTGGTAAGAAATAAAAATTCAAGGCCTATATGGTTAGAAAGAGAGTTAAGTTATATTTCTAATGGTGTGAACGAATTTAAATTACGACATACAGAATGAAGGTTATGCATGTTTAAGTAAACAGTGCACAAGCTGCCTGGCAGCAGCAGTCTAGGTATTTTGGACAGTTTTGTAAACTGTTTGGACAGTTTGGTTACTGCCCTGCTTCTGCCCCAATTGGAATGTACATATGTAAGCATACTGCTTGATTATTGAACATGTGTATTGGGACAGTTTCAATGTATGGAAACAGTTATAAAGTAGGTTGTCTAAATGATGTCAAATGTATGCTAGAGTGTGCATGAAATCATGCATTGTTTAAATTGGTTACTGACTTTGAATCTACAGTCTTGTGTGCAATGTTATAGCAAGGAGAAAACATGTGGAGGAAGAAAGTAGTGACCAAGCTAGTGGCAAACACAAAGGAGTTTGGATCCAAGACTAGCTAAGCTTGGAGTATTGTGAGTGTAGTTTACTATAGGGTTAGGACTTAGGTCCTAACCAAATATGCATGACTACTTTCTTGCTATTGATATGCCATGATAATGAGCTTAATTAAACTTGAATATGGATTAAAAGGGAAGATTGGACTAAGCTGAAATTTGTGATTAAGTGATAGCATGGAAATGGATAAGTTAAATTATTTAGAAAGAAATGTGTAAACATTGTGTGATTCCATGCCTTGAATGATTCCATTTGAATTGCTTGCTTGAGTTACACTATGGATGTAAATGCTTGATTTCTTGTTCTTGATGTTGCCTATTCGAATTGTGGCATGTATGCATTATAATGATATATGATGCTTGATTATTGTATCATGAAAGCAATTCACTCGAATTCTTACTTGATACCTGAGATGGTAATGTAAATACTTGCTTGAAAGATAAGTAATTGGTGATTGTGGACCTAAGGCTCACATAGCCTAAGGGCTAAGTTAATCTTGACATACTTGCTTGAAAAAATCTTGAATTACATGATGTCTTGATGTAAGCATGAATTAATTGAAATAAAGAGCTAAGGCTCAACTAGCCTAAGGGCTAAGCATGATATTGCTATAACTTGCTTGAATGTAATTCTCGAATATGAATTGTCTCGATTTGAACATGAAAGCATAAAACATAAGAAACAACAACAAGATTTAAAGTGTAAGAATACCCCTATAATGAAAGTTTAAAGATTTAAAAGACTTAAGTTGCCTAAAATGGAAGTCCTTGGATACAATGGTATGATGCATGGTATACTTGGGACTACGGTCCATGAGCCACGGCTCGGGGGGACACCCCATTACATGTAATATGTTTTTAGCGACAGTTGGAGGTAACAGGGGAGTTGTACGGAGTGGCGACAGTTTGGTTGGATAGTGAGAAGTATAGGATTGAGATGTTTTCGATATTAGCCATTGCTATGTGCTTTGAGCTAAGTATCTCTTGGACATTTATGGTCAAACACGAACCAATGTTATTCATGACCAATTGTGATCCAAGGAAAACATGTTAAAAATATATGAACCTTATTGAGAAATTGAATAAGAAATTCAAAAGAAAATCTTGAATACTTGAATTATATCTTGAAATACTTAAATGACTTGACAATAAATCTTGAACACTTGAATCACTTGACATGAATTCTTGGAATACTCGAATTGCTTGACATGTAATGCTTGATTCTTGACATGAAACTCTTGAAATGATAATTACCTATGCTTGGGCCTTGTATTGTATGATTTGCTACTTGAAATGGCTTATGGTCTCATTTGAGCTGATGTTTACTTGATTGGTTTGCTTGAATTGCTTGACATGCAAACTTGATTGTTACTTGAAAAAGATCTCGATCTTACTTGAATTAATGAGTGTTGCTGCCATGTACATCTTGTACATGAAAGTATGGACTGTTTTGGCATTATGAATTATGCGTACATGATATATGACTAAATTGGATAGACTAAATGAAAATATGGACTATTTTGGCATTGTGAATTATATGTACGTGTTATATGACTCATTGGCTAGATTAAATGAAAATATGGACTGTTTTGGCTTTGTGAATTATGTGTACATGTTTTATGACTTAATTGGCTAGACTAAATGAAAATATGGACTATTTTGGTATTGTGAATTATGTGTACGTGTTATATGATTGAATTGGCTAGATTAAATGAAAATATGGATTGTTTTGGCATTGTGAATTATGTGTACATGTTATATGACTGAATTGGCTAGACTAAATGAAAATATGGATTGTTTTGGCATTGTTGGCATTGTGAATTATGTGTACGTGTTATATGACGGAATTGGCTAGACTAAATGAAAATATGGACTGTTTTTGGCATTGTGAATTATGTGTACATGTTATATGACTGAATTGGCTAGACTAAATGAAAATATGGACTGTTTTGCATTGTAAGAATGTATAAACATGTATAATGGACAGCTAAGTAATAAGGCTTAAATTAAAGAAAGTAAACAAGCAATAATTAAGGCTTAAAGCTTACATGCTACTTAAAATGTATACTTGTACACTTGATATACTTGTCACATGAAATGCTACTCGAAATGGACTTATACTCTCACTTGAATCAATGTGTATAACTTGTGAACATATCTTGAGTGATAAGCTTGAAATAAATTGTGATTATGTTACTTGACTTGGAAATGTTGTGATTTGCTTAAACATGCTATCGATTAACTTGAAATGATTGAAGATTGAATTGTGATCTATGATTTTGCTTGTCATGCTATCTTGCTATTTGAATGATACTAGAGAATATTTACTTGATAATTACTCGATAAGCTTACCATGCTACTTGATTTGCTTGACAAATTGGTTACTTAACATTTGCTTGCCTTGATATTTGATTGCCATAAGTATGATGATACATGAGTTCATGATTTTTGCTTGACTTGGAATGCTATAAACCTTAATAGGGCTACTTTATTAATGGAGACATGACATAATAATTGGTTAGAACTAGTAATACCTCACTAAGTACGTATCGTACTTATCACTCTCGTTTCCTCTCTTCCCAAACCACAGGTTAGGTGCTTCAAAGTGAATTACTTGATCCCGAAGTCAGATTTCTTGAGCTTGAAGTAAGACACAAGCAAAAGCATAAGTATGAATCCATACCTGTTTGTAATGCTCTTAGTAGTTGGTGGCATCTAGCCTTGTATATAGTAAGCTAGGACATGCATTATGTTACATGAAAGTTGTATACATGAACTTGATTTGCTATGTGTATATGGAAATTGAAATGAAATGAACACATTTTTTCCTAATGCTATACATGACATTAAGACTCGATGAATGAGGAAACTATTTTATGATATGCTAGGACTTGCTATTGCCGAATAGGAAGCGATCAAATGTACATGCTTTTCTTGTTCACATGCCTAAATAGTAGTTAACCTTGAATGAACAATTAAAGGTAACCAATCACATGAATGAACTATAATGTCTATGAAACATGATATTCTTGCTTGAGATATGTTCGATTATATATGTACATATGATCGTGTTTAGTTAAACTTACATGAAATATTTACATGTCTTGAATGTAATGAGATTGAGTTAAAATGAAACATGCTAGTCTAGGTATGCTAATTGAAAGCTTTATATGATCACATGAATGTATATTTGAAAATGAATAACCTAAGTGGTAACCTAAAATGAATAATAAGATGGTCATGCTTGTATACTTGATTGTGAATGCCTTGCTAGTTAAGAATGCCATTTGAATGCTATATATGCCTACATGACTAAGTAGTTATTAATCTTTGAATGTAACTTGAAAATGACTAATCAATGGTTGGCATATAATGAACAAGAATGATAAACATATCTTGCTTGTATGATCAATTGTAATTATCTAAGTTGCTTGCTTGCTAGTCACTCAACTGGTCTATTAGGGATGAGTTCTTGAGTTTTTTTTAAATTATTCATGCTTCCAGTTTTCCCTGAACACTCCCGAATCGGTTTACTACTAAACTGGGGTAGGGGGTGTTACAAGTAATGCCATTTGGTCTGACAAACGCCCCTGCTGCGTTTATGGATCTTATGAACCGAGTCTTTAAACCCTACTTGGATAGATTTGTAGTGGTATTCATTGATGATATTCTGGTTTATTCGAAAGATGAAGAGGAGCATTCAAGACATCTCAGAATTATTCTTCAAACCCTTAGAGAAAATTGACTCTATGCTAAATTCAACAAGTGTGAATTTTGGTTGCCTGAAGTCTCCTTTCTTGGGTATGTAGTTTTAGCCGAAGGGATCAAAGTTGACCCTAAAAAGATTCAATCCCTGCTTGAATGGAGACCCCTGAAGAACATTGGAGAAGTTCAAAGCTTCCTTGCCCTGGCCGATTACTACCGAAGATTTATTAAGGGCTTTTCTATTTTGGCCACACCTTTGACTAAACTCCTTCGTAAAGATATAATGTTTGTTTGGTCTCAAAAACAACAAAGAAGCTTTGATCAGTTGAAAGAAGTTCTTACCCGAGCTCCAGTTTTGACTCAACCAGAATCGGGAAAACAATACACCGTATTTTGTGATGCATCCCATTTGGGCTTGGGGTGTGTTCTAATGCAAGAGGTCAAAGTAGTGGCGTATGCTTTCCAACAATTAAAGTCTCATGAACTTAACTATCCAACTCATGATTTGGAACTTGCTGTGGTAGTTTTTGCTTTAAAAATCTGGCGACAATACATGTTCGGAGAAAGATGCTATCTGTGCACCAATAACAAGAGCATGAAATATTTCCTGACACAAAGAAACTTAACCTCAGGCAAAGTAGATGGATTGAACTCCTTAAAGACTATGATTTAATCATAGATTATCATCTAGGGAAAGCCATTGTTGTGGCTGATGCACTCAGTCGACAACTGTTGCGTGTAATAAGTGCTACGCAAATGTGCAAGTATACACGTCGCAAGTAATAAAGTGATACGAGTATCGAGTATCATCTCCACAGGGATTGGTTTGGGCCACTTTGCTTAAGTTACTGCACTGTGAAAATAAAAACACAATTGATAATAGAGGTTTTAATTAACGAGAAAACTAAGAGCAATAAACTAAAAGAATAAATGAAATTAAAATAGAGTAAATAGGCCAGGTTATCATTAGCTGAGGTGTGATAGCCGATTGGATCGTCTTGGTAAAAGAGTGCAAGGGCAACTCAGTTGCCGTGGCAACTTGCACAGTGGGGTTGCCTTGGCAACTAATCGATGGTTTCTTGGGCGACTAGCTGGGCAACTACTTGGGCGGCTGGGCAGCAACTTCAAGGTTCGGAGAAGCGTTCTTCAATGGTTTCTTCTTATCCCTAAGTCGAAACTCTAGCTACTTGTGCATGCCTTGATAATACATCCCTGCGTGAATCAAGGGTGAACAACAACCAATCTTGCGCTCCTCTTAGCCGTTGAAATCCTTAACTTATTCCTAAGTCGGATTAATCTTCACCATCAATAGATTGAATAAAGGCCATACTCATTCATTTCTTGAATCTAACTCTCCCGATATTAGATAAATAGATGAAGTTACGAGATCCTCTCCCAATTCACTCGCAAACAAGAATAAAAGCCAAAAATGAGTAAACCTTGAATAGAAAAGTGCAAACTTTTATTACCTAAACAAAATCCAATTGTTTCTCACAACAACAAAACACAATAACCCCAACCAATCAAGTTAGTTCATGGTTGGGTTCAAAAGATATACAAAGAATAATCCCCAAACCATGAATCTAATGGAAGCAAAGAAGAAGAAGAAGAAATCGAACTCTCTCCCCCTTGCTTTCTTGTTGAAATTTATCTCTTCTTGTCCTATGGGGTTGTCGAAATTTTCCCTCCTCTTGCTCTCCTCCTACTCTCCTCCAAGTTGACGATATGGCCTCTAATTTATAGGGCTAGGTCAAAGTCCTTCTTTGAGGAGGAGGTTAAGTTGGAATTAAATTATCTTTAAAGAATACAATTCTTTATTATAATTATATTCCTACTAGAACTTCTCCTATCTTCTTGGAATTTAATTCTTCTTTAATCTCTTCATGGAAATCAAATCCCTTTGGGATTTGGCTTTGCTCCACGTCATCTTGGGCTTGTCTAGTCATCAATTTCGACTACCATATCACCTTATTCTTTGTCGACAATTGCCTTGGCAACTGGCTCAGCGTCTCCTTCATGCGTTACCCTGGCAACTAACTCGGCATCTCCTTCATGCACTGCCCTGGCAACTGGTTCTAGCCTTGTTTAGGCAAGTGATTCTGCACACACACAAAAACACACTAAAGCAACATCTTTTTCCACAAAAATCACCAAGTTATGTAATCATGCTTAACGATGGAAAGAAACATGAATTAATGCTTGAATGACTAATTATGCAACTAATATGAGCTTAAGTCTAACAATAATATAAGTAAAAAGGGTAATAAAAATAGTACTTTTGAACACTTATCACACCCCTAAACTCGAACTATTGCTTGTCCTCAAGCAATGCAAACTAACAATTACCTGCCAAAACTTTAATCATCAAAGACATGCTTCAAACTTGAATTCAAACCTCAGAACCGTGGCGCAAAGTATGATCACCTTTTAATTTTTCGGATAGCACAAAAATTACCCATAACCAAATTATAATGCTCGTGACAATGTGTGTGCGTAGTTGTGTACAAGTTAATTTTCAAGATTCTATGTGAACAATAGGCTTTTATCAATTTAATTACTGGTGCATTTACTTTTATTTTCACTAGAGCCAATTTCGGGCACCTCTAGTGATTCTTTAATGTGCATTAACTACTAGAGCCAGTTTCGGGCACCTCTAGCAAGAAAGTGCATTTACTACTAGAGCCAGTTTCGGGCACCTCTAGCAAGAATTTAACTTTTAATTTTCAAATTTACCCAATTTTTAAGCAACCTAAGTTCACTAAGTTTCTTTCAATCAACAAGCCACAACCGTGTAAAAAAAATCAGCATCATAGTAAAATTCTAAGTTCTTTTCATGCAATCCTAAAATTAAAGGTTCTTTCAATTAAGTGCAGTGGCAAAAATTCATCATTGGATATTCAACAAGTCTTAAGCAATTAAATCCAATTAAAGGCATGGCCAGTAATATATGCAACCTATATGTGATTGCTAAAGATGAAAGCAACTAAACATGAAGCTAACTAGAAACCAACACCCCCCCAAACTCGAGAGAATTATTGTCCTCAATGCATGTAAGAGTGAAACAAAATTTAAAAGAAACTAAATGAAATGAGTTAGTCAGAGAGGTCGTCACCTCGAGTGATAAGTTTCCTTCATGCCGTTTGCTTGATTCATTTTTCAATCGGTGGTTGAATGCTGGTACCGCGTGAATAGTATTGCTTTGATTTGATCCATGTTTGTCGATGCAGGTTCACTTGCATAGGCATCAGTAGTTACCAAAGCCATTGTTGTTGCCTGGGCATCGCCAGTTTCTGTTGTGGTTGCTGTGGCAAGTAGTCGGCAGTAAATTTCCTTAGCATGGTGGTTGTGAGTCTTGTTGTGGAAAAAAAACCTGGAAACTAAACATAATGAAGAAAAATAAATTCTCTCCTAAAAATTCCAAAAATAAATAAAGAGAGAGAAAAAAATAACCAAAAATAATAGAAAGAAAGAAAATAGTTCGAAAAAAAATAAAAAGAAAAAGAAAAATAGAAAGAAAATATCGAATGGAGAACATGCTCATGCATCTCCTAAGGTGTCAACTTCTTTGTTTCGTTCTACATGGGCACCGTTGTAATGCTTCAATCTCTGTCCGTTAACTTTGAATTCATGTTCGTCGGTAATGGACTTGATTATCACGGTACCATGGGAGAATGGTTTGACAACTTCGAATGGTCCCGACCATCTTGATTTTAGTTTTCTCGGGAAAAGTTTTAGTCGAGAATTGAATAAGAGAACTAGTTGCCCTGGCATGAATTGTCGCGACAATAGTTTCTTGTCGTGCCATTGCTTTGTTTTCTCCTTGTAGATTTGTGCATTGTTATAGGCGAGTGCACGAAATTCTTCTATCTTGTTGAGGTCCAAAAAACGCTTTTGTCTGGCACTTTCCTAATCCATATTCACGGTCTTGATTGCCCAATATGTCTTGTGTTCGATTTCCACCAGTAGATGGCATGTTTTTCCATAGACAAGTCAGAAAGGGACATACCTAAGGGTGTTTTGAATGCAGTGCGATATGCCCAAAGTGCGTCATCTAGTCTTACTGGCCAATCCTTCCTAGAGGGATTTACAACTTTCTCGAGTATACCCTTCAATTCTCGGTTAGAAATTTCTGTTTGCCCATTGGTTTGTGGGTGATATTGCCCATCCTATGGCAACGATCACATTGCTTGTAAAACTCTTGGGCATCTTTGTACAGTGTTGGCAAATACAAACCGGATTGAAAAACTTTGGTCGCGGTACGAGTTCCTCTAAAATGTCCTCCATAGGGTGAAGAATGGCATTGCCGGAGTACATTCTGTTACTCCTCTTCAGGGACACATCGGCGTATAACTTGATATGCACATTGTTTAAACAAAAAAGGCTCGTCCCAAAAGTAATGCTTAGCATCATGGCAGAACCGCTTCTTCTCTTGGTGAGTAAGGCCATAAGGTAAAATACCACAAACAAGGAAATTAACTAAATCCGCGTACCAGGGTATTGCCGAGGCATGTGCTGCCGTGGCGACTACTCCCAAGGTTGCTGAGGCGTGTGCGTCTAGAGTTTCCGAGGCATACACATCCATGGTTACCGAGGCGTGCGTATCAGGAGCTGCTACAACATCGAGGGTTACCGAGGCATGCGCATCTATGGTTGCCGAGGCGTCAGGGGTTGCCGAGGCATGCGCATCCATGGTTGCCGAGACGTGCGAGTAAAGAGCTGATGCGGTGTCGAGGGTTGCCGAGGCGTGCGCATCCATGGTTGCTGAGGCGTCAAGGGTTGCCGAGGCGTGCACATCCATGGTTGCCGAGGAAACTAAAAGTTGTTCATCCGGGAATGCATCGCATATCTCTAAATCCGCGTCCTCCTCCCTATTGCGTTCTAAATGTGATAAGTGATCGGCCACTTGATTTTCTGTTCCTTTCCTGTGCATTGGCCTAGGACTACTCCTACCGCGAAATCACTTGCATCACACATGAGCTCAAAAGGTAGCGTCCAATCTGGTGGAACGACAATAGGTGCCGAGGCAAGCTTTTCCTTTAGGGTTTTGAATGCTTGGGTGCACGAATCATCAAAATTGAAGACTTTATCTTGGTGGGGGTAATCTCTCGATCATGTCCACCTTGGCTTTGTCTACTTCAATTCCCTTGGATGAAATCTTGTGGCTGAGCACTATTCCTTCATCTACCATAAAATGGCACTTCTCCCAATTAAGGACTAAATCGGTTTCTTCACATCTTGCCAACACCTTCTCTAAATTGCCAAGGCAACTGTCGAAGTCACTACCCAAAAACGAAAAAAAGTGTCCATGAAGATCTCAAGGAAGTCTTCGACCATGTCAGAAAAGAGTGTCATCATGCATCTTTTAATATTACTGCATATCTGAAAAAACTTGAGGAGGGTCATTTCCGATACTTCTTATAGTCCATCCGTACCCTCCATCGGGTGACAATATTGCCCAAAAAGAGTTGGGCCAATGTGCTCCCAGCTACTCCCTTTTGTATTACCATTGGTGGATGTGTCTTTCTTCCGTGTTCCCTTGTAGTCTATGCATGCCCTCCACCTTGTTACTATTCCTGAAGGCACAAATATATTAATAGAAAAAATTATATCCATTCCCAACCATTCAATTACCTCATTCTTGTCGACTTCTATCATGGTTGGATGTAGCCTTTGTTGTCGTGGCAATTGCTGCTCAAGCCAATTGTCGTGGCAATCAGTTGCCAAAATTTGTTGTAAGTCAAGGGAAGAACCAATTTTCTGAAAAGCTTTACGAATCCAAACACCTTTTTCTTTTGGCCTCTCAAACATCTCCATCAGTAGAGATTTTGATGGCTTCAAATCTACCAACATCGGTTCCTCAAGACATACCTGCAATGGACGAGGTGAGCTTTTAAAGAATTCGAAAGGTTCAGCCATTACCTGCTCATATTCCATTGGCAAAGTATTATCATCTCGTTGATCTTGCATGTGGTCGTGTAATTGCTGTGGCAATTGTAGATGAGAGCAATCTACAGATTCCTGCTTCAACATCAACGTTGTAACCTTATAAGCATCAGGTTCCTCAGAATTTGCTGTAGTATTGTTGTTCTCAGCTTCACTGAGTGTTATCGCGGCATTGCTCTGTTCAGGCTCCTCAATCATTGCCGAGGCAATTTGTTGTTTAGGCTCATCATGTGTTGGGCAGTCTCTTTCATTGGCATCCTCTTGACTTTGAGGTTCTAGTTGTTCTTCACACATCAGGGAGCTTTCTTGGCATTGCTCCTTATCCTCTTGCCGTGGGACGTCAGTATCCCTAGGAATGAATTGTTGGTGCATGTTATCCATGATATATGTGGATCTCCCTAATTGATCTTCTGAATCCCCTAAGGTTGCATCCCACTGAGCTATCCTCGTATCCATAGATTTTGATAGCTCTCGAATCTCTTCAATTGATCCGTCAAGTCTAGCCAAGGAAGCTAGTAACGTTTCCTCCAAGGAATTGGAATGCTCTTGAAAAGGACTACATTGTCATGGCATATTTGTTGCTGCGGCAAAATTGTTATGGTAAAAAAAATTTTGAGCTTTTTGACCATACCATGAAGAATTTTGCTGCTGGTTCCCTCTATGGTCCTCCATGTAGTTATATGCACCGAAAATGTGAGGGCAATTTTCAAACACATGATGTTCTCAACACATAGCACACGATTTTCCACGGTATACGTTATTTGGGCTTTTCTCGGTTGGTATAGGTAATCATCAAAGGGTGCAAGAAACTCTTGATTGGATTGATTCATATTTTCCAACATCATCTCTCGAATAGATCGGCTTTTATTTCCCGACATGTTGATGTCCTTTAACTTGTAGCGCACCTTAAGTTTTTTTTTGATAAAACAAACAAAAAGAAAAGTTAGTAAAACTAAGAGAAAAAAATGCAATAACAAAAACAACTAACACCAATTGCCAATCCCCGGCAACGGCGCCAAAAACTTGTTGCGTGTAATAAGTGCTACGTAAATGTGCAAGCATACACGTCGCAAGTAATAAAGTGATACGAGTATCGTCTCCACAGGGATTGGTTTGGGCCACTTTGCTTAAGTTATTGCACTGTGAAAATAAAAACACAATTGATAATAGAGGTTTTAATTAACGAGAAAACTAAGAGCAATAAACTAAAAGAATAGATGAAATTAAAATAGAGTAAATAGGCTAGGTTATCGTGAGTTGAGGTGTGATAGCCGATTGGATCGTCTTGGTAAAAGAGTGCAAGGGCAAATCAGTTGCCGTGGCAACTTGCACAGCGGGGTTGCCTTGGCAACTAATCGATGGTTGCCTGGGCGACTAGCTGGGCAACTACTTGGGCGGCTGGGCAGCAACTTCAAGGTTCGGCGGAGCGATCTTCAATGGTTTCTTCTTATCCCTAAGTCGAAACTCTAGCTACTTGTGCATGCCTTGATAATACATCCCTGCGAGAATCAAGGGTGAACAACAACCAATCTTGCGCTCCTCTTTGCCGTTGAAATCCTTAACTTATTCCTAAGCCAGATTAATCTTCACCATCAATAGATTGAATAAAGACCATACTTATTCGTTTCTTGAATCTAACTCTCCCGATATTAGATAAATAGATGAAGTTATGAGATCCTCTCCCAGTTCACTCGCAAACAAGAATAAAAGCCAAGAATGAGTAAACCTTGAATAGAAAAGTGCAAACTCTTATTACCTAAACAAAATCCAATTGTTTCTCACAACAACAAAACACAATAACCCCAACCAATCAAGTTAGTTCATGGTTGGGTTCAAAAGATATAAAAAGAATAATCCCCAAACCATGAATCTAATGGAAGCAAAGAAGAAGAAGAAGAAATCGAACTCTCTCCCCCTTGCTTTCTTGTCGAAATTTCTCTCTTCTTGCCCTATGGGGTTGTCAAAATTTTCCCTCCTCTTTCTCTCCTCCAAGACACAAGAACCTTAGCCAAATAGATTTAGTTCATGGCTAGGTTCCAAAGAAACACAAGATAAGAATCCCTAGCATGAACCTAATTGAACAAGAAAGAAAAAGATGAAGGATGAAGCTTGTCAAAATCCTCATTGCCCTTGATGCTTGTCAAAAATTCTCTCCTCTCTCCCTCCTTAGAGTTGACGGCATGGCCTCTAATTTATAGGGCTAGGTCAAAGTCCTTCTTTGAGGAGGAAGTTAAGTTGGAATTAAATTATCTTTAAAGAATATAATTCTTTATTATAATTATATTCTTTCTAGAACTTCTCCTATCTTCTTGGAATTTAATTCTTCTTTAATCTCTTCATGGAAATCAAACTCCTTTGGGATTTAGCTTTGCTCCATGTCATCTTGGGCTTGTCTAGTCATCAATTTCGACTACCATATCACCTTATTCTTTGTCGACAATTGCCCTGGCAATTGGCTCGACGTCTCCTTCATGCATTGCCCTGGCAACTAACTCAGCATCTCCTTCATGCACTGCCCTGGCAACTGGTTCACGCCTTGTTTAGGCAAGTGATTCTGCACACACACAAAAACACACCAAAGCAGCATCTTTTTCTACAAAAATCACCAAGTTATGTAATCAAGCTCAACGGTGGAAAGAAACATGAATTAATGCTTGAATGACTAATTATGCAACTAATATGAGCTTAAGTCTAACAATAAAATGAGTAAAAAGGGTAATAAAAATAGTACTTTTTAACACTTATCAACAATATTCTCGTGGTAAGAATTTGACCTAATCAATCTTTCCCTAGTTTTATTCGAAATATAGCTATATATGTCATCTAAAATATTTCCTTGTAATCTAATGTAGCTTCTTCATCCACCAATGCCCATTTTCGAATGATCTTATAGAAAAGGGCCTTAGCTTCCATTCGAATCCAGTCTCAGATTCTATCAAGAATCTGAATGTTACAACAATCGGATCCTGAACTACACGGAATTAAGCTCAAACTGAATGAAAATTCTGAATTAGAATTTGCCTTAAAAGAGGATCAAATGCTCTATTTTAGGAATAAGGTGTGTTCCTAATGATCTAAAAATAAGAAGAGAAATCCTAAATGATGCCCACAATAGTTCTTTTTCAATACATCTCGGTTTAGTGAAGATGTATAAGACCTAAAGAGTCTTTATTGGTGGCCCAGAATGAAGTCTGTTGTAACTGAATTTGTGTCTAAATGTCTTGTATGCTAAAAAGTGGAAGCCGAACATCAGGTTCCCTCGGGACTTTTACAACCTATTGAAATTCCGCAATGGAAATGGGATCAAATAATGATGGACTTTGTTAGTGAATTGCCTTTGTCACCAAAGAAAAATTATGTGATATGGGTGATTATATATAGGTTCTCGAAGTCATCTTATTTCCTTCCTGTTTGAATGAACATGATCCTGGATCAGTTAGCCGAGGTCTATATTCGAGAGGTTATAAGGCTACATGGTATTCCTACTTCAATAATCTCTAATTGAGACTCTCGATTCACTATGAGATTTTAGAAATCTTTGGAAAAAGCCCTTGGGACAAGAATCAATCTCAGTACAACATTTCATCCTCATTCATATGGATAATCAGAAAGAACCATACAGGTCCTGGAAGACATGCTTCGGGCATGTATGATTGACATCGGGAAGAATTGGGAGAAGGTCTTACCCTTGGCAGAATTTTCATACAATAACAGCTACCATTCTTCTATTAAGATGGCTCCCTTTGAAGCCCAGTATGGAAGAAAATGTAAAACTCCCTTTTGTTGGTCAGTATTGAGGGAACACAGTACCTTGGGACCTCAACTGCTTCGTGAGACAAAAGAGCTTGTTCAAATTGTTTGCAAACGGTTAAAGGAAGCATTTGATTAGCAGAAAGCCTATGCCGACCGTAAAAGAAAGGACATTCAACATCAGGTAGGAGATAAAGTGTTTCTCAAGGTATCTCCTTGGAAAAAGGTATTCCAATTTGGAAAGAAAGGAAAGCTTAGCCCTCGGTTTATTGGACCTTTTGAAATTACCAAAAGAATTGGCCTTGTTGCTTACCGGTTAGCTCTTCTAGAAGAGTTCAGCAAAATTCATAATGTTTTCTATGTATCTATGTTGTGTAACTATCGATCTGATCCTTCGCACATCCTTGAGCCGGATGAAGTCGAGTTGAATCAGAATTTATCCTATGAGGAAGAATCAATCCAAATTCTTGACCGTGAAGATAGAAGACTTGGAAACAAAACCATCTCTCTTGTCAAAGTCTTATGGAAGAATCATGGGAGTAAAGAAGCTACTTGGGAGCCTGAATCTACCATGAAAGAGCAATACCATCACTTATTCGCTTCAGGTAAATTCGAGGACGAACTTCCTTAAGGGGGAGGGATTTGTAACACCCTAAATTGTCACTTAGGAGAATGACTTTTAATAAATGGTGTTAAGTCAAAATAGGTGACTAAAATGTGTTATTCTATGGATGACCAAAATAAAAGATTTTACAATTATGGTACTAGTTCAGAATGACTAGTTTGAACACTTAGCAATTGTTGTGTACTGCATGTTAAACCAAATATTTAAAAAGGATTTGTCCATGTGGCAAATGATTAGGTGAAACACATAAGCATGATAATTTTGAGTAGGAATTACCACCAAACCAATGCTTCCATCGTCTTCTTCTTCCTAGCAAGGAGCTGAAACTTAATGGATAGAAAGGAGAGAATGGTTTATGGTGTTGCTTGAGGGCCAAAGGTTTTAGAGTTTGTATATTGTTTAATTGTCTAAGCATGTAAGTTTTCTTTCTTGTAAACTCCTTAAATTCGAAGCATGAATGTTGTATTGAAGAATTATAGATTGGTTCTTGTATGTTTGTTTATGATACTCGGTTTAGAGAATTTGAATGATGGAACTTAGACTTAGAACATGAAGTAAGTTTAATTGAATCTTGAATTGATAGAACTGGGTAATGGTGATGAGAGTCTAAGTCGTTGACATGAATGTATGCATACTGAATTTTTACACATTGGGCTCAATTGATGAATTATATGATCCTTGTTCGATTTAGGAAACTGCTTGGATCGAGTCTGATACTGTTTTGGTTTTGGTGTTGTAAAACTGCTTAAGCTGTCAAAATTAGTACACAAAAACATAGTTTCTTAATGGTAAATTAATGGTGTAATGTTATGAAATCAAAGGATAAACTTAGAGGGTGTGTTAGGGGCGCATATTCAAATCTGCCCTGTTTCAGGCAACAATTCTTGGGACAATTTAGGGATGAAAATTGACTTGTTTAAACATAGTTTAAGGTTAAATTGAAATCTAAATTTGTGAGTTATCATTTAGTAGATAGTCTAATGACTAAAGGGGATGCATACAAGTATGATGGAAGGTTGTTATTTCTAGAAGTGTATATGAGTGCAAGGGGGAGTTTCGAATGGTTCATATTTTGAGGGAATGTTTTGTTGGTTTATGATAAGTGTCATGATAGAATTGTTAAATTGGGTCATTGACTGTTATGTTTAGGAGGACTTAAGCTTGAAATGCTTGTTTGGGTAAGGAATTGATAGATAGTTATAAAGTCTATATGTATATGAAATGATTCTAATGTATTATTGAATTCTTATTACAATAGACAAGAAGGATTCATATCAAGGGGAAGAAAAGCGAAAAAGACTAGTGATACACGATCAAGACTAGCTCAGAGTATCTGTAAGTGTAGCTTGAATTTAATTAATTTAAATTGTTGTGTAAATTCTAAGCTATTCGAATGTCAAGAAGGTTTCATTGCCTTACTTGCTTGTGTGTGTACTTAAATCCTCGGAAGGTAAGCGCCAAGGTAAGATGTATGTTAAGGGTGGATGTAAACATGTTGTGGATGAATGAATTGAATGCTCTAATGGCATCCTCGTTGATAGATACACTATATATATGTATTTAATGAATGGAGAATAAGGTAGCTTGAATTAATAAGGTTCACTAGAAAGTTGTGTCTGGTTTTGGTCTAGTCGAATTGGCGTGCCAATAATGTAATCTGAGCCCAGCCTGGAATTTTGGACTAAGGTCCCCTGATAGGTACAAGAGTACCCCTGGATAATGTATATAAGAATGAATTGTCAATGGTATAAAATAGCCATTGTCTGTTGTTGTGATAAGGGAATCCAAAACTTATATAGGATTTCCCAAGATTATATGATTTAACTGAGGTTGTCTGTGTTAATTCTGTTGTTTTATAAATAAATGGTGCAATTAATCAACCCAAGAAGGTTGCCTGACATGTAACTCTAATCCTTGAAATCGGTTGCCTAAATGATTCTGATTGACTGTTGAGTCTATGTCTTGAATAGCTATTGCCATTTGATCTAAATAGTCTCAAGTATTTCTTTCCTTGATATAGATTCGTGAACCCGTGTAACTGTTGGGATATTATATATATATATATATATATATATATATATATATATATATATATATATTGATTTCATTTTGTTATATGCAGTCATTCTAACTACTCACCATGTTCATCCACTGGTTAGTAGATTTTTAGAGTAAGTTCGAAAGGTTGAAGCGAGGTCACCAGAAGCACATAAAGTATGTTTGAATTTTGTTAAATAGCTCCTAGTTGGTGGCACTAGTTTAAGGGGTTTGTTATAATCTTTTTTAGGTATGTTTAATTAGTTGTATATGAAGTCTTGAAGTATGTTATGTTTTGAATAACTTATATGTTTTATGTGTGCTTGTTTATGGTTGTTAAAGATGGCCTTCATGTGGGCTTATTGATATATGGTTGGTTAACTTAGATTTCTATGTGTTTTCAATTGCATAGTATGCTATTAGCCGAAGATGTAGAATGTCCTAGTAAGGATAATGCTTGTATGTTTTTGAGGCTAGATCAAATTCGATTTGTGCATAAAAGAGAATGACCATCTATATATTATGCGTAAATATCTCTTTAATTGACAAGCAATGTAAATCAAACAATTTAGGTTCACTTTGTATGCTAGTATGTTTTCTTGTTTTAACCAACACTAGTTTACAAGTGCATAACCTGTTGATCATGTAATTGTTCGGACGGTCTATGATTTAAATGAGTCATGCTGTGTTGAGTTCATTGCTACTTATATGGATAGCCATTTTTTCGTATTTCTGGTAGTTATCTCCACATTATTCGAATGCTCATTATCTTTTTTATATTGAATTCAAATCAATTTGAACTCTAACTTGTTAGACAAGCTAGACTGTCTTCTTAGCCTGATAATTCCTTATAGGCCCGGGGTGGGGTTTTACAGCAAGTTTATAACATCATAATATACTAGCATGCCAAATTTCATAGCCATATGAATCCATTTACTAGGTTTTACCTTTTTAGTCCAAATATGCATGTTTTACCACTTTTAGCCAATTTCAAAACATCATTTAGGGCCTTTAACACTTATACATAACATAAGCAATGCATACAATACTAAAGGGCTAAAAGTGACTAGTTTAACTACTTTTCCACCATAATAGGAGTTTGTAGGTTGTCATAAACAATGATCCCTTTAGGCTTGTAGGCTTGTAGTGACTCGTCTAAACTTCCAACAAACCCCGATCTCAAAACAATGATCCCTTTAACTTGAAATGCATGAGATGAAGTGCATTAGGCTCATATTAGTTAAGTGTCTAAAAGTACTATTTTATTCACCCTTTTTGTTATTAGTTATTGCTAGACTTAGGCTAATATTAGTTGCATTATAGCCATTCATGCATGTTTGCATTGTTTCCTTGGTGGTTAAGCTTGATTTCATATTTTGCTTAATTTTGTGGAAAAAGGGTGCTGCCGATAGAGGCGTTGGGGATTTTACTGGTGCCTTTCCCATTAGCTTTCAGATTTGTTCTCGATTCCAACCGGACTTTGGTAGGGCCTTTTCACCCGTTGACTCACTTGGGACATTCATCTCCTTGCAAAGATTGTAAATTAAGCAAGGGAAGATAAGAGAACCCTTGTCTTTTGTGCTACATACAAAAATCTCATCACAAATAATTTTTCCAATGTTAATGATGCGATTATGCAAGATAGAATGTATGAGCAAAAGACGAGGTGTATCAACGGTGGTATTGTGTGTTGTGGGCATTAAAGAAGTTTTAACAAACTTATTCCATAATTTTGCCTCGGGTTTAAGCTAAAGGCGATTTACCATGCCCTTATATTTACTGTCGTTCCAATGAGTTCCCGGTAGAGTGAGTTCTTGAAGCACCTTCCTGTCGCCTCGGCAACTCATAATGCCCAAGAAACTGATGCCCGGGCAACACGGACATCAACCCTGGAACAACTTGAAGCACTATTACAACTGTTGGCGAACCGCCTTAGGCAAATTGAAGACCGGCAACTAATGTTCATGCAGTACATGAAGGACCACAACAATGCCATCACCCAAGTCATCCTGGAAAAGTACCTAGACAGCTGTGTGCCGTTCCTCATCTTTCCTGTCGAAATCATTGCTACGGCAACCAATGAAGCAGTTGCCACGACAATCGCAATAGATGATGCTGCGATAACCTACACTGCGCCTGCCCAAGCAGTTGCCACGGCAACCAACACTGAATATGCCACGGCAACCAAAGCTAAAGACGCCCCGGCAACCACTGCAAATGTCAAAGGTAAAGCACCTATGCACGAATCAACTCATACTGAATCATTGTCTGATTTTTCATATTCGGATGAGTCCTCCATTGCACCAACAAAGACCGCACCAATTGAATCCTCCAAGCCCAAGCGAAAGGCCAAAGACATTGATGATGAGGACGATGAGGACACCCCCGTACGAGGATCGATTCCACCATCAGCAACAAGAAAGCAACCACCGCGTTCAAGCAAAAAAATCAAGACACGGGCCAAAAGGAAACTAATCATCCACGACGACGAACTCTCGGAGTAAGTCCTCATTTGCATTTTACTTTTCTTTATTTCTATTTTTATTTTACTTTGTTGCATGCATTGAGGAAAATGCCTCACTCGAGTTTGGGGGGGATTGTTATTAGTTAGTTACCATGTTTAGTTGCATTCATCTTAAGTATTGCATTTAGGATACTTAAATTTCTTTCCATGCCTTTAGTTGGAACAAGAAGTGCCTAGATTTGATGAATATCCGATGATGACTTTGCCAATGTACTTAATTGATAGAACTCTTTATTCTAGGATAACTATGGAAACACTTAGAATCTTACTATGATGCTAAATTTGATGAAACACTGTTGCGGCTTGTTTAATTTAAGGAATCTAGCGAACTTAGGTTGATAGTTAAAAAATTGGGGGATTAGAATAAAAATTGGATGGATGCTAGAGGTGCCCGAAATTGGCTCTAGTATGTGCTAAAAATTGATCGCTAGAGGTGCCCGAAACCGGCTCTAGTCGAATAAATTAATTAACTTAAGAAAACTAAAAAACACTAGAGGTGCCCGAAACTGGCTCTAGTTAAAACATGTTAAAAGAACCCAAGGAAGTAATTTGAAAACCTCTTGTTGGCATAGAATCCGAAAAATCAACTTGCACACAACTCCGCACACACTCACAAGCATTATAGTTTGATTCCGAGTAATTCCTAAGTTGTCCGGAGAACGAAAAGTCGATCATACTTTGTGCCACGGTTCTGAGGATTGAAATCGAGTTCAAAGCTAAGTTTATGAAAATTAAAGTCTTGGCGGGTAATTATTAGTTTTCATTTCTTGAGAACAAGCAATAGTTCGAGTTTGAGGGTGTGTTGAATGTCTAAAAGTACTATTTTATTCACCCTTTTTGTTATTAGTTATTGTTAGACTTAGGCTCATATTAGTTGCATTATAGCCATTCATGCATGTTTGCATTGTTTCCTTGGTGGTTAAGCTTGATTTCATATTTTGCTTAATTTTGTGGAAAAAGGGTGTTGCCGATAGTTGTTTTTGTGTGTGTGCAGAATCACTTGCCTAAACAAGGCTGGAACCAGTTGCCAGGGCAGTGCATGAAGGAGATGCCGACACAGTTGCTAGGGTAGTGCATGAAGGAGATGCTGACGCAGTTTCCAGGGCAATGCACGAAGGAGATGCCGAGCTAGTTGCCTGGGCAATTGTCGATAAGGAATAAGATGATATGGCAGTCAAAATTGATGACTAGATAAGCCGAAGATGATGTGGAGCAAAGTTAAATCCTAAAGGAGTTTAATTCTTGGTTTTTATTCTTATTTGCGAGTGAATTGGGAAAGGATCTCGTAACTTCATTTATTTATCTAATATCGGGAGAGTTAGGTTCTAGAAACAAATGAGTATGGTCTTTATTCAATCTATTGATGGTGAAGATTAATCCAGCTTAGGAATAAGTTAAGCATTTCAACGGCTAAGAGGAGCGCAAGATTGGTTGTTGTTCACCCTTGATTCACGCAGGGGTGTATTATCAAGGTATGCACAACTAGCTAGAGTTTCGACTTAGGGATAAAAAGAAACCATTGAAGAACGCTCTGCAGAACCTTGAAGTTGCTGCCCAGCTTCCCAAACAGTTACCCAGCCAGCTGCCCAGGCAACCGTCGATTAGTTGCCAAGGCAACCCAGCTGCGCAAGTTGCCACGACAACTAAGTTGCCCTTGCACTCTTTTACCAAGACGATTCAATTGGCTATCACACCTTAACTCATGATAACCTGACATATTCTCTTTCATTTGATTACATCTTCTTTTACTTTATTGCTTTCTAGTTTAGTTGTTAGTTAAACTCCTACAATCTTCTACTTGTGTTCTTTTACTTTTTACAGTGCAAGAGATTAGATTCTTGAAGTGGCACCAATCCCTGTGGAGATGATATCTTTTATACTATAACTTGCGACGTGTACACTTGCACAATTGCGGAGTACTTATTACGCGCAACACTCTACATCCATTACCTTAGCTTCCCACTAAAGATTTTCCCAAGTTCACTAAGAATTTCTTCTTTTTTCTAGGCTCAAGAAGAAACCTTTACAACCTCAAAAGCTTATACTCCAAAGCTTTGAGAAAACCCTCTTTTACAAGAGAAAAAAATAAGCAAACTAGGATAAACCTCACAAGGCTAACTGTTTGCAAAGAAATTGACAATTAAAGGTACAAAACACTTTGTTTGATCATAGAATGTTGGATTGTTGTTTCTTGTTCTTCCATGGATGCTTGGAGTGGTCTTTTAAACTTTCTAAAAACTTTATGGTCGTTACTAGCCGTTGGGGGTTGTTAAGAGCCATTGGAGACATAAATTACAGCCGTAAATGTAGTACTAGGCACTCTGGTATCAGTACGCGGGACTCCGGTATTGGTACATGCCTTAAATAAAAAGAGTCATTGGAGCATTTAATACACAGTGGTATCGGTACAAATACATGCGTATCAGTACAAAACCATTGGTATCGATACGTTTGAAACCGTACCGGTACAGAATATGGCTATTGGAATTTGGAAAACTTGGGGAGGGAAAATCGTATCGGTACACTTAACATTTTATCGATACGGCACTATGGGTATCAGTATGGGTCAAACCATATTGGTACTCAATGCTTGTTTTTGACACTTTGGCTATTCAAATTCATTTAAAACATGTCAAAAGCCCTTTGAAAAACATTTCAAACATATTTTCAAGTTTGTGAACTTTGAAATATTTCTACAAATTAGTTTAAGTCCAAAAATATTTTTCATTAAGTTATATCAAAATCAAATAGGTTTATCAATCTTCCCCTTTTTGATATAACGAAACCACTTTAATATTGTTTTTGTTAAAACTCCCCATTAGGAAAATATTTTTGAAAATATTTAAAACTCCTCATTTTTCTTTTTGAAATTTAATTTTTTAAACCTATCTCTCCCATTTTTTCTATCAAAAATAGTTTCAAAACTAAGTTTGAAATCACATTTAAGTTCAAAAATACCAATTGTTGGAAAAAATTAGTACCAATTGATATTTTTCTATCAATTATTGGTGTAAAATAACATTTAGAGAAAAGAGACCAAATATTTTTTATCATGAAATTAATTTTAAAATTGGCTCCCCTTACTCAAGAATAAAAGAGATTGTTATTCCAACAATTCAAGATAAATATATTGAACTTCAAAAAATAAAGCAAATGAACCAAGAAATTCAATTTAAACATGCCATTAATAAAAGTAAATAATTAAGCACACAAGGCATGGCAAAAAGGAGACAAAATTGTCCTTTTTTACGCATACCGGTACTATGGAAGCTGTATCAGTACTAGTTGAAGGTCGTATCATTATGGTATGGGTTGTACCGATATCGAAGGCCGAGACTGGTGAAAAAGTGCAGCAAAATCAATCCAAAAAGCCTTACAACTTAGTTTTAAGTTTATACAAAGGCTTGAGGAGATCCTAGATAAACATTTCGCATATTTTTCTACTCATTCACCTTTAAACATATCATTTAAACCTACAAAGCATGAATTTTCACCAAATTCAACCAATTATTACAAGTTTAAGGCAAAAAACATAAAAATGAGCATACTAGGCCAAAAACAAGTAACTCATGCAATGTTAGACTCCCCCTAACTATATACAATTATGCACATCATGGAGTTATACAAAACAAGCTTAGATCATTAAAAAAATAGACGTAGAATGCATGATTAAGCAATTGCATGAAAAATAAATGCACCACTTGTAGGATTTTAAGCCTTCCTTCTCCAAGTGTCCTCCCTTCTTTGCGTGTTATGAGATTCTATAATTCAACTTTGATCAATCATTGCTCAAGCACACCTACAAAAAGACAATCGAGTAATTTTTGGTATCCAAATTGCTTTGAATTCAATGATATTAGTCCTAAAAACTTTAGTCCCCTTAGGAATCTATTTTTCAATTTTATCCTTTTTCTTTGAACAAATTAGTTCCTTAGGGACCCAAATGTCCTTAACAATTTTACCTTTGAAAATTCTAGGGGAACTAGATTGTCTTCGATAAAAGTTTGATTTTACAAAATTATTTTTGGAGCATTCTCCATTATTTTCAAGGCTTTTGTAAATCAAATATTTTTCTTTTTGAACTTTTGAAAGCAAGTTTTGTAAATCAAAAATCTTTTTATCAAAGTTTTCAAATCTTGCTTCAAGTTCTAAATTAGTTTTGGAAAGCAAACCATTTTTTGATTTTTAATTTTGAAATCAATTTCTTATTTTTCGAAAATGAAGCTTTAAACTCCAAAAATAAATCATCGCATGCATCTTGTAACTCTTTGAAGGTATAGGAATTTAAATTTGATGAGTTAGAAGTTACCTCTTCATCTTGGATGGCCATGAAGCATAGGTGAGCTACCTCATTATCGGTAGAGTCCTCTTCATCACTCCATGTAGCCACATATGCCTTCTTCTTTGATCTCTTCTTGTTGAAATAAGGACAATCATACTTGGTATGCTCTAGCTTCTTGCACTCAAAGCATATGATGGGATCTTTCCTCTTCATCCTTGATTCATGCCTTAATTCTTCCTTATGACAATTCATGAATCAGAAAAATTTCTTGAAAAGCTTGACCATCTATTCTTCTTCATATGCACTCTCCTCTTCACTAGATTCTTCTTGTTGGCTTAAGGAGTATTTGAGAGCAACAAAATTCACGTCAATGTCACTCTATTATCATCTTCTTCCCTTATCTTCTTCTCTCTCTTCTTCTCGTTTTCTTTTCTTTTCTTCATGATTTCACGAGTGAGAAGAGACCCTAAGAGAGCATTGAGATTCAAGGTCTTGAGATCCTTGGCTTCGATGATGGTGGTCTTCTTTGAGTCCTATGAATCGGGAAGAGAATAGATAAGATTTTGGACAAGCTTGTCTTCCAGAATGATTTCTCCATAGCCTTTAAGTCCATTGACGCTGATGGAGAATATATCAAACATCTTGGTGATGTCTTCATCTGGTTCCATCTTGAAGTTCTCGTACTCAAGGTTGAGAAGACCAATCTTGGTCTCCTTCACTTCATTGGTTCCTTCATGAGTGACTTCAAGCTTGTCCCAAATCTCCTTGGCACTCTCAAAAGAACATACTTTGGCATATTCATCCGGCCCAAGTGCACAAAAGAGTTTGTGCAAGGCCTTTGCGTTGAGCTCTATCTTCTTGCGATCATCCACACTCCATTCCACCTTGCTTCTTTGAGGGACGAACGGGCCATCAAAGATGATATCCCAAAGACGGTAATATTTGGCTCTCAAGAAGTACATCATTCTATTATTCCAATAAACATAGTTGGCACCATCTAAGTAAAGAGGATTGTCGATGGATTACGCCATGAACTCTGGTTGATGTAGAGTGAATGAGCAGCTCAAGGATCGACTCTACGATGTTAATCTAATGTAGAGACGAAGATCTAATACCAATTGTTGGGAGGCTCAATCGATCAATCGAGATAGACAATATGAGGTGAATTGGTTTTAAGGTGTTTGGTGTGGAAGCTATGGAAATTAAAAATTGACACAATGATTTATAGTGGTTCAAGCTTCTAACCAAGCTCTACATCCATTACCTTAGCTTCCAACTAAGAGTTTTCCCAAATTCACTAACAATTTCTTCCCTTTTTTAAGCTCAAACCTTTACCCCAAAGTTTTGAGAAAACCCTCTTTTACAAGAGAAAAGAAATAAGCAAACTAGGATAAACCTCACAAGGATAATTGTTTGAAATTCTAAGCACTCACCCAAAACCTAACACTTGAGCATATATGACAATTAAGCTCATAAGTGTGTTCTGCAAAGAAATTGACAATTAAAGGTACAAAACACTTTGTTTGATCATAGAATGTTGGGTTGTTGTTTCTTGTTCTTACATGGATGCATGGAGTGGTCTTTTTAAACCTTCTAACAACTTCATTCATTACTAGCCGGTGGGGGTTGTTAAGAGCTGTTAGAGACATAAATTCTAGCCATAAATGTAGTTTTGGGCACTCTGGTATCGATAAGCAGGACTCTGGTATCGGTACCTGCCTTAAATAGAAAATCTGTTGGAGTATTTAATACACTGGGGTATCGGTACAAATATATGCGTATTGATATGAACCCATTGGTATTGGTACGTTTAAAACCGCACTGGTACAAATTTTGGCTACTGGAATTTGGAAAACTTACTGAGGGAAAATCATATCGGTACACTTAACATTATATCGATATGAGCACTATGGGTACCGGTATGGGTCAAATTGTAACGGTGCTCAATGCCTATTTTTGACACTTTGGCTATTTAAAATCATTTAAACCCTTTGAAAAACATTTCAAACATATTTTTTTTTCAAGTTTGTGGATTTTGAATTATTTTTGCAAATCAGTGTAAGTCCAAAAACATTTTTCATTAAGTTACTTGTCTTCAAGTAAAGATCAAACAGCAAGGTCAAACAACAGATCGAAGGTATTCTAGACACTTGAATAATTCTATTCAATTAATAAATCATATGCATCGACAAGAGAGATAAATTCATAACCAACTCCACATCAATAGATAAGCTAGCAATTCAAGAATACCTAACATCATCCCTAACATCTTAGATTCATTCATCCTATCAGCATTTATTTAGTTCCACACATAATAACATATATATTGACGAGTGCGTAAATGTTCTATTTTATATGCCCTTAATCCTTTTTTTTGCATGTTTTCAAGCTCATTTATGTTGCATTTAGATTAGAATGTACATATTGGCATATAGATAGGGAGTTACACCACTTGTGCTTAAATTGTCCTATATATTGGTGTTTTTCATGGGAAAGATGGTGTTTTGTGGTGTATAAGCAGAATGCTAGAGGATTGCTGGAGCAAGAAAGGAACAGATCGCATGGATGGAGGTGACGAGGCAAAAAGAGTTGGAGATGAATCTACCTTTTCCCACATGGACTTTCTCCCAGATACGCAACATTCAATGAAGCTAGAAACAATTGGATTTCTTTAATGAAGCAACACAACTTTAGGGCACTAAAGCCCTAGTTTCACCGCCTATATAAAGAAGAATTAGATGTTACTCAAAAGGGAGACTGATCGGTAGAGAGCACAATTTAGACGACAGTCCTGTCTGAGCTTGCGGAGAACCACCAGGGCGAAGCTAGATGATTCTCCTCATCGAACGAAGCCATCGAGAGAGGCTGACGGAGAGGAGGCCTGCAACATAGTTGGATAGCACGGAGGGAGTTTTGTTGAGGATACTCAACTTATTTATTTTCTTGCTAGATAAACTGCCGTACTTTATACTTTTAATTATGGTTGCTTTACGCTCATACATGAGCTAAACTTTTTTAAGTTGGGATTATTGCATCCCAGGATTTTATGTTTTGATTATTATATTTCAATGCTTTAGTTGTTTTATCTTCATCTATTTTGTTCATGTGCTTAATACATAGTTAATTGTAAGAGCTATTCGAGAGAGGCATGTTAACTATTGATTTGTGGTTTAATATTCAAGAGAGTTAAGTTATACGAACATGAATAGTGGAGTTAAGCCATCAACTTAGTCTTAATTTGGCTTAGATATAAGTTTAGGGATCTAACAACTAAAAGAGAGTTATTAAACAAATAATAGAGTAATTAGGGTTAACGAGACATGTATTACCTTAATTACAAAATTATTAACTTATAGGCATCAAAAGAGTCAAAGGTTCATTAGAAAACCTTATCGAGTAGATGAAGAACCTTAGGCTTTACACAGACATGTATTGCCCATCGCTATAACATTGTGGTAGGTAATCAATCATATATCCTTAGCAATAATTCCAACTTCCATAACTAATTGTTAAGTTGTTGCAGTTGTTTATCTTTATTGTTGTTATCTTTAGATTAGTTAATTTAGTTTACTTAAACCAACCTTCACCAATACTTGCAAACCCATTCCTATGTACGATAACTTCGTAATTACTAATCCAATCCTCATGGGTTCAACTCTCTACTGTCACTTTATTACTTGATACGGCGAGTATACTTACTCTAAAGTGCATCACTATTTGACATGCATCAAGTTTTTGGCACCGTTGTTGGGGATTGACAATTGATAATTACGTTGTAATTGCACTTAGGACTTTTATTTTCATTGCATTTATTTTTTTCTTTTTCTTTTTTTATTCTCAGGTACATTCTAGTGCATAGCCAGAATGTCTGCCAAAGAACCTTTTATTTCATATAATCCAGAGATCGAAAGAACTTTTCAGAGACTTATACGGGAGAACAAGACTATGGTGAAAGACGAAGAGATTCCACCAAGGAATAAGCCTATGAACGTGCGTAATCCAGACAATGTACTTCTAGTTGCTAGACAAGGAGTTGGCGGCGGAGTTCAAAATAATGGCCAAAATCGACAAGAGGATCCACCATTTGCTAGGCCCGAAAGATTTATCAGAGACATCATTGAGCCTGGTATCAACAACCTCAACCCACCAATTGTGGTACATGATCTAGGGATGACTCATTTTGAGCTAAAACTCGTTATGTTCAACATGATGAATAATATTGGACAATTTGGAGGATCCGCAAGAGAAGATGCTCGTGAGCATATTCAAGCCTTTTTGGAAGTCTGTGATTGCTTCAGGCAACCAGATTTACCTACTAATGCCTTGTGACTCAAGTTATTTCCTTTCTTATTGCATGATCGAGCCAGAGCATGGTTGAAAACTTGTTCTGCAGGATCGATTACATCATAGGATGACTTGTGCAGTAAGTTTCTACACCGATATGATCCACTAAACGTGCACAACCAAAGGTGAAACGATATCATCTTGTTCCAAGAATATGATGATGAATCCATGTATGAAGCATGGGATAGATACAAAGATATGCTTCGAAGGTGCTCGATTCTTGGATTCACAGATTGGCTACAAGTCACAATATTCTATAATAGTGTCAATGCACCAATAAGGATGATGATTGACTTGTCAGGTAATGCTAATTTTCTTGATAAAGAACCCGACAATGCTTTTAGAGTACTTGACCAGATTGCCAACGCCTACTACCAGTTCCCCTGAGGGATATTGAGGCTTGAACCTAATGCGGTTGGACAACTTTAATTAGATGAGTCACAAACTATCACAGATCAGCTCTCTACTATCACCAACATACTCAAGAACATACAAGGAACCTCGAATGTCCGTGAGGCAAAGGTGGTGTAATATACATACAAACATTGTGATAGGGAACACTTGTTGAGCAAAGCCCAAATCAACAAGAATATGGATGCTATGTAGGGAACTCAACCCGTAACAACAATCCCTACTCCAATACCTACAACCTAGGGTGGAAGCAACGTCCAAATTTTGGTTGGGGAGGTGACAAAGGAAATTCAATAGCATAACCAGCTACATCTAATGACCTTCCTAGATTTCAACCAAAGACTCAGAGGCAGAACCAAAGAGCTTCTAACTCCAACTCTAATTCTTTTGATAATTCTTATCAAAATATTATGGAAACTACTATGTCATTACGTAGGTACAAGCAGCCCACTTGAAGAATCACAATGACATGCTCTCAACGCAGGCTGCCATGTTGCAAAACCAGCAAAAGATCATGTATAACAACACCACCTCAATTAGGTCTTTAGAGACTCAAGTTGAACAGATTACCCAAATGTTGAAGACGAGAGCACCTGGTGGTTTACCTAGTGATATTGAAGTCCCTAAGGCCTTTAATGCAGAGCAATGAAATGCCATCAGTCTTCTTAGTGGCACGCAATTGAGGAAATAAGCTAAATTTTAAGAAAGCTTTCCAGTAGATACTACTCCAAGCAAGCCATCCATCGCCGCTCCTATACTAAAGGAACCAACTCATGTGCCTGATACAATGAGTAACCTTACTACTGAAGGCAAGGAAGACAAAACTAAAGATGCACTTCCATCCAGTAAGCCACAAGATGAGCCCCGACCACCACCTCCCTTCCCAAAGAGGTTGAATTTTTAGCTTCTTTATTCACCTAAGCAAGGTTCTAACATGGAAATTCCATTCATGATCATATTCTTGCATGTATAGGTCATTCTACTTCACCTATCAATGAGCTTAAAACAGAGCATTATCATGTTGAACCTAATTTGATCTATTTGATGAACATTGCACATCCATTTCATCAACTAGGCAGTCCATTACCTAATTTAACTAGTACAATTGGGTGTAGTCATTTTCCAGAAACATATCTATTCAATTCAATCTTCATTTTACCTAGATTCATGATCAAAATAGAGTTCTATATTCCATTAACATGTTTACACATTTTCTCTAACAAAACAGTCCCTAATCAAGATTGTTTTCAACCATGTACATATTTCCCAGATTTCCAGCAACTATGCATATTTTCTTTATCTAATTGGTTACTATAAATCACAATTTCAAGTTCAAATTTAAACTAGCATGCTCCTAACATACATAGAAATCATTCAATTCATACAACAAGAACATCATCAATCACTCATTCAAACAAGTTGCTAAGGATGAAGGATTTAGAATCCACTTACAATCTTCCTAGCTATTCAATTTTTCATGCAATTGTGATTTCATGCAAGCTTTCTTCCTCAACAATGGTGATTTTCTCCTCCTAGATGGATGAAGAGTGTTTCATCCAAGGTGGAGTGGAGGAGATGATAGCAATATGGCCACTTGGCCAAGGTGTTATCACATGGCTTAGCTATTTGCCTCCACTTGGCAAATTTTGGTTTAATTGTTTAATAAATCCTTAATTACTCATCCTTATTGCATGCAATTCTATATTTACAATTTGTTACTATTTGATCCTTCATGATTAGGCTACTTCTTTAGCAATCCATCTAATTTAGTCACTGGTTTAATCAATCATTCTATTTTGCAGATTGTTTGTACAATTACATTCTAATTAGTTTATGGCATGCTGCTAGGCAATGATTTGGGGTATTACAATTCTGCCCCTTAAGATAAATTCGTCCTCGAATTTACCTGAATCGAATAGGTGAGGATATTGCTTCTTCATAACTTCTTCAAATTCCCATGTTGCCTCTTCTGCCTTGTTATTTCTCCACAAGACTTTGACAAGATGAACATTCTTGTTTCGAAGTCTTTTGACTTCTTTGTCAAGTATATGAATAGGCTCTTCTTCATATGATAGATCAGGATTCAATTCCACCTCTTTAGGTTCAAGAATATGAGATGGATTAGACCTATATCTTCTGAGCATAGAGACATAGAAGACATTGTGGATCTTATCGAATTCACTAGAAAGTGCCAACCGATAAGCCACTGGACCAATCCTTTCAATGATTTCAAATGGTCCGATAAACCGAGGGCTGAGCTTTCCTTTTCTTCAAAATCTAAAGAGTTTCTTCCAGGGAGATACTTTGAGGAAGACCTTGTCTCCAACATTGTATTGGACATCTCTCCTTTTCAAGCCAGTATAAGCTTTTTGCCTATCGAAAGCTGCCTTTAATCGATCATGAATGATCTTCACTTGTTCTTCGATTTCACTAGGCAATTGAGATCCTAAAACCTTGCTTTCTCCCAATTCAGACCAACACAACGGAGTTCTACATCTTCTTCCGTATAGAGCTTCGAAGGGAGTCATTTCAATAGATGTCTGGTAGCTATTGTTGTAGGCAAACTCTACTAGGGGTAGAGAATTCTCCTAATTCTTTCCGAAGTCTATAACATAAGCACGTAGCATGTCTTCAAGTACTTGGATGATTCTTTCAGATTGTCTATCTGATTGAGGATGAAAGGTTGTACTAAGATGCACTTTAGCTCCTAGAGCCTTCTGCAAGGAATTCCAGAATCGATAAGCAAATCTAGGGTCACGATCAGAGATTATAGCTGTAGGTACATCGTATATTTGAATCACTTCACGGATGTATAGCTCGGCTAAGGTTTCCAAGCTCATGTTTATTCGAACAAGGATGAAGTGAGTAGACTTTGTGAATCTATCAACAATCACCCATACAACATCATTCTTTCTTGGAGTAGAAGGAAGACCAGTAACAAAATCTATTGTAATTCGATTCCATTTCCACTGAGGAAATTTGATAGGTTGGAGCAATCCAGTAGGGACTTGATGCTAGGCTTTAACCCTTTGACAAGTTAGGCACTTTGATACAAAGTGTGTGATAGCTGATTTCATGCCCGACCACTAGTATAGTGGCTTTAGATCCTTGTACATCTTAACCGATCCTGGGTGAATCGAGAAAGAGCTTTAATGAGCTTCTTGTAACATTCTTGTCTTAGTTCCTCATTATTAGGAACACATACTATATCCTTGAAATAGAGGAGTCTATTCGACTTGAGGGAGAAGTCAGAATTAGACTTAGAGTCTAGCTTGGATATGATCTTCTAAAGATCTGGATCAAGTTGCTGGAGTTCTTTGATTCTCAAGATTAAGCTAGATTGAACTTGAAGTTCAGACAAGAATTTTCGTCCTTTGGATAAACGGAAATGAGCATTGATAGCAAAGGAAGCTGAGTATGGTCTGCGACTAAGGGCATTAGCAACCACGTTTGCTTTCCTCGGATGGTAGTCGATAACCAAATCATACTCTTTAAGCAATTTAGCCATCTTCTTTGTATCAGATTAAAATATTTCTGAGTCAGGAGGTATTTGAAACTCTTGTGGTCTGTGAACAGGTTACATTTCTCCCCGTACAAGTAATGTCTCCATATTTTGAGAGCAAACATGATAGCTGCCAATTCTAGATCGTGTGTAGGGTAGTTTGACGCGTTTGGTTTCAGTTGCCTTAAAGGGTAAGATACCACTTTTCCATCTTGCATTAGGACACAGCCTAGTCCTAAATGAGATGCATCACTATAGATAGTGAATTTTTTGCCCAATTCTGGTTGGATAAGAATCGGAGCATAAGTCAGGGCTTGTTTAAGTTGATCGAAGCTTCGTTGTTGGTTCTCTGACCAAACAAAGGGCGTGTCTTTACAGGTTAGCTTAGTCAAGCTTGCGGCAATGGATGAAAATCCCTTGACAAAATTCCAATAATATCCGGCTAAACCAAGAAAACTTCTGACCTCGCCAACATTTCTCGGAGGTCTCCAATCCATGATGGATCAAATTTTGCTCGGGTCGACTTTAATCCCTTCTATCGAGATGACATGGACAAGGAACGAGACTTCCGATAGCAAAAATTCACACTTAGATAACTTTGTGAACAATTAACGTTCTTAGAGAGTTTGCAATACAATTCAAAGGTGTTCAGAGTGTTCTTCCTTATTCCGAGAATACACCAAAATGTCATCGATGAAGACGACCACAAACTTGTCAAGATAGGGCTTGAATGCACGGTTCACGGGGTCCATGAAAGCAGCCAGAGCATTCATCAACTCGAATGGCATTACAAGAAATTCAAAGTGGCCATATCGAGTACGAAAGGTTGTCTTGGGTACATCTTCTTCTTTTACCCTCATTTGATAGTATCTCGATCGAAGATCGATCTTTGAGAATACCAAAGCATCTTTGAGTTGATCGAAGAGATCTTCTATCCTTGGGAGAGGATACCAATTCTTGATAGTAAGCTTGTTCAATTATCTGTAACCAATACAGAGTCTCATAGTCCCATCTTTCTTCTTCACGAATAAGACTGGAGCACCCTAGGGAGATGAGCTAGGCCGAATAAAGCCTTTGTCTTGTAGCTCTTGGAGTTGCTTCTTGAGTTCTTTCAATTCAATAAGTGCCATTCGATAGGGTGTGATGGACACCGGTGTTGTTCCAGGTTGAACTTCAATCCCGAGCTCTACTTCTCTGGTTGGAGGGAGACCAGGGAGTTCCTCGGGAAAAACATCAATGAATTCAGACACAATTGGCATAATAGGTAAGCCGAATTCAAATTCATCTTGCATGGTCATGGTAGCAAATATTGATGTCGGTTTTCTATCAATTAGGAGGACTGATTCCTTCCCTAAACTCCGAAGATACAATCTCCTATTATGGCAATCTATCCAGGCTTCATGTTTGCTTAGCCAATCTAGTCCTAACACTAGATCGAATTCACAAGAAGGCAAGACATAAAGGTCCATGGGAAAAGGCACATTTCGAATGCTTATAGGGCATTGCTTGCAAAGGAAGTTAATAGGCATGTTTCCTCTTATAGGGTTCGAAACTACAAGGCTAGTCTTAACAAGTTCGGGTTTTAAGTTTAACTTAGCAATCATGGATGAACATATAAAAGAGTGGGTAGATCCCGAATCAATCAAAGCATATGCAGGACTTGAAATTAATTCAACAGTACCTACGATAACATCGGGTGCTTCTTCTTTCTCTTTCCCACGAATGTGATAGATTCAAGTCAGGATTCCTGGTGTGTAGGTGCCAAATGTTGGCCTCTACTTTTGCTTTGATTCTCGGACTGAGATTGTCTCGGGCCCTTGTTTCGATTAGATGGGGTTGAACTAGCATTTACAGGAGTTCGAGTTGGAAATTTGTTAGGATCCTGAGGACAATCCTGGATATAATGATCGGAGACTCCACATAAGAAACACAAATTATGTTGAGTTCTGCATTGCCCGGTGTGGTGCTTTTGACAGAACTTGCAAGTAGGATATTAAGTAGCTTTGCTAAAATTCCCCGTACTATCAACAGAGATGATCAGGGATGAAGGCTTGGTTACCGATTGAGGTCTCGATATGTAATTGCTCTTCTGAACAAGAGTGTAATTCAAAGAGTGATCTTTGGAGTGCTTAGATTTCTTTGACTGCCAATGAGGCTTGTCATCATTTCTGGATCATTTATCCTTCCAAGAGTTAAAACTTTTATGTTTTTCAGAGGCCTTCATCTTTGCCTAGGTTGCAATAGCCCGGTTCACTAAATTTTGGAAGTCAGTGATACCTAGGGCAGTGAAGATTGGACTCAGTTCATCATTCAATCCATCAATGAACATCTGACATTTATTAGCATCGGTCTTGATGTATTCCGACCCGTACTTGCAATACTTATAGAAATCACTCACGTACTGTTCAATGGGTTAGCCACCTTGCTTGAGATACAGGAAATGCTTTCAGCGCTCAGCCAAGTACTGTTCACTGATGTATTTCTTCCTGAATTCCTCGAGGAAGAATTTCCAGGTTACAGCTTCAACAGGAGCAGTTAGGGTAGTGGTTTCCCACCAGCTTAGAGCTTCATCTGCTAACAAGGCTATGGAACATTCGAGCTTGTGCTCATCAGGACAAGGTAGTTGCTTGGTTAAGATTCGATTAGTGGCCTCTAACCAGAACTCAGCTACTTCGGGATTGGCTTTATCAGTCCAGTAAAAGTATAAGCCCAGTGTTGAGCCAGCTTGTCAATTGGAGCTCTATTTGGCACAGCAACAGGAGGAGCAATAGGATGATTTTGTTTCAAAGTAGTTACAAGATGATTGAACATCTCCTTCATGCCCAAGAGACATTCTTGCTGCACATAATTTATAGCAGGAGCTTCCTGTTGAGCAGCAGCTTGGGCTCGGGTTTGAGCTTGTTGTTATGGAGGATTCTGCTCCATCCTCACACTCTCCTTCATTCGAGAAGCCTTCAGGACTTTCATTGTCCCGACCAAGTCTCGTTTCAGACATTTCTAGTTCAGGTAGAACAAGAAGAGTTTAGTTTAAGAAAGGACACAAGCAACTTGAAACAGAACTCCTATGTGGCACAATTAATCCTATAAGATGCATGATAGCCCGGTTTAGTCCTAGAATTGACTAAACCTAAAGCTCTGATTACCAATTAAATGTAACACCCCTACCCCGGGCTAGTAGCAAACCGGCTAGGGAGTGTTACACAGGAAGCAAGGATAAGGACAAGGACAAGCAATTCAAAGAAATGCAAGAATCAAGCAAACAATCAATCATACTTTCTTATCATACAAGCAACTCATATTTGATTATTACTTCAATCTAAACCATTCGAATAAGTCACTAACTTAATTCCTTTCATGCTTTCATTACAAGTTACTACATTATCAATTCGATTCACTTCATTGTTCCTTAGTTTATATTCGAATGTCTCTAGATGTAACATGCTTCCATTTCAATTCAAGGTTCCTTAGTTTGTACACATTTTAACATTTCAATCCTATACTTACTAAGCATGATTATCTAAACAGTCAATAGCATGAAACTAGTTTCATTCAAGTCTTATTCCATTCCTATGCATTTGGCAAACACCATTATAATACCTAAGCACATACATCATGGTATAAACACACACATAAGTGACCATAAAATTTACAAGACAATCGAATTGAATACAAGCAACATGGTTCAATCATTCTACTTTCAATTCAAGCAAGTCAAGTACAATAACAAAGCCTTTGATTGTTCTAAGGGAAACTAGTTCAAACATTAGATCAATTCATTCCATCATCATATGCACATCAATCTCCATTTATTACATTCTAACTATATACATTATATACAAGTTCAAGTGTACCAAAATGCATGATCAATCTAACTATATACATTTTAGTGCCACCATTCTAGGAGATATACAAAACAAGTATGAAACCATACTTAGGCAAAACTTGTGTGACTTGCTTCTTGCTCAAGAATTCAGGCTTCAAGATCAAGTAACACTCGCATCCTTTATCCTGTAGTTGGGAAGAATGAAAACGAGAGTGATAAGTACAAGAATGTACTTAGTGAGCTAGTACTAAATCTAACCATTTGTTTTATCAAGTTTCATGTGTCATTTAAATCAAGTATAGACCTAGCTAAGGATTTCCAAGCATTAAGATAATCCTAGATAAGGCTTTCAAGCATCAAGATAATCCTAGCTAAGGATATCATAAAATCGGCTATCAAGAAACAAGAAAACAAGAATTCATGCTCTATGAGTCAAGCACATCATTCTTGCAAAACAAGTAATCAAGGTAATCATGCTTACATGACAAGTAACATACATATCATGTCTTTCAAGACAAGTAACATTCAATTCATAGCTTTCAAGACAAGTATCATGTGTTATATGATTGTTATTTCATATATTATCAATTAAACAACCCTCTTGGTACTTAATTTGTATAGGTAATCGAGTCTCTAACCAACTGTCGCCACAAGATGCACAGTAGTGCTGGTCAACCCTCCTACTGTCTCCAAAGACCACATACGTACCCTCCGTCTGTCGCCAAATAGGGGCCTTAGCCCTAGACCGTAGTCCACCCTGACACAATGAGCTCCAGACTCTAAGGCATGCCCTTCTACCTAGTCCAACTAGCTACCAAGGTTGTTCGATTTACCATTTATTCAAGTGTTTCAAGATCAATTTCATGACAACCAAATTCGTTCCATATTAGGCCCTTAGGCCATTGAGCCATATCTCACATATCATGTAGTTTTCATGTTTCATTTCATCAAGATGAGATGATATCTCAAACAAGTTCTTTAAACATTGATCACATGCCACATGAAGCATACAAGCACTAACATTACCACTCAACATGCTTATCAATCGAATCAAACATGTATACAAGGTTGAGATCAAGTTGCATGCATTACTAGTCATTTTTCCCTTATTAGGTCAAGTCCATGATTAAGTTCATTCGACATTTCAAGAATGTAACAAGAATGCATTGGTTAGGACCTAGTCCTAACCCTAGAGGTAACTACACACACAATACTCCAAGCTTAGCTAGTCTTGGATCCACACTCCTTTGTTCTTGGCTTTAGGATGATCCACTCTATCCTCTTCCACCAAGTTTACTCCTGGTTCTATCACATTACACAACAAATACATGTCAAAACAAGATCACATGATCATCAAATCAAGGCAAGGTTACAAGCACATAACATACACAAATCTGGTAGCATGTTCATATACATTTTCCATTACACTTAACTACACTTATCTACATTCTAGCTCATGTAAAACAAGGCATAACTGTTTACAAAACATTTTATAAATTGCCACAAAACAGAGTGCAATTGTCTACACTGCTGCTGCCAGGCAGCTTGTACTATAGTCACTTAATCATGCATAACTTTTATTTCGTACGTCAGAATTTCAATTGGTTTACACCGTTGGAAAGCTAAAAAAATTGTATTTATATCCATATAAGGTTTGCATTTTAGTTATTATCCAATTAATACAGTTTTTAACTTAAAGACAGGGTAATTTGTCACACTGGACAGTTTGCACCGTCCCTAGTGTTTCTTCTCTACATTTCAGTATACAACCCAGAATTCAGTTCTATTTTCTTCTAATGAATTTAGACATATTAAGGTGTTGTCTATAAAAAGTTCAGCCTTAAATTCATTTTATACTATTTATAGTGAGTTTTCAAAGTTACTGTCCATAACAGAGTGTTCTGGGCAGATTACACTAGGTTGAATTTCTAGCTTCTTTATTCACCTAAGCAAGGTTCTAACATGGCAATTCCATTCATGATCATATTATTACATGTCTAGGTCATTATACTTCACCTACCAATGAGCTTAGAACAAAGCATTATCATGTTGAACCTAATTTGATCTATTTGATCAACACTGCACATCCATTTCATCAACTAGGCAGTCCATTACCTAATTTAACTAGTACAATTAGGTGTAGTCATTTTCCGGCAACATATCTATTCAATTCAATCTTCATTTTACCTAGATTCATGATCAAAACAGGGTTGTATGTTCAATTGACATGTTTACACATTTTCTCTATCAAAACAGTCCCTAATCAAGACTGTTTTCAACCATGTACATATTTCCCAGATTTCCAGCAACTATGCATATTTTCTTTATCAAATTGGTTACTATAAATCACAATTTCAAGTTAAAATTGAAACTATCATGCGCCTAACATACATATAAATCATTCAATTCAATTCATACAACAAGAACATCATCAATCACTCATTCAAACAAATTGCTAGGGAGGAAGGATTTAGAATCCACTTACAATCTTCCTAGCTAATCAATTTTTCATGCAATTGTGATCTCATGCAAGCTTTCTTCCTCAACAATGGTGATTTTCTCTTCCTAGATGGATGAAGAGTGTTTTGGCCAAGGTGGAGTGGAGAAGATGATAGCAAGATGGCCACTTGGCCAAGGTGTTATCACATGGCTTAGCTATTTGCCTCCACTTGGCAAATTTTGGTCTAATTGTTTCATAAATCCTTAATTACTCATCCTCATTGCATGCAATTCTATATTTACAATTTGTTACTATTTGATCCTTCATGATTAGGCTACTTCTTTAGAAATCCATCTAATTTAGTCACTAGGTTTAATCAATCCTTCTAATTTGTAGATTGTTTGTACAATTACATTCTAATTAGTTTATGACATGTTGTTAAGCCATGATTTGTGGTATTACAAGTCCGTCTATTTTGACTGGTTAAGGTTTACCCACGTGGTGCGGTGGATATAAAAGACTTAAAAGATGGCCCAATCTTCAAGGTCAGACTGTTGGATGTCTAAACACATTCAACCATATCTTTTACTTTAACGCAATTTATAATTTTGCATTTATTCCCTATAGTTCCTTTATTTATGCAATTTAAGTATTATTTATTTTGTTTATACTAGGTAGTTATTAAAAACGAATGAACAGAATAGGCTGAACATTCTCCTTGGACATTGGAAAGTAAGCCGGCTACATTGGATTTGGATTATTAAAGTATGAGAACTTACACCCCTACCGCTCACCATAACCTATAACTACTCCACACGTCGCAACCCCATCCACTTGCCGCCTACTTTCACCTTTCCCACTTCACAACACACTCAATATTAAATGCTAACTCCCCTCAATCACTTTCAAACCTTTTGCTTACCCCACTATACATATACTTTATCCCCAAGCCTTTCCCTTATCAAACCAAGTCTGATAACCCGCTAGAACATCTAATCGCTTCTTCTGAGCTGCAAAAATTTCTCCGCTGCTAAGAACATCACCTCCTTCTGAAAATGGCAAGCCGTCAACAAAGTTTTAGCCCTTCTATCATTTCTGTCTCTCCACCAATCATCTTTCAATTCTTTCTCGGGTTTTGACTCAAACTCTGCCATAGACGAATCAACAGGTCTTTTGGGAAGACTTCACTTTGAAGAATTCCTATAGAAATATAAACCTCTTCGGAATCAACTGCTAATACTGGAGAAAGGGCTCGCAAACTCTAATACATGTGAGGTATTCTTTGACAATGATGAGCAGTCCGTCGTCCTTACCCATGGATGAGAGATCTTCTCTAGGCAACCAGGACCAATTAATGAAGACTGGGTGAAAGAACTTTACACCCACATTGCACAACATGGAGAAGAATGGGTCTTTGTATGAGGGGTAAAGATGGACTTCACACCGCAACTGATAGTGAGCCATTATCAACTGGAGTAGTTGCTGGCCTCCAAACTGAATTCATCGCTAGCGTCACCGTTGCAATCGACAGTAAGCGCTTACAAGACTTATCTGTCGATGGCACCGCCTGTGAGAGAACATTGTTGAACGTCGGGACAGTGCAATGGTCAAACCTAAACCTTAATGCCAAATTCTAGGTGAGGTTCATAAATACCAAGCTACTTCCGATGAAGAACATGACCACCTTATCCCGCTGGCAATTTTTTCTCCTCTATTCCATCCTCCATGGTCATCCAATAAAACCCTATGAAGTCATTTATGGGGCTATCCTAGATAGAGCTACCTCTTAGAGAACGACAAGGGCACTCTCATTCCCTCATCTTATAATGACATTCTACCGAGAAGCAAGCGTACCACAATGGAAAGAGGATAAAATCCTCAAGGCACCCTTTGGATGGATACGATCCTCTGTTTGTGAGCTTAAGAATCCTTCAATTGCACCCACCATCACCAAAAAAGGACGCAGCCAGATACTGACGCTGACGAATCCTCCTGCCCTGCCAAGAAATAGGCATCTGCCCGGGACAAAGCCAAGGGCATCATAATTCGGGAACTACCACCCCAGTAACTCCCTGGGTTAGTTTTCTTTTTATTTTAGTTTCATATAGTTTTTCTTTTTGTTTTTCATTTGAAATTTTCTTTTAATTTGCTTTTCCTTTATTTGTTTTTTTCTTTCTGTATTGGGGACAATACTCTTCTCAAGTTTGGGGGAGTACATACCCAAATAGATTAGGTTAAATTTTAAAAATTTTAGAACTATAAATAAGCCTAATCTGTCCAATAGGTTCTCTTTGCTATGATGCCTTTGATTCTGAATATGCTGCTGCGTTGATTATGACTTCCTATAATGAATCTAGGTTAATGCTTTGCAAGGTGTTAAGAGTTTTCTAGTTTTTTTAACTTAATGATAAATCTGCTGTAGCCCTTAAAACCACAAGTTGCATGCAATCTGACACTTAAGAAATCTTAGGGATGCTCTAGGTCGACTTTATAATGCTTAAGCATGAATCAAAAGAGAAAAGATGTAATACCCTAAAACGTACCCTAGAAGTAATCAAGCTAAATAACCTAATTTGCTAGCTTAATTAAGCTTGATCCTAAATCAATTAGGATGATTAGTGACCTAATTGAAAGAAATGAAATATGGGTTGCCTAAATAAGATGACCAAATCGAATTAAATGAGAAAGAATGAGATTGCATGCTAAAGATTTTAATTCCTAACTGTACCCTTGATTATGTCTCTAATTAATGATTATTTAAGAGTAAAATGGCTATTTCCAAAACCCACTAAAATGAAGACATTATCTTTATTCTTCTCTGTTCAGCCGTGGGTTAAGAAAGAATAGAGGGAGAGAGAAATGGTGAGAGAAACACCATGGATGAGAGTTTAGGAGCTTGCATGTAGGGCTACCTTTCATAGAAATCAAAATTTGAAAGCATTGTAAGTAAATTCTACCCAATTCGATTAGGATTCTTGGATTGATATTATGTTTGAGCTTGAATAATGCTTAGATTGATGTTATAATTAGGTAAAAAAATCAAGGAATGAACATGACTAATTGAATATATTAACATGCATGAAAATCAAGGCTAGTATGAATTTGTAACTGAATGTAAATTGAATTGCCTAATAAAATTGAGACTTAATTTGTGTATAATCTTGCTGGAAAATTTGTATATGACATGAATTGGAGAATTGAACAACTAGGTATGATGGTTATATGCTAAAAGTGGAACTAGTAATGAAACTAGTCACCTAGCTAGCCTAATTCACTAGTTTGGACTGTTTTGAATAAATTGGTAAATTCGGGATTGAATTGGATAAGGTTAAAGGCTGGATAAGTTAGCTAAAAACAGGGGAGGACCTAAAATGAATGCTAGATGACTTGAATTTCATGAATTGAAGCTAAATGGACTGCTTAAAGTGTTAGCTGGTAGAATTAGTGAAATACGGACTATTCTGAAAAAAAAACTGTTAAATTGAGGAGTGAAATGAACTAATTGGGGACCAATCTTAACTTTTAAAAGCAGGGTAAAAATAGGGTAATCATGATCTAAAAGGACTAAATTTAATGGAATAAGGGTCATAGGCTAATTAGCTTACTAAAGTGGACCTAAGTGTAATTTGGGCAGTTTTGAAACTGTAAATTGACCCGACTTTAACTAAAAAAATGTATTGATTTAGAAGGGCTAAAAATATGAGCCATATATGGATGGATAGATAATTAAGTTAGCTTTCCAATAGTATAAATGGATTTAAATTCTGACGTGTATATTAAAAGATATAGACAATTTAGTGAAGGGTGTACAAACTGCCAAAAAACAGTTTTGGTGTTTGTAATAGCATGTATACTTGAAATGGAATACATGTGTGAATTGAGTTTGATATTGGTTCTAATACATGCTTGCATTGTTTGAATACTAGATTAAGAAAATGGTAGAAAGAATGGATAAGTGTCGGGACGAGGGTGAGGATTCGGGTATTCCGTAACTTCGGGATACAAGGCGAGTGTAGTTAACATAGGGTTAGGACTTAGGTCCTAACCAAATATTACATGCTTATTCTTCTTGCTTGTGAATGTATTATGAAATGAATCTAATTTATGCTTGGTAAACAAAAATTAAGGGAAGAATGCCTAATTGGTACCATGATAATAAGTACATGACTTGATAATGGAACATGAAACATGAAATGAAATGCTTGATCTTCTTGATAACTAATCGAATGGAAGTGGGATCTGTTTGCTTGGATTGTTTGCTTGAGACTTGATGTGTATACATAAATGTGATTGAATCTTTTCTACTTTGGTTGTAAGATGGTACTTGCTGGTGTAGGATGACCAATTGAATAATACTAGCTTAAAATGAACTTGCTTGATAAGTAATAATCACTTGAAAATGAATTTAATACTTACTCCCTAAATCCGAGTGACCTATTCGAATTGATTGATGGTCTAAGTGACCATAATTGATGCTTGAAATCTTGATTACTTGATAATTGGATTATGGTTCAAATGGCCTAAGGGCTTAAAATTTGATCTTGATCTTGACATGATTGATAATTGAACACTTGAATTCAAAAGCTTCATACTTGCATGATCTTGACTTGAACATGAAACACTTAAAGGAGATAAGATACCTAAGTTGCCTTTCAATGGAAGTCCTTGGATAATAAAGTGTGACACTTGGTAATCTTGGGACTACGGTCCATGAGTTACGACTTAGGGGGATGCCCCATTACATGTGATATATTGGCGACAATAGGATGTAACGGGGGAGATTTATGGAGATTGGCGATAGTTGGTTGGATAGTGTGAAGATAGGATTTACATGCTCTCGATATTGGCCATTGCTTTTTGCTTTGAGCTAAATATTGCTTGGACCTATATGGTCAAACACTGACCAAGGTTATTCACGATTGAATCGATGATCCAAGGCGAACAAGTAAAAGACATCTAATTGTCTAAGGCTCAAATTAAAGAAAGTAAACAAGAATTACTAAAGTCCAAGGCAAAACTTGTTAATAAGGTTAAAGTGAAATAAGCTACACTTGAATGAAAATGTGTATCCTTGATTCTTGACAATGAACTTGACTCTTGACTACAAGTTTGCTAAACAATGAATTGACTTGGATAAGATGATAACATTGATAAATTGAATATGCTTGAATCTTGAATGATAAAAACATGGTGAATTGGATTACTACTCGAATGAATTGAGTGAGTACCTTGTTTGAGACTACCTAATTCTTGTAGATACATTCTTTGCTTGATTAGTGTGATAATAGACCTTGATTTGAATTGTTTGATCTTGTATGCTTGAGATGCTTGATTAGATCTTTGTAGATTATCCTAAGACTCGATTAAAATGGGATTAAAGCATAGATAAGTGATAATTAAACTAAAGACTCTAAAATACGATAAGTTATAATGTGAAAAGTATTAACCATTGTGATCCTTAATAATAACATGATAGCTTGAATTGCTTGTGTTTTGAAAGGTAAAAAAAACATGGCTAAAAGAGGAATTACTATTCAATTGGACTTATATGATCACATACTTGAGTTACTTGTACTTGAATGTGTGTTTGTTGTCTAGCTAGTGTGATATAATTCTTGAAATAAGCTTCTTGATGATGATCTTGAACTTAATTAACTTACAAGAATGGAATGATGATATTAACAACTTGAGCTTGCTTGTATCTCAACAAATAAAACGTAATGAAATGCTTCTCATTCGAATGAAACTCGCTTATTCATTATGAATGTATTATTTGCTTGACTTATATAAGTAAAATTCTTGAAGTGAAAAGTTTGATTGTTTGGTAGTTGCAAGTGATGAATTACTTATAAAATGGGTTAATCGAACTTATTGAACAATGATGTTCTGTTTTCATGTGTTAGATACAAAATTAGACTAACTTAAACTTGTAAGAAAATGGATATAAGCTGAATATTATGATAGAGTAATGTCCTAATGAATTAAGAAGCTTAAAATGCAACCTAGTGTAATCTGCCCAGAAAACTTTGTTCTAGGCAACAACTTTGAAAAATCACCATAAACTGTGTAAGTCGAACTAGGGGCTGAAATTTATATGGAATGAAACTTAATATGTCTATTCTCATTAGGAGAAAACAAAATTGAATTCTGATTTGTGAGCTAGAATCCTGGAAATGAAAACCTCTGGACAGTGCAAACTGTCTAGAAATGTAATTGCCTTGTCTTTGAACTAAAAACTGTATTAATTGGAAAAGCATTAAAATGAAAGATCTAAGCGGTGGTAAAGAAGGTTAAATAAGCTTTCAAATGGTGTAAACTAATAGATATTTCGACGTATGGAATGAAAATTATGTATGTTTAAGTAAACAGTGCACAAGCTGCCTGGCAGTAGCAGTCTAGGTGAATTGCCCTAAATGAAGTCTTGACCCCGAATAGTGAATCTCCTTAGATAATTATACTTGTAACTAAGTCAAGACTTAACTAAAATTGAATATTAAGCTTGATCGAATAGTCTAATAAGTTTGTATGCTAGTGAAGTAATGTATAAGGTCAATTAAGACACTTGATAAATGGAATGTCAAGATTACTTGTTACTTGAAAGATAAGTTAAAGCGTAAATGAATCTAATTTGAATAGTAAGGTATGACTATCTAGTTTGGATGCCTAATTCGAATTAAATTGAATGAATCTTTGTTGGCTTGCTTAGTTACTGCTCATGAGATGTTTGTTGAATGTGTAATGTGTACCCTTGAATTGAAACCCTTGTTCATCGTGTGCTAGAACCTTTGGGTGCTAATTGAAATACTAGGCTAAGGCTGGACCTAACATGTTTAAGGCTTGAATAAGTTATAATTGGATTAAAGAACCTTGAAACTTAATAATCTTGATAGATTTGATGCTACCTCACTAAGTACAATCTTGTAATTATCACTCTTGTATGCATTCTTCCCAAACCTCAGGTAAAAGCCATCCCGATCAATGCTTGACCTTGGAGCTATCTTCCTTGGACCCGAAGCAAGATAAGCAGGACTTGAAGTATGATTGTATATTATTTGTATTCTCCTAGTTGGTGGCACATAGCTTGTCAGGCATTTTACTAGGCTAATGAATATGTATATTATTTGTATAAACTTGATCAAAATCTTGTAATAACCTTAATGGCATGTTGATGTATATAAGTAAAGGTCTTTGTAAACAATGTGACCTTGTTTAATGAATGAATGAATTAGAATTGTGTTTACATACTTGTATTGATCGATTATAGTTATGGAAATTAGAGAATTGAACTTGTTGTTTTAAGTCTAAATAAGTCTAACTCCTTTGATCCTATTAGAAAGGAAGCTAAGTTCTAAAATGCTTGTTGGAATAAATAAGGCATAAAATGAATTACCTATGAGGCTAGTTTTTCTAAGGCACTATCAAAATGGTAAATAGATTTAGCTTATTCGCCTAATTAGTCTTAAAATGTAATAGGAACTTAGGAACTATAAAAATGAATGAGATATATTAGATCAATAGATTGTATTGGTACATGAATGCGCTTGTAGGTATAAAAAGGAAATGAATCGGGCATGATCATATTAAGGAGCAATCGTATAATGTTTGTATGTTCACATGCTTGGCTAGCAACATTAGTTGAAGGAAAAACATAAGTGTTTAAAACAAATTGATGATTTGTAAAGAGTCTTGAGTGTAATTCAATTGGGTGTTATGGTAGCTTGCTAGATAAGTAACTCACTTAATAGAGTTGAGTTTTAATTAAGAGAAAAAATTAATTGACCCGTATTTTCGTTTTGCTTGTTCGTTTTCTCGTCGTAATGCTTCTCGCTCCTAACCCGGGCGAGGGGTGTTACAAAAGAACTTAAATGCTTAATGTAGCAAACCAAAGGCTTAAACACTCCATAAAAAATCAAGAAAATAAATTAAGACTTGAGAATTTAAACAAAACTATTGAGGGACACTCTTTTATGCATCTTGCTATCTTAGTACACTAGGTGAGTTTTGTTTGCTCCATTTAACTTTCCTTGGTAGGAATGATAGTACTAGCAAAGAGTGAATGAAAGTCTTCAAGGGATGACACTGCTTCTAGGGCTCAGGGATGGGCTATTTGCTCCACTCTATCTTCAGCTACAAAAGGGTTAGTATGGTGAGTTGAAACCCCCGAGGATACAGTTTTCAAACATAAAAAGAACGGGGAGTGAAAATGTGTTAAAAAGGAAAAAACCATATGCTAAGGCAGAAAAAGAAAGCAACCCTTAAGCTTCTCTGAGACAATTAAGTGATGAATGCATGTAACCGAGCACACACATCACTTACAATAGATTTGATCTTTTGAATAAAATTTTAAGTTCTAATACACTTGCTAGTCATCAACATAACTGAGGAATGAATTACTGATGCAACATAACTTGGAATCACTGTAATCATAGCTTAGTGGAACCCTAGGACTTATGCGCTATTTACTGTTCTTATTTTTTGTTTTTATTTTTCTTGTTTCCATTTTGCATTGCTTGAGGACAAGCAATAGTTCAAGTTTTGGGGTATTTGACGAGTGCATAAATGTTCTATTTTTTATTCCCTAAATTCTTGTATTTTGCATGTTTTCAAGCTCATTTAGGTTGCATTTAGTTTAGAATGTACATATTTTCATATAGATAGGGAGCTACACCACATGTACTTAAATTGTCCTATATATTGGTGCTTTCCACGAGAAATGTGGTGTTTTGTGGTGTATGTGCAGGATGTTGGAGGATTGCTAGAGCAGGAAAGGAGAGAATCTCATGGCTAGAGCTGACGAGGCAAAAAGAGTTGGAGATGAATCTACCTTTGTCCATGTTGACTTTCTCCCAGATACGCAACATTCAATGAAGCGAGAAATAATTAGCTTTCTTTAATGAAGCCATGCAACTTTAGGGTATTGAAGCCCTAGTTTCACCGCCTATATAAAGAAGACTTGGATGCTACTCAAAAGGGAGACCGATCGATAGAGAGCATAATTCAGACGACAGTCCTAGTCTGAGCTTGCAGAGAACCACTAGGGCGAAGCTAAACGGATCTCCTCATCAAACGAAGCCATTGAGAGAGGCTGACGGAGAGGAGGCCTGCAACACAGTTAGACGGCACAGAGGAAGTTTTGTCGAGGACGCTCAGCTTATTTCTTTTAATGCTTGATAAACTACCCTAATTTATACTTTTAATTATGGTTGCTTTATGCTTAGACAAGAGCTAAACTTTTTTTAGTTGGGATTATAGCGTTCCAGGATTTTATGTTTTGATTATTATATTTCAATGTTTTAGTTGTTTTATCTTCATCTATTCTATTCATGTGCTTAATGCGTTGTTAATCGTAAGATCTATTCAAGAGAGGCATGTTCACTATTGATCTGAGGTTTAATATTTGAGAGAGTTAAGTTATACGAACATGAATAGTGGGGCTAAGTTGTCAACTTAGTCTTAATCTGGCTTAGACATAAGTTTAGGGTTTTAATGACTAAAAGGGAGTTCTTAAACAAATAATAGACTAGTTAGGGTTAACGCAGACATGTATCATTTTAATTATAAAGTTATTAACTTCTAGGCATCGAGAGAATCAGAATTTCATTAGAAAATCCTGTCGAGTAGATGAAGAACCTTAGGGTTTACAAACACATGTATTGCCCATCGCTATAAAAATTAGATAGGTAATCAATTATATATCCTTAGCAATAATCCCGACCTCCATAATTAATTGTTAAGTTGTTGCAGTTGTTTGTCTTTATTGTTGTTATCTCTAGATTAGTTAATTTAGTTTACTTAAACCAATCTTCACCAATACTTACAAACCCATTCCTAAGTATGATAACTTCGTAATAACTAATCCAATCCTTGTGGGTTTGGCACTCTGCTCTCACTTTATTACTTGATACGATGAGCATACTTGCTCTAAAGTGCATCACTATTCGACAAGCATCATATATTTCCTTCTTTTTCTTCTTTATATATATGTAGCGAGGGATATCGAGTAATGAATGCACCCTAGACTTTGAGAAGTAAGATGTTGTGCAATGAACCCTCAAGAAGTACTTCATTGTAATGACAAACGCTCATGTAGCGATAGCCTTTGGCCATATTCATTTTTCTAACGCATGCAGACGAGTGTTCCCCTTTAAAGGTTCTTTATTTATTTCATTTCACTCACATTGGAATGCCTTTTATTTATACTTAATATACATACATACATGCATACATACATACATACATACATACATACATATATGTAATACATGCTGAAACAGGAGAAAGTCGTCAAAAGTCAAAGAAATAATGCAACATATTATATAATCAAACCAACATACATATCAATGCAGAGTTAATGAATGTAATTATCCATCAAGTATATCCAACACTCTTATTATTGATTGGAACAATTCAAGATTTACACATCAAATACAAGCCATAGATTATTTTCAAAATAAAGAGAACTTTGCATTTGCATAGAATTTTTTTTAATTTTTTTTTAAATGGGGGTGCATTTCAACTCCTAGGTGTATGCCCCCAAACTTAAAGGTTGCATTGTCCTCAATGCAAAAGAAAACATAATGAAATAAAGGAATGCAATGATAGAATGTAATGACGAAATGCAGTTACAACGATGAATGCAATGTTACAACTATATGCTATTACAATGACAAAGTAGTTACAATGATGATACAAGAATATAAAATGAAGTTACTCCACATGAAATGCATGCCTACAAAAAAACTAAAAATAGACTAACTCAATTCTCAGGCTCATGGGAGGAGGAGGTGTAGACGTTCTTCTTCTTACTCATATTCTCTTATTTTCTCTTCTTCTTGTTCTTTTCCTTGGACTTGGAGCACTTTTTTTCTTTTACTTCTTAGGCAGATGAGCCTCTTCTTGAACGTGCTCAACTGTATCTTCTTTCGCTGGCTCCTTTACCTCATTGACATCATCAGGCGCATCCTTAGGGAGGATAAACTGTGGTGGTGCTTTGAATAGCACCATTACAAGAGGGTTTTCCTCTTGTTCATCCTTTGTGGGTGTAACTTCCACTGGTCTCACCGCAAGTGGCTCAAACTCAGGTCCTTCTAGGGTTTCATCCACACTCTTGGATGCAACCATGTCTTTCTCAAACATTTTCTTAATAGCGGTCATCTCAGCATCAAAATCAACGTCCTCATCTTCATCAATGTCCTCAACAAGGACTTCATCATCTTTGGTAGTAGTGGGTATGGCATCAACATCTGTAGGGATTTTCAAATCAAACAAACATCCTTAATGATCTTACTCGAAGCCTCCTCACGTGGTGAGTCACCAACTTCGTTGACTGTGTCAGGGGAATTCATTGAATTTGTTGGTACATCTTTGGTGGCAGCATCGAAGGAGAAATGATAATCTCAGATGATGGGAGGGAAAATAAGAAATTCTGGTAGATCAACTGGATTGAATCAGCTCACGGCCACAAGTGAAGACTTGTGTCACGTCTTCACATAGGCAAACAAGAAGTTATGTGCCATATCCATGGTTTGCACTATGGCTGCAAAAACTCCCAGTTTACTCATCACTACATCAATTTTGTTCTCTATCTTCAAAACTTTTTGCCAAACTTCATCACTTGATGGGACATTTTCTGGTGCAGTGTCCACTTTAGCCTTACCCTTGTCCTCCCTCGTTGTAGTACGCAATCTAGGTGTAGGAACGTCAGAATCACGAATCATCCTTTCTATGGCAACCTTGTTGATGAGCCTATTATTGGGTGTCATCTCCTAATTTTTGTGTATTTACCCTTTTTGACTTACAGAGTTGCATGATCAGTGAAGGGAAAGCCAATATACCAATCTTCTTTTTAGCAAAGCCCTTAATCTCCTTGTTTATAATTTCCCCCATATCAATAGTCCTCCCCTTCATGATAAAATGTATCAGACACATTCTGTCAAGAGAAACAGTCATGCTATGGGTGTAGGGCCGCAACCTGGAGTTGATGAATTGAAACCATATCTTGGCAGGCAAAGTCAGAAACTTCCTAAGCATGGTATAATTTCCAACATTGATCCCTGGCCATAGTGCACCTGCTAAACATAAATCTTCAACTAAAAGGTCTAATTTCTCATTAGTAATCTCATCCACAAACAGTGCATGTTCATCCACATTAATAGTAATATTAAATAACTTGTTAATAGAATAAGCACTCTAAGGAATAGAGTGTTCTCGCAAAAAACAAGTTTCAAAGTAGGCTCATACAGATTTGCATAGAATTCTTTTACCAAAGTAGTGTTATAGCTGCCAGGATAAGTGCAGAATATGCTCCATTTGTGGAGTGTGATGGTGTTGTGGATGGATTTCCCACGTTCCTCATCAGCAAAGAATTTGATTCCTTGCTCAGTGTAGATGTTTCTCTTTTGGATGTGCTCTATGAAGCGTTCACTCACAATCCCAATTTGGAAAGCCTCATACGCAAGAATCTCTTTCGAAGCAACAGGGTCTTCTGATTGAGGGTTTGATTCCAAGCTTGGATTGTCTTGAATAGGGGTTTCCCTTGTGATTTTTTGAGCTACTCTCATCTTGGACATGGAGGATAATAAGGAAGAAGATGAAAATGAAAGATTTTGCAGAGAAAAATGTAAAATTGAAAGCTTATAAAACTCAGAGAAAGTAGAGAATTAAGTGAGGATTCAATGAAAATCAAAGTTGCTCAATAGAGAAGAAGAAAATATGGAAATGAAGAGGTATAATTGTCTTCATCTGATGCCATGAGTTTCAATGACTTGATCTTGATGCAAAAATCATGCTTGTTCATTGTGTTTCCTGCCCATGTGATGAAAGGTTGTGATTATTAGGGGTAGATTGGTGCAATTGAATTACCCAATATGCCCCCCAAAATTTTTGTTCATGCATATTTTATGAGTCCTTCTACCATACAAGTTGTTAGAGAAGAGAAGAAACAAATAGATTTTCATTCTTCAAAAAAAGGAAATAAAGTAAATTAAAAAAACAAGGAAAATAAAACCTAAATCTAAGGAAGCTTCTAAAGATAATTTTAAAAAATCAACCAATTTAATGGTCTCAATATTTCCAGGATCAAAGTCACCACAATAGAGTTTGAGTCTTTTTCCATTGACTTTGAATGAAATTCCCTCTTTTGTATCTTTGATTGTGACTGCACCATGTGGAAATACTTTCACAACTTCAAAATGCCCAGACCATCGTGATCCTAGTTTTTCTAAGTGCAATTTTAATTTAGAGTTGAATAGCAAAACCAACTATCCCACATCAAATTGTCGATACAAAATAATCTTATCATGCCAATGCTTGCTCCTGTCCTTGTAAATAGACGCATTTTCATATGTGTTGCATCAAATTTCCTCTAATTCAGTTATATCCAGCAATTGCTTTTTTCTTGTTGCCTCATAATCAAGGTTGGCTTGCTTAAAAGCCCACTGAGCCTTGTGCTCAAGTTCTACTAGCAGATGAAAAGATTTTCCAAAAACAAGTTGATATGGCGACATTCGCAATGAAGTTTTGTATGCAATACGTATAGTCCACAATGCATCATCTAAACGAGAGGACCAATCTTTTCTAGTAGTGTTGACCACTTTTTCTAGAACATTTTTAATTGCTCTATTAGATACCTCTGCTTGTCCATTGGAATGAGGATGATATGTTGTGGCCAGTCTATGATTTACTCCATATCGTTTCAACGCAGCAGCCACCTAGTTGTAGTGGAAATGCTTACCCTTATTGTTGAACACTTTTATGTGGTCCAAAGCGAGTGAGTATATGTTTGTGAGAAAACTTCAAAAATGTCCTTGCATTGTCTTTAGGTACTGCAACGGCTTTTATCCACTTCAACACATAGTCAACCGCAACCAAAATGTATAGATTTCCAAAAGAGTTAGGAAAAGGACCCATAAAATCCAATACCCAAACATCAAATAACTCAATTTCCAGTATTGGTTGTTGTGGCATCTTATTTCTTCTAGATATGGATCCGTTGCATTGACATCTATCACAACATTGAGCGAACTCGTGAGCATCTTTGAACAGAGATGGCCAGTAAAATCCTGATTAGAGGGCTTTTGCAGCCGTTTTATTCCACCAAAATGCCCTCCATAAGGAGCATTTTAACAATGTTGTAGGATAGATTTCATCTCTGTCTATAGAACGCAGCGTCTAATTATATTGTCATTACAAACCTTGGACAAATAAGGTTCATTCCAATGATACTTCGTAGCATCTTCGTAGCATCTCTAAGGAATCTAGCATTTTTGTGCCTAGTAATTTCAACATGAGTCTTTTTACAAACCAAGTAATTCACTATATCAGCATACCGTGGTATTGCATCCATAACAAATAGCTTTTCATCAGGGAATGCGTCTGTAACACCCCAAAATATGGCTTGGAAGAAATTAGCAAATCAAGTGTGATTTAATTGGATTTTAGTGGCTTGAATTAATCGATTAAATGCGATAAGTACTTATTAAGAAACATTGAGAGTTAGTTAGCTAAAACGGAAGGACTAAACCAAAAGTTATGAAGGATTGGTGGCTTGCTTGTAAAGATAAGATAAATGCATGTTTATAAAAAAGGGGGTTAAATTGAATTGTTTACAATTATAAGGTTTGCATGGTAAATCAAAAGTACATTTGAGCTTGTACATTTTTCAAGCCCTTATGAAAAATTGTGGAAAGGGGGGAGAGTGGTTCGACCTTGTAGGATGATAACAATTATCATCTCCTTCCTTAGGAACCGAACCCGAAATGAGAGAGAGAAAGAGAGAGCTTAAAATTCAGCCATGGAATTTGCAAGGTTTCAAGCTTAGGGAGCCCTTAATGTTTAAATATTTGCTAGAATAGCTAAAGGAAAAGGGGTAAGCCTTCTACCCTTTCTTTTAATCTAGATTTTGTTGTGAATTTGTTAAGAATTCACCATGTATTTTATATGATTGTGGTATTAGAATGTTTACATGAACTTTTGTTAAAAATATTGAATATATTTTGGGTGGTAGAACTATACAAATGATGCATGATTAAAATGAGATACTTGGTGAATGTTACAACCTTGTAGTGATGTTATTGTTGGATGATGGATTTCATAGTTGTTAAGTTAGAGAGAACATTTGAATGATAATTTTGGGAATTGTAAAACATGCTTAAACATGAAATTAGCCACATTACTTGTTAGTGTTAATTAAGGGCAGCTTTGATACATTGGACTGATTTTGCACTTGTTGGACTGTTTTGAAGGGGTTTAAGGGGATGTTTTGTAAACTGTAAGTTAAGGGACAGTTTTACAAATTATTGGGACTGTTTTGCAAGATATAGGGACTGTTTTGTGGAACTTTGGGGGCTATTTTGCACTAAAACAAATGTTACTAGACTGTTTAAATAAATATAAACATGTTAGGAACTGTTTTCATATGCAAGTAAATTTTTATATATGTATAATATGGGGACTGTGAATCATGATAAAAATGTGGGTAGACTGCCCTGTGTAATTATATACATGAATGCATTAAATATGGACTGCCCTGTCTATATACGAATGATTTTGAAACTGTTTTTGAATGAATTAATGTATACATGTTAAATCTGCCCAGAATTGTGCAAATATGAAAGTTTATGGACTGATTTTGATGCGTAATTATGTGCACATGCTTAGCTGGTCAACTTTTTATGAGTATGAGGGTACGAGACTATTTTGTTGTACCTATGAGTGTACATGTATAAATGGATTGCTTATATATGTAGGTGTTCATGAATTGCCCTGTTTTGAGTGAATGATTGTTAGGATTTGTGCTAATACATAGTTGCACTTCTTGTCATAATAGACCAAGAAAAAGCTAGGAAGGATTTGATAAGTAGCAAGTTTTGGTTAAGGATTTGGGTATCCTGGAACTTCGGGATAAGAGGTGAGTGTAGTTTAAAGACTCGGGATAGGTTATAGCCTTCCCGAGCACCTCTCTTTGTTTTAATACATTACCTTGAAAATTATGGTAAACAATGCTTAAGGCTTGACTTGGATAAGAAGGTAAGTACCAAACTGCAAGTACTATGTGATTGATTATGTGTGAAATACATGCTATGTCTAAATCTATATGAAATTGAATTTGTTTGATGTGCTATGATGTGCATGCTAAAGTCGAAACTTGTATATGTGATTGAATATGACATGCTACTTGACTCATGATTGAGATTATGTTCATTGTGATTCCTACATGAATACTTTTGCCTGCTTGGCAAATTAAACCTCTACTAAGCTATCACTTGGTTAAAAACATAAATATGGATTGAGAATCATAAGTGGATTGAATATGTGCTTGTTATGATCTGCAATAAGATATGTTCAGATAATATTCTTATTAAGGAGCTAAGCTCACTTCTGATTCTGATATGAAAGATTAAAATTTGAGCCTTAGTTTTGAGTCGGTCTTAGGTATAGTTGGCATGACATAGAGTCCATAGAGCTCATGTTTCGGGGTGGACTACTGTCCTTATTTGGCGACAGTAGGAGGGAAGTGTTGTGGTCACTTGGCAACAGTAGAAGGGATTGACCGATACTTTGAGTACCTTCTTGTTGGTGACAGTTAGTTAGGGATTCGTGTACCTAGGTTGTTACTTGAATCTCAAGTGTAATACCCCATCCCCGGGTTAGTCGTAATCCGGTTCTGGAGTGTTACCTGAACAAAACAAAGCGATTGACAGGTTACTTGTCAAACAAGTAACCTCAGAACTACTTGCCTTGATGCGCAAGTAACCCAATCTAAACCTATCAAAACATTCAATACAATCAAGCAAAGCCACATTAAGCAACCATTAACATACATAGCATACCAATTTGGGTACCAATTTGTTCCATTTCATACTTTTAACTTAAGTTACAATTGTCATGTTACCAATCCATTCAAATTGCATACAAACATTCAAACAATAACTCAAGTGTTTTATACATAACAATAGGTTACTTCTAGACATGATCTAACTTTCAATCCACTTATAAATTCCATGCACCTTGTTCGAATAACAATAGGGGATTCACTAAGCATGTTTTAACTAGCTTACTTGCAACTTAATACACTACTTATCAACCCAATTACCAAGATCAACACAAAGCATCTAACTTGTGTTCATGCTTCCATTCGAATAGCTAGATGATTTCTGGACTTAATTAATTTGTTTTTTTACAATTAAGTCATCACATTACAAAGCATATTTGGTTCCTATTTCAATCAAACATAGCATTTCATGGCATCCTTAGACAATACATTGCGGATGCATGCTTAACAAACCTTTGCCTCAAACTCCATATTGCCGAATCATTACAAAAGCCACAAGAACAAATGCATGATCATACAACATTAATCTATCATTCGATTCATATAAGGTTCAATCAAGTATTGAATTTCCATCACTATTTGCGCAGCATTGTACCAACATATATATACATATCAACCAAGTCATATACATAGTTTGAATCATCCAAATTGATTACATGTTAGGCCTATCAATACAATACACATACTAGCCTCAAAACACAAACCCAAATGCATGATCTAGGCTATCTATTACAAAATCTAGTGCCACCAAACTAGGAGTATACAAAGAGTATGAATTCATACTTTCAAGCTTTCCTCAAGTGTTGCTTCAAACCCAATATATCCTCTTGAAATATTCTTTAATCTGTTATGGGAAGAATGAAGAGTAGAGTGGTAAGTACAAGATATGTACTTAGTGAGGTAACACTAAGTCTAGTCAATTTTCTCAAAGCAACTAAATTCAAGTAGTCATGTATTTCAAAGGATCAAACCCATCTTTACAATACATATTCTATTCAAATTGCATAGGGAAATTTAGACAATCCTTACATATCATACAATCAACATAGCATATTCATCATGGTACTCATAAACCATTCGAATAACATGCTTGGGAGACAAGCAATCAATCATTCAATCCATTAAGTAGGCAGTTATACATAAACCGTCGTACCAATATGCAACGTAGTGCCAATATGATCTCAAGATTCTAAGGCATGCCCTACTATCTATCAAACTAGCTACCAAGGTTGTTGATTATCCATTTCATTTAATCTTTATACATTTCATGATTCAATATAACAATAAGCAATTCAATGGCCAAGCCCTTAGGCTTATGGAGTCTTAACTCCCAATATATAACAATCCATAACATTCGAATGATTCAACCATGTATATCATTCACAAACACAAGCATATGTATGCATTGTGCGTACCTTATTCTCCAAACAAGCATGCCATTTCATACCTTAGGCATAAGCAATGCACATGAACATACAATTCATTTCAATTGCTTAACACCCAAGTAAACACAAAGATCATGACATAAATCATGTTATCATACATTTCATTCTTCCCTTAATTAGCCAAATATTCTTTAAGTCATGTTACATGGCATTAGCATTTCATTTAAACAATAACAAGGTTGGTTAGGACCTAGTCCCAACCCTAAGGATAGTTACACTCACAATACTCCTAGAAATTCAACTATCTTGGATCCAAATCCCTTTACCTCTAGCTTTGGGATGTCCACTCCTATCCTCTTCTTCCCCAATCTGCTGCCCTTGATCTAGCAAGCATATCATATGCGTATATCATCAAAACAAGCACATAAAGTCATACAATCAAAGTAGCAATGTTACTACATTTTACCTAACATTTAGCTACTGTTTTTATGCTTCTTTTTAAGCATTTCATACCAATTCATCTTCACATTGTTATTACTTCATTTTAATACATAATAGGGCAGATTACAATGTCCCAAAACTGTTTTGGAAACAGTTTCTTACTAGGTGCAAAAACAGTCCCAAACTACCCAGGACACTGCTGTCTGGCAGTTTGCACACTGTCCCTTAAAATGGCCATATCTTTTAATACGTACGTTGGAATTTCGATTTCTATACACCGTTGGAAAGCTTACAAAATTTCCTATAATACAATAATAGACTTGCATTTTATTTCTTATCCAATTAATACAGTTTAGTGTTCAAAGACATGGCATTTACACTGCCTGGACAGTTTGCACTGTCCAGCAATACCTATTTACAGTTTTCAGTATAGGACCCAGTTTTCAATTCCACCTCTTCAGGTTCAAGAATAGAGATGGATCAGACCTATATCTTCTGAGCATAAAGACATGGAAGACATTGTGGATCTTATCGAATTCACTAGGAAGTGCCAATCGATAAGCCACTGGACCAATCCTTTCAATGATTTCAAATGGTCCGATAAATCGAGGGTTGAGCTTTCCTTTTCTTCCAAATCTAAAGAATTTCTTCCAAGGATATACTTTTAGGAAGACCTTGTCTCCAACATTGTATTGGATGTCTCTCCTTTTCAAGTCAACATGAGCATTTTGCCTATCGACAGCTGCCTTAATCGATCATGAATGATCTTCACTTGTTCTTCAGTATCTCTGAGCAATTGAGGTCCTAAAACCTTGCTTTCTCCCAATTCAGACCAGCAAAGGGAGTTCAACATCTTCTTCCGTATAGAGCTTCAAAGGGGGCCATCTGAATAGATGTTTTGTAGCTATTGTTATAAGCAAACTCTACTAGGCGTAGAGATTTCTCCCAATTCTTTCCGAAGTCTATTACACAAGCACGCAACATATCTTCGAGCGCTTGAATGATTCTTTCAAATTGTCCATCTGATTGAGGATGGAAGGTTGTACTAAGATGCACTTTAGCTCCTAGAGCCTTCTACAAGGAATTCCAGAATCGAGAAGCAAATCTAGGATCACGATCAGAGATTATAGCTGCAGGTACACCGTGTAATTGAATCACTTCACGGATGTATAGCTCAGCTAAGGTTTCTAAGCTCATGTTCATTCAAACATGGATGAAGTGAGTAGACTTTGTGAATCTATCAACAATCACCCATACAACATCATTCTTTCTTGGGGTGGAAGGAAGACCGGTAACGAAATCCATTGTAATCCGATCCCATTTCCACTAAGGAATTCGATAGGTTGGAGCAATCCAGTAGATACTTGATGCTCGGCTTTAACTCTCTGAAAAGTTAGGAACTTCGATACGAAGTCTGTGATAGTCGATTTCATACCCGGCCACCAGAATAGTGGCTTTAGATCCTTGTACATCTTAACAGATCCCGGGTGAATCGAGATTGAGCTTTGGTGAGCTTCTTGTAACATTTCTTGTTTTAGTTCCTCATTGTTAGGAACACATACTCTATCCATGAAATAGAGGAGTCCATTACACTTGAGAGAAAAGTCAGAATTAGACTCAGAGTCTAGCTTAGATATGATCTTCTAAAGATCTGGATCAATTTGTTGGAGTTCTTTAATTCTCGAGATCAAGCTAGATTGAGCTTGAAGTTCAGACAAGAATTTCCATCCTTTGGATAAACGAAAATGACCATTGATAGCCAAGGAAGCTGTAAATGAAAGAACAAGATCATTAAGGTAAAATTTTCGAGTAGTTACTTGCAAAACAAGTAAGGTATCCGAATGGCTTACTTGTGATCCCAGCAAGTTCAAATTCGAATGAAAATATTCTAGAATTTAGATTTAGAGGTTTACCCGAGTATGGTTTGCGACTAAGGGCATTAGCAACCAAGTTTGCTTTCCTCGAATGGTAGTCGATAACCAAATCGTAGTCTTTAAGCAATTCTAGCCATCTTCTTTGTCTGAAATTCAAATCTTTCTGAGTCATGAGGCATTTGAGACTCTTGTGGTCTTTGAACAGGTTACTTTCTCCCCGTACAAGTAATGTCTCCATATCTTGAGAGCAAACACGATAGCTGCCAATTCTAGATCGTGTGTTGGATAGTTTGACTCGTGTGGTTTCAGTTGCCTTGAAGCATAAGCTACCACTTTTCCATCTTGCATTAGGACGCATCCTAGTCATGAATGAGATGCATCACTATAGATAGTGAATTCTTTACCCAATTCTGGTTGAATAAGAACCGGTGCATGAGTCAGAGCTTGTTTAAGTTGATTGAAGCTTTGTTATTGGTTCTCCGACCAAACAAAGGGCGAATCTTTGTGAGTTAGCTCAGTCAAACATGTGGCGATGGATGAAAATCCCTTAACAAATTGCCGATAATACTCAGCCAAACCGAGAAAGTTCTGACCTCACCAACATTCTTCAGAGGTCTCTAATCCATGATGGATCGAATTCTGCCCTGGTCTACTTTAATTCCTTATGCCGAGATGACATGGCCAAGGAACGAGACTTCCGATAGCCAAAATTCGCACTTAGAGGACTTTACAAACAATTGACTTTCTCAGAGAGTTTGCAATATAATTCGAAGGTATTCAGAGTGTTCTTCCTTATTCCGAGAATACACCAAGATGTCATTGATGAAGACGACCACAAACTTGTCAAGATAGGGCTTGAATACACAATTCATGAGGTCCACGAAAGTAGCTGGGGCATTCGTTAACCCGAATGGCATTACAAGGAATTCAAAGTGGCCATATCGAGTACGAAAAAGCTATCTTGGGTACATCTTCTTTTACCCTTATTTGATAGTATCCCGATCGAAGATCGATCTTTAAGAACACCGAAGCATCCTTGAGTTGATCGAAGAGATCTTCTATCCTTGGGAGAGGATACCGATTCTCGATAGTAAGGTTGTTCAATTGTCTGTAGTCAATAAAGAGTCTCATAGTCCCGTCTTTCTTCTTCACGAACAAGATTGGAGCACCCCAGGGGAATGAGCTAGGCCGAATAAAGCCTTTATCTTGTAGCTCTTGGAGTTGCTTCTTGAGTTCTTTCAATTCAACAAGTGCCATTCGATAGGGTGTGATGGACACATGAGTTGTTCCAGGTTGAACTTCAATCTCGAACTCCACTTCTCTGGTTGGAGGGAGACCAGGGAGTTCCTCGGGAAAAACATCAATGAATTCAAACACAATTGGCATACTACGTAAGCCGAATTCAAATTCATCTTGCATAGTCATGGCAGCAAAGATTGATGTTAGTTTTCTATCAATTAGGAGGATTGATTCTTTTCCTAAACACCAGAGATACAGTCTCCTATTTTTGCAATCTATCTAGGCTTCATGTTTGCTTAGCCAATCTAGTCCTAAAACTAGATCGAACTCACAAGCAGGCAAGACATAAAGGTCTATGGGAAAAGGCACATTTCGAATGCTTATAGGACATTCCTTGCAAATGAAGTTAATTGATGTGATTCCACTATTGGGTTTGAAACTACAAGGCTTTGTTTTACAATTTCAGGTTTAATCTCAAAAGACTATCTCCTTCATTCGAGAAGCCTTCAGGACTTTCATTGTCCCGGCCAAGTCTTGTTTCAGATATTCAAGTTCAAATAGAATGATTAGGGGTTCAGTTTAATAAACAAGACACAAGCTATTCAATACAAGTCTCCTAGGTGGCACAAGTATCCTATATGTTGCATGATAGCCATGTTTAGTCCTAGAATCAACTAAACCTAAAGCTCTAATACTAATTAAAATGTAACACCCCTTACTCGGGCTAGTAGTAACCAGGTTCAGGAGCGTTACTTAACAAGCAAGCAAGGACATGGTATATTTACATAACACATACATCAAGGTATATTTACATACAAGAAACCATTTAAGTCCAAGTCATTCAAATGGGAAGCAATCAACATGGTTCATCACATTCTACTTTTAATTCAAACATACACATGAACATGACAAGGCTATCAAATTGTTTCATAGTGAATTAGATCAACATATGATCATTTCATTCCATTATCAAATGCGCAGCAAAACATCATCCATTACATGTTATCTAAGTTCATTACATACTTGTTACTAGATACATAACATTGTAAGCCCATCAAACATTATATACAAGTTTCAAGATGCATGTTCAAGCTAGCTATGTACAATCTAGTGCCACATTCTAGGAGATATACAAAACAAGTATGGAATCATACTTTAACTATGCTTGTGTGACTTACTTCTAGCTCAAGGAATCAAGCTTCAAGATAAAGCAACGATTAAATCCTTTAACCTACAGTTGGCAAGAATGAAACAAGAGTGATAAGTACAAGAATATACTTAGTGAAGTAGTAACTGGTCTAACCATTTGTTATTTCAAGTTTCATGTCTTTTAATCAAGTATAGACCTAGCTAAGGCTTTCAAGCATTAGAGTGATCTTAGCTAGGCTTTCAAGCATCAAGATTATCCTATCTAAGGATATCAAGCATTCAGCCAACAAGGTACAAGCAACAAGAATTGATATTTCATGAATCAAGCACACATGTTTACAAAACAAGAAATCAAGGAGTCATGCTTTCAAGTCAAGTAGCATATAAGTTCATGACATTCAAGACAAGTAACATATGATGTAGGATTGTTATTTCAATTGTTATTCATTAAACAACCCCCTTGGTACTTAGTTTGTATAGGTAATCGAGTCTCCAACCAACTGTCACCACAAGATGCACCATAGTGCTAGTCAACCCTCCTACTGTCGCCAAAGACCACATATGTACCCTCTGTTTGTCGCCAAATAGGGGCCTTAGCCCTGGACCATAGTCCACCCTTGCACAATGAGCTCTAGACTCTAAGGCATGCCCTTCTACCTTGTCCAACTAGCTACCAAGGTTGTTCGATTTACCATTTATTCATGTGTTTCAAGATCAAGATCATATCAAGCAAGTTCATTTCATGTTAGGCCTTTAGGCCATTGATCCATAGATCACATGTCAAGTAGTTTCATGTTTCATTTCATCAAAATAATAACATGTCTCAAGCAAGTCTTTAGCATTCAATCACATTGCATCATAGCACATACAAGCATCCATGTTGTCACTTATTCATGATTAAGCATTTGAAATAGACTGTATTCAAGGCTAGGATCAAGTTTCATGTATTACTTTAATCATCCTACCCTTATTAGGTCAAGTTCATGATTAGATTCATTTAACATGTCAAGAATGTAACAAGAATACATTTGTTAGGACCTAGTCCTAACCCTAGAGGTAACTACACTCACAATACTCCAAGTTAGCTAGTCTTGGATCCACACTCCTTTGTTCTTGGCTTTAGGATGATCCACTCTATCCTCTTCCACCAAGTTTACTCCTGATTCTATCGCATTGCACAACAAGTACATGTTAAGACAAGTTCATATAATCACCAAATCAAGACAATGTCACAAGCATATAACATACACATATTGGGCAGGATGCTCTTGTACATTCTTCATTACACTAAACTACACTTTTCTACATTCTAGTTCATGTAAAATAAGGCATATTAAAAGGCCTAAAATTTTTACAAGATAGTTTACAAAATGTCACAAAACCGTGTGCATTTGCCTATGCAGCTGCTGCCAGGCAGCTTGCACTCTAGTCACTTAATCAAGCATATCTTTCATTCCGTACGTCGGAATTTCAATTGGTTTACACTGTTGGAAATCTAACATATTTTTGTTTATGACCATATAAGTCTTGAATTTTAGTTATTTTCCAATTAATACAGTTTTTGACTTAAAGACAAGGCATTTTGCAATAATGGACAGTTTACACTGTCCCTAGTGTTTCTACTCTACATTTCAGTATACAACCCAGAGTTCAGTTATGTTTTCTCCTAGTGAATTTAGACATACCAAGGTGTTGTCCATAAAAATTTCAGCCTTAAATTCATTATATAAAATGTTTAGTGATTTTTCAAAGTCACTGCCCATAGCAGAGCATTCTAGGCAGTTTACACTAGGTTGGATTTCTAGCTTCTGAACTCATTTTAGCAAGGTCCTAACACGGCAATTCCACTCATGTTCGTTTTCATACATGTATAGGTCATCATAATTCACCTAGCAATGTTCTTAAAACAGGGTATAATCATGTTTAACCTAGTTTGATCTATTTGATCAACATTGTACATCCATTTCATCAACTAGGCAGTCCATTACTAATTTAACTAGTTCAATTAGGTGTAGTCATTTTCCAGCAAGTTAACTGTTCAATTCAATCCTCATTTTACCTAGCAACATGATCAAAACAGGGTCCTATGTTCATTTAACATGTTTAAACAATTTCTCCATCAAAACAGTCCCTAATCTAGACTGTTTTGAACCATGTTCATATACCTCAAATTTCCAGCAACTATACATATATCCTTGTAATCACTCATTTTTATCCGGTTTGTAAATATTGTTAATATATTAGCATAATAATTAACAAGGTAATATTATTGCATGAATACATGTTATATTATATGTTTACTATATATGTGATTAATGTGTATAAAATATGTGTAATATATATAAGCGCATGCGTATTATACATACTATGTGTGGTGTATGTGTGTCACATGTCACGTACGTTTTAATAGTTTATATATGTACTAGGGTGTATTTGGTTGTACTTATTTTGTGTGTATAAGATGCATGTATGTGTGTGCTTGGGTGTACGTGATATATATGTGGTTTGCATGTGCATGTACTATGTATGTTTGTAGTATGTATAATGTTTGAATACTTACATTAATTAAGTGTGTGAGCAAATATATGTATATGTGTGTTTGAATGTTATATGGTATATGTTAATTTGCATGTATGGTTATATGTACATAAATTATATATGTGTATATGTTATTATTATAGTATTATTATTATTATCACATATATATATATAAACATAGAATAAAATAAAACCAAGGTTTATTAGTGTCCAAGCCCACATAATATTACAAAAACCTAAAAAAATAATAATATATATTACAAGGCCCATATTGGCCTGACCCAGTATCTTAAATACCCTAAAAACCAAGTCTGATAACCCTCCTTTATCTTGCAGCCGCCGTCATCTGGGACGTTGGATCAAGTCTTGATCCAACGGTCCAGATCAGTCCAAGATAATCCAGCTGGCGTGCGTGATGTCACTCTCCAGACCGCTCGTCATTACCCCTCTGCCACGCGTCAAGATCAGATGTAGGTGCGCTCAGTTCAAGGCTCGATCTAGGCCGCTCATCCCCCATGTAATCATAGCCGTTGGATCAGATTTGATCCAACGGCCGTGAGTGGATCTGGCAGAGGACACCACCACCATGACTCCCTCCACGCCGACACCACTCCGCCGTACTGCCAGTTCAACCACCACGCTCAGAGAACGTGCAAAACACCAAAACAATGGATTATCAGTACCAAGAATCAGATCTGATGTAATTTTCATGTAATATACGCTACCAAAAACAGAGATCAGAAAAAATATATAGAATCCAACCAAAGTGTATTATCACCAGTTTTTTCAGAAATACAAAAAGAACAACGCAAGTCTAGTGGTATTTCCCTTTTTTCTTTTACTGCATGCATATCTATCAAAAAGTATCAACAATATCAAAAAAAAGTTAAAGAGGTCGTTTCTTACCCTCGTCGAAAAGTTTCCACCACCGGCAACAAACCTAAATATGGTGAGCCGGTCAAAGAGGGGGACGTCCTTCGGTCTCGGTTTTCTTAAAGGGGTAGTTTTCGCTTCCGGGTTTTCTTAGATCTAGAAAAAAGGGGGAGTTTTGATTTAAATCTAAGTTTGCATTCGAGTTCGGGTTGAAACTAGGGTTATTTTGGAGGTTTTTTGGCTCGCCGGTGCCGGTTAGCGGCGAACGGCGGTGGAGGATACGGTGGCGGTTTGCTGGTTTCTGGGTTTGGTTTCGGGTTTGAGAGTGAAATAGAGGGAAGAAGAGAGCTATCTCTCTCTTACAAAAAAATGAAAGGAAAAATGAAACCAGGGGCCTGATTATCGGGTCTTATAGACCCAAAATAAAATAAAAATGGTCTAATTACATCATAAATCCTCCCTTGTCCCCTATATTTTCGTTTTGAGCTCGCCGCATGGGTTAATTACAATTCCGGTCCTTTTTCTTTTCTGTTTTATTTCGATTTGATCACTAAATTAACCAAATTCAGGTTTTAAATAGTAAAATTACCCCCTTAACCATCCCGCATTTTTGGATTTTTCACTTCAAGCCTGCCCCTTGGTTCAATTACAGTTTTGGTCCTTTTAGGTTCTGTTTAGTTTGCAATTTCGTCCCTAAATCGCATATTATTGTCCTTTAATTTATGTTCCTTATGTTTATTTCTTTTCATTTCAGTCCTGATTCCATGTAAATATTCATGTTCGTTTATTATAATCGTGTATGTTGATTTAGCCTTTTGCCTTATCATATATCCCTCGTATATGCTTTGTATTTTCATGTTTATATGTATAGGTGTGTTAAGTTTATGATGATTATGTATCTTTATGTATTTGTTCGGTTATTCGTATCACGCATATTAGATTGACATTTGAGTTGGCTCGAACACAACCTGCTTTATATTTCAGTATGTATTGCATGTTTCTTTGCTTTTAGGCTATGTGTTGGTATATTTTCTTGGTCATGTAAAATGCTATATTTTACGTATGTTACAATGTGTCTTATTGTAATATGTACATTTTTGTAATATGTGTTTGTGTTCCATGCCTTGTAATTGTGACATGTTATGTTTATTTTTAGTCATGAGTAGGGATAATTTATATGCATGTATGTTTTAGATTAGTATTTTATTTATGTTCTGTTAATAGTTTATTATGTGAATATTTACCGTATTTTAATTATTGGCCATGCTTAATATTTTGTTCACTAAGGTTGCATAATGAAATATATAAATTTTCAATGCGGTGCCCCTTTATCCGAGCGTAAACGGGGCCAGTATCAGGCGTAGTGATAGTAGTTGGGCTTTTACCCTCGGATAACGGGGCCTTTAAAATTTATTCGCAATTATAGCTGAATTTTAAACTAATCGACACTTTAATCCGGAAAGTCTAATATTAATAAAGCGGTAATTATTAAAGTACCAATTTTGGGCAGTGTGGGGGTGCTAACCCTTCCCCATCTGTAACCGACTCCCGAACTCAAAGTTTTCTTGAATCTCTGGTTTTATGGTGTCCGGCCTACCTAAGTGGCCGGTGGCGACTCCAATTTTTAATAAAATGCGGTTTTTTAAAAAAAACCCACGGAATAAACGTTTTATATCCGAAAAATCACCAACACCTCGAACACTCGAAAACCTATGTTTTTAGCGAAAAAAAGACATCGCTACAGATGTCGACTCCGCTGGGGACCATTTTTGTTTTTTAAAAAACAAATGAGAGTCAAGCTTTTTAAATAATTACCGCTTTAATAATGTTAGAAATTATGGATTAAAGTAACTATTAAATTAATACTTGGTTACAATTGCGCATTTATTTTAACGCATTTAAAATTTGGAATATAAACCCGTCCTTTTAAGTGGGGGAAAACGCTAATGCTTTCGTGGAGATATCGTTATCCCGTATAGGCCCTAGCAAGTATCCTTCGGTGCTCAAGTACCTTATGCTTTCGTAAGGATATCGTTCCTTCGTACGAGCATAAGCGAATGGGTCCCCCTGAATTGAACCCGGTTGAAAGGAGCCTATAATGGGTGATGATCGGGGGCCTTGCTACTCTTAGTAGAGGACAGCGAGGACAATTCGGGTACCTCCTAGAACCAAAACTGCATATGGAGAACACATAGAAACCCATCCTGTTAGAGCCATGCGGATAACCTAGGCGTCTTAGATGGAATGTAAATAGGATTGCCTTGTTTGCTTATCGCATTTAATTTGCCTTTTTATTACGTACTTATCATTTTTGTCCGGTACTGACTTGTTTTCTTTTTACTTTGTTTTTGCATATCATCGCATTCGCATTACACAGGGCATTGATTCCCGAGTGATTTCTCCCATAATAGAAGATTGTTCATGATGGACCAAAGGTTCTCTGACCTGAAGGAAGGGGGTCCAATTCTAGAGTTCCATCCCGAGACTGGGCCAGGGACAGCCGAAGAAGAATCATTCAAGGACTCCAAAACAGATTCGGTAAGCAGTGTCAATTCTGGTGACAAACAAGATGAAATATAAGAACTAAAGAAGCAGATGTCTGAGATGATGGATCAGATGAATGCTATGATGAAAGGCAAGTAGCATGTCGAACTCAGAAAAGATTCGATCGAGGAGCAGAATATGGAACAGAATGGTCAGAATGTCGAAACAGACAACACCGTTAAATATGACAAATCGAATCCCTTTGTGATCAATCTCAAGAAGCAGACAAGTAGCATATCTGGGGTAGATACCAAGGGAACAGAGGCAAAACCAGGGGAAGCTCGAGAATCTAATGACATCAGAAGGCATTATCCTATACCCATGAGATACACCGAGTTACTTTCGTTGCTTGTCGAAAGGAGCCTTATCACACCAGTCAAGTCTGTAGCAAGAAAACCTCCTTATCCGAAGGATTACAACAGTCGTGTCTGGTGCAGCTACCACATAGGCGATTGGAGTCATCACACTGAAAATTGTAGGGCCCTAAAGGACAGAGTTCAAAATCTTATCAGAATGAGAGTTTTGGGTTTCGAAGACGGACAACCCCGATTCTACAGTGAGCCAGCTATTGCCCGAGGGGCAAGGTCGAAGGAGGGTCAATACCCAATCCAAGGTTCAGGTAACACAGAAGTGGGCCACTCAAGCGGGATAAAGTTAGGAGTCAAGAATAAAAGCGTCTCAGAAGATGAACTTGCACGCAAGTACGGCCGGCTCGAGCATGAGAGGCACGATCTGAGTATAAAATTGAAGAATGTACAAGACGAGTACGAGAAGCTGTACTTTGAATTCCAGAGTGTCGGTCTGGGTGACACCGTGGAAGAGTGGGTCAATGGTATAATTCAACTGAGGAACGGTTCAGAAAGCTGGAAGCAAAAATGCAAGAATAGTAAGAATAAAGTCAGATCATTATCACAGAAGCTGGAAGAAGCTGAGGGCCAACGCGACATTCTCCAAAGTGAGTTGGAAAGCAGTCTAGCCATGGAAGATATCCTGAAATCAAGTCTGCAGCAGGAAAGGAAATAATCACAAGCCTTTCAAACGGAAAACGCAGCACTCAAAGAACAGGTAGCGAGGCTCGAGACTTCTTTACGTACCAGTGAGATCCGTGCTGGGGCAATGACCGTTCAGCTACAAAAGGCCGAGCAAACAATACGGGAGAAAGACCGGGACATGAAGATGGTTACGACTCAAGCCTGACAAGTAGCTCAACAGGTAGCAGATTTAGCCGATACAGCAGCACCAATAAGTCAGAATATGGATCTAGCATTGGACCGCGAAGGAAAGCTGACAGGACTGTTGAATGAGGTCAAGACATTAGGTGCCAGAGCTCACCGCTATCTCTAAAACCCTAATACCAGATGTAATGAAACCTTATGGTCTGAATGAAAGATGTCCTATAAGGACAAATCACTTGCGGAATTGATGATTTATTGCATTCATGCATTGCATTTGCATCACGTCCTTTGCATTGTTTAATAATTTTATCATCGCATGGCACTTCATCATTTAACACTTGGGGTTCAATGACAGAATTAGTTGGAAAATCTAACGAACCGAAGAGTCAAGGCTTGACCAACTAGAAGAAAAAACCGAGAAAGAGCTTAAGAAGAAAGAAAAGATAAATGTTTTCAATACAAGGGAACTCTGCCTAGTCCCTGATTTGGTCATTCCTCCAGATTTCAAGGTTCCCAGATTTGCGCAGTATGACAGAACCAGCTGCCCGAAGATTCACTTATCCATGTTCTGTAGAAAAATGGAAGGATACATGAAGAATGAAGAATTGTTGATCCACCACTTCCATGATAGCCTGACGGGACCTGCAGCAGTGTGGTATAACTGTTTGAACAGAAACCAAGTTAGGTCATGGGGTGACCTCGCTAATGCATTCTTGAGTCAATACAAATATGCTTTGGATTTAGCACCCTGTCGGCAGTTTCTTCAGAATGAGAAAATGAGACCAAATGAAAGCTTAGGGAATATGCACTAAGGTGGCGATGTTTGGCGACCCAAGTCCAACCTCCTATAGCGGAAGAAGAGTTGACTCCCCTATTCCATGCAACGCTTCCCTCTCCTTTCTTCGATGTGATGTTGGAGAAATCGAGAAACGGATTCGAAGATTTCATGACGACTGGAGAGAGGATAGAATATGCAATCAAAGAAGGAAAATTAGGGACTAAGTCTAAGGACAGAATCGAAGATAAGATAGATAAGGATAGAGAGGTAAATGAGTGTCATCTCCAGGGTTCGCGTGGCCGTAAAAGAAGGAGACAGACTGACAAATTGGGGTCATCGAAGAAAATTCCTCGGATGAGCGCAAATTTGGAAATGTTTGGAACATCTATCTCAGACATTTGGCCTCATTTGGTAGGGGGTCACTATCTTGCTCATAGACCGATGAAGATTGCACTTGATCCATCTGCCCATAGTTTTGACTCGAGTAGCACATGCGAATTCCATACGGGGGCACCGGGGCATCCCACCAGAAAATGTAGACCTTTATTGGAGGAAATCAAGAAGCTGGTCAATGATGGAACCGTGACACGATAGTTGATCCAACAGTGGAGGACCAAGGATGAGGGGCAAGTCTGCATAGTGCTGAAGAAGCCAGAGATGTCTCTACATTAAAATACCTTCCTGAAGTAATACAAGGAATCAACTTTACTACGTGTGGCCCACATGTAGTAAAGATCTTTTATGATGGGGAATGTTTGTTGATTTTTATTCCAATGAAGAACACATTTCGCTTAACATATAATGTTCTTGAAAGTACATAGATATATATTTTCTCGCCGTTGTAGGACACTAGATATCAATTGCAAGATGTGACATTAGACAGATGTTTTGAAAATGGTGGGGTGTAATCTTCCCTACCAGACTCTGGTCAGCAAAGCGAGACTACTACTCTCTCGATGATGTTCGAGGACGAAAAAGCTCCAAATGTCAACCATGTAAAGTCGCTTGAAATTGAAACTCTAGGCATAATCTTCTAGGTAGTAAATAAGTAAAAATAAGAATTAAAAGAGAAAGAATTAAGAAAAAAAAGAGAGAAAGAAAGAGAAAATAATAATAAAAAGCACTCCTATGTTTGGAACCTGGTAATAGGCTTGTTCGGATAAGAGTGTGGGAATTTTGGGGCACTCCGCTGAGGCGATAAGGTGGAGACACATCATCCAATTCAAGAAACCTTAGCTTCATGAGTGATGGTAATATTTTCAAATCGTGACTATGCCGAGTAACTTGGGGCAGTGTTGTTTGCTCCATCGTTGTCCTCAAGACAAAGGACTGTGACGAATTGATTTCCTCAAATAATGATAAAAGCAAAAAAAACAAAAAAACAAAACAAAAAAGGAAGAGAAATATGAAAAAGAAGAAAATAAGAAAAAGAGAGAGAAGAAAAAATGATGAAAAAAGGAAAAGGAAAAAAGAAAAAGAAAAGAGAGAAAATAGATGATATCATAGGAAAAATTAAGACTCGCACCACCCAGAACTCTATTCCTAGAGTAATATTTCTGCGCTTGAGTGGTCATACAAGCCCACCCTTTTTGGGGGCAGAGCAGATAATGAGAATTGAGAAAGAGTAGTCCTCTGCAGCAACGCGGTAATCATGAGGATGAACCGAGTCACCAGGGAAGACTTCACATCCTTGAATTACTGAGTGGTTGAATCTAAGCCACTCTTGCACTTGATATCCAGAGCTCTTATGCTGTGTTTTCAAGATCCTGTATGTTAATCTAAATGATACCCTTCAGTGGAACACCAATCAACAAATTGACAAGTTAAAGCAACAAAGATTTCCATGTATTACTTCAAGGATAAGATCCAGAACACAAGGTTGCGGATACTATTGAAGCACCATGACCCCACAATGCATAGAATGAAGATGATGACAGAAGTATAGGTGTCTGACAGCTCAAGAACAAGAAGCGGATTCCAACCATGATGTCTTGTTTGGTTCAAGAAAATAAAGGACGAAACAGGACAAGAATGAGCTTACAAAGTGTGGGGACGGTAAAAGGTAAACATTGAGTCTCCAAAGAATTAAAGCACAGAGATCGATGAATGGTGCCCGTCAAGAGGCAACAAGAAGATTGAGGTTAAGAAACATTTTGCTCACCCCGATGACGAAACTAACAAATACTCAGAATGTTGGGATAAAAGAATTGGAAGGTAGCCGAGCACGATTGAGTGGCGCAATGCAGAACAGAAAGGACGGTAAGAATCTCTAAACACGCATGATATAGAGTTTATTGGTGAAGCAGGCAGAGACCCTGAAGAAGAAAGGCAGGTGCTCGTGCAAAAGAACAAGAGCGGGTACTCATTGAACAAAATTTGACAGAAATGAAGATCAAAACTGAGCATACCGCAAAAGGAAAGGAAATAGAGAAATCCGAAGAATGACTTTTCATGGCATAGGATTTTAAAACCGGTCTAAAAAGAAAAAGAAATAAGAAAAAGGAAAAGAGAGTGAGAGAAAATGATGTTAAAAAGAAAAGAAAGAAAAAAAAGAAACAAGGAAAAGAGAAGAAGAAGAAAAAAAAAGAAACAAAGAAAAGAGAAGAAGAAGAAAGCACGACATTGCATGCATCATATAGATAGGGGCATATCAATTTTTCTTGTTCCTAGACAGGTATTTGAAGAATTATCGAAGAATTTACCAAAGAAAATAAAGAGCGGCAGCCATAGCGGCGTGAGACTCAGATGTTAAATCCTTCGGGTCATCGGTAAGTCCTTCGGGTCATCGGTAAGTCCTTCGGGCACGATGTTAAGTCCCTCGGGCGACCAACAAGTCTTTCGAGCGTGGTGATAAGTCCTTCGGGCCATCAGTAAGTCCTTCAGGCATGATGCAGCAGCATGAGTAGCATGAGTCCCGAAAGAATGGCAGCCATAGCGGCGTGAGACCCAGATGTTAAATCCTTCGGGTCATCGGTAAGTCCTTCGGGCCACCAATAAGTCTTTCGAGCCTGGTGATAAGTCCTTTGGGCCATCAGCAAGTCCTTCGGGCATGATGCGGCAGCATGACTAGCGTGAGTCCCTAAAGAACGGCAGCCATAGCGGCGTGAGACCCAGATGTTAAATCCTTCGGGTCATCGGTAAGTCCTTCGGGCACGATGTTAAATCCTTCAGGCCACCAATAAGTCTTTCGAGCGTGGTGATAAGTCCTTCGGGCCATCAGTAAGTTCTTCGGGCCTGATGCGGCAGCATGAGTAGCGTGAGTTTGTTGGTGAAGCAGGCAGAGATCCTGAAGAAGAAAGGCAGGTGCTCGTGCAAAAGAACAAGAGCGGGTACTCATTGAACAAAATTTGACAGAAATGAAGATCAAAACTGAGCATACCGCAAAAAGAAAGGAAATAGAGAAATCCGAAGAATGACTTTTCATGGCATAGGATTTTAAAACGGGTCTAAAAAGAAAAAGAAATAAGAAAAATGAAAAGAGAGTGAGAGAAAATGATGTTAAAAAGAAAAGAAAGAAAAAAAAAGAAACAAGGAAAAGAGAAGAAGAGGAAAAAAGAAAGAAAAAGAAAAAAAAAGAAACAAAGAAAAGAGAAGAAGAAGAAAACACGACATTGCATGCATCATATAGATAGGGGCATATCAATTTTTCTTGTTCCTAGACAGGTATTTGAAGAATTATCGAAGAATTTACCAAAGAAAATAAAGAGCGCCAGCCATAGCGGCGTGAGACTCAGATGTTAAATCCTTCGGGTCATCGGTAAGTCCTTCGGGTCATCGGTAAGTCCTTCGGGCACGATGTTAAGTCCCTCGGGCCACCAATAAGTCTTTCGAGCGTGGTGATAAGTCCTTCGGGCCATCAGTAAGTCCTTCAGGCATGATGCAGCAGCATGAGTAGCATGAGTCCCGAAAGAACGGCAACCATAGCGGCGTGAGACTCAGATGTTAAATCCTTCGGGTCATCGGTAAGTCCTTCGGGCCACCAATAAGTCTTTCGAGCGTGGTGATAAGTCCTTTGGGCCATCAGCAAGTCCTTCGGGCATGATGCGGCAGCATGACTAGCGTGAGTCCCGAAAGAACGGCAGCCATAGCGGCGTGAGACCCAGATGTTAAATCCTTCGGGTCATCGGTAAGTCCTTCGGGCACGATGTTAAGTCCTTCGGGCCACCAATAAGTCTTTCGAGCGTGGTAATAAGTCCTTCGGGCCATCAGTAAGTCCTTCGGGCCTGATGCGGCAGCATGAGTAGCGTGAGTTTGTTGGTGAAGCGGCGAGAGACCACAAGAAGAAGAAAGGCAAAGCTCGTGCAAAAGAACAAGAGCGGGTACTCATTGAACAAAATTTGATAGAAATGAAGATCAAAACTGAGCATACCGCAAAAGGAAAGGAAATAGAGAAATCCGAAGAATGACTTTTCATGGCACAGGATTTTAAAACGGGTCTAAAAAGAAAAAGAAATAAGAAAAATGAAAAGAGAGTGAGAGAAAATGATATTAAAAAGAAAAGAAAGAAAAAAAAGAAAAAAGGAAAAGAGAAGAAGAAGAAAAAAGAAAGAAAAAGAAAAAAAAGAAACAAAGAAAAGAGAAGAAGAAGAAGAAAGCACGACATTGCATGCATCATATAGATAGGGGCATATCAATTTTTCTTGTTCCTAGACAGGTATTTGAAGAATTATCGAAGAATTTACCAAAGAAAATAAAGAGCGCCAGCCATAGCGGCGTGAGACTCAGATGTTAAATCCTTCGGGTCATCGGTAAGTCCTTCGGGTCATCGGTAAGTCCTTCGGGCACGATGTTAAGTCCCTCGGGCCACCAATAAGTCTTTCGAGCGTGGTGATAAGTCCTTCGGGCCATCAGTAAGTCCTTCAGGCATGATGCAGCAGCATGAGTAGCATGAGTCCCGAAAGAACGGCAACCATAGCGGCGTGAGACTCAGATGTTAAATCCTTCGGGTCATCGGTAAGTCCTTCGGGCCACCAATAAGTCTTTCGAGCGTGGTGATAAGTCCTTTGGGCCATCAGCAAGTCCTTCGGGCATGATGCGGCAGCATGACTAGCGTGAGTCCCGAAAGAACGGCAGCCATAGCGGCGTGAGACCCAGATGTTAAATCCTTCGGATCATCGGTAAGTCCTTCGGGCACGATGTTAAGTCCTTCGGGCCACCAATAAGTCTTTCGAGCATGGTGATAAGTCCTTCGGGCCATCAGTAAGTCCTTCGGGCCTGATGCGGCAGCATGAGTAGCGTGAGTTTGTTGGTGAAGCAAGCAGAGACCCTGAAGAAGAAAGGCAGGTGCTCGTGCAAAAGAACAAGAGCGGGTACTCATTGAACAAAATTTGATAGAAATGAAGATCAAAACTGAGCATACCGCAAAAGGAAAGGAAATAGAGAAATCCGAAGAATGACTTTTCATGGCACAGGATTTTAAAACGGGTCTAAAAAGAAAAAGAAATAAGAAAAATGAAAAGAGAGTGAGAGAAAATGATATTAAAAGGAAAAGAAAGAAAAAAAGAAAAAAGGAAAAGAGAAGAAGAAGAAAAAAGAAAGAAAAAGAAAAAAAAGAAACAAAGAAAAGAGAAGAAGAAGAAGAAAGCACGACATTGCATGCATCATATAGATAGGGGCATATCAATTTTTCTTGTTCCTAGACAGGTATTTGAAGAATTATCGAAGAATTTACCAAAGAAAATAAAGAGCGCCAGCCATAGCGGCGTGAGACTCAGATGTTAAATCCTTCGGGTCATCGGTAAGTCCTTCGGGTCATCGGTAAGTCCTTCGGGCACGATGTTAAGTCCCTCGGGCCACCAATAAGTCTTTCGAGCGTGGTGATAAGTCCTTCGGGCCATCAGTAAGTCCTTCAGGCATGATGCAGCAGCATGAGTAGCATGAGTCCCGAAAGAACGGCAACCATAGCGGCGTGAGACCCAGATGTTAAATCCTTCGGGTCATCGGTAAGTCTTTCGGGCCACCAATAAGTCTTTCGAGCGTGGTGATAAGTCCTTTGGGCCATCAGCAAGTCCATCGGGCATGATGCGGCAGCATGACTAGCGTGAGTCCTGAAAGAACGGCAGCCATAGCGGCGTGAGACCCAGATGTTAAATCCTTCGGGTCATTGGTAAGTCCTTCAAGCACGATGTTAAGTCCTTCGGGCCACCAATAAGTCTTTCGAGCGTGGTGATAAGTCCTTCGGGCCATCAGTAAGTCCTTCGGGCCTGATGCGGCAGCATGAGTAGCGTGAGTTTGTTGGTGAAGCAGGCAGAGACCCTGAAGAAGAAAGGCAGGTGCTCGTGCAAAAGAACAAGAGCGGGTACTCATTGAACAAAATTTGACAGAAATGAAGATCAAAACTGAGCATACCGCAAAAGGAAAGGAAATAGAGAAATCCGAAGAATGACTTTTCATGGCATAGGATTTTAAAACCGGTCTAAAAAGAAAAAGAAATAAGAAAAAGGAAAAGAGAGTGAGAGAAAATGATGTTAAAAAGAAAAGAAAGAAAAAAAAGAAACAAGAAAAAAAAGAAAGAAGAAGAAAAAAAAGAAACAAAGAAAAGAGAAGAAGAAGAAGAAAGCACGACATTGCATACATTATATAGATAGGGGCATATCAATTTTTCTTGTTCCTAGACAGGTATTTGAAGAATTATCGAAGAATTTACCAAAGAAAATAAAGAGCGGCAGCCATAGCGGCGTGAGACTCAGATGTTAAATCCTTTGGGTCATCGGTAAGTCCTTCGGGTCATCGATAAGTCCTTCGGGCACGATGTTAAGTCCCTCGGGCCACCAATAAGTCTTTCGAGCATGGTGATAAGTCTTTCGGGCCATCAGTAAGTCCTTCAGGCATGATGCAGCAGCATGAGTAGCATGAGTCCCGAAAGAACGGCAGCCATAGCGGCGTGAGACCCAGATGTTAAATCTTTCGGGTCATCGGTAAGTCCTTCAGGCCACCAATAAGTCTTTCGAGCGTAGTGATAAGTCCTTTGGGACATCAGCAAGTCCTTCGGGCATGATGCGGCAGCATGACTAGCGTGAGTCCCGAAAGAACGGCAGCCATAGCGGCGTGAGACCCAGATGTTAAATCCTTCGGGTCATCGGTAAGTCCTTCGGGCACAATGTTAAGTCCTTCGGGCCACCAATAAGTCTTTCGAGCGTGGTGATAAGTCCTTCGGGCCATCAGTAAGTCCTTCGGGCCTGATGCGGCAGCATGAGTAGCGTGAGTCCCAAAAGAACGGCAGTCATAGCGGCGTGAGGCCCAGATGTTAAATCCTTCGGGTCATCGGTAAGTCCTTCGGGCACGATGTTAAGTCCTTCGGGCCACCAATTAGTCTTTCGAGCATGGTGATAAGTCCTTCGGGCCATCGATAAGTCCTTCGGGCATGATGCGGCAGTTAGTAGCGTAAGATATCAACAGCCTCATAAAAAATAGAAAAGAGAAAGAAGAGAGAAAAAAAGAAAAATAAAAAAGTGGAAAAAGAAAAAAAAGAAAAAGAGGAAAGAACAAGCGAAAACAAAGGTTATATAAAGGAGAGACTTACGTTTTCAAGCCCTAGTGAAAGGATCCATATAGGAAGAGCTCTAACTCTAGAATCGCAAAAAAAGAACCAAAGGTGAAGAAGTTCTATACAGGGAGAACTTATGAGCCTGAAGATTCGGCCGAGGAAAAGCAGAGAGTTCCAGAAGAACACGTGATTTCGAAGTCGTGAGCAGGGAATTCGGATAAAAATGAGTGTTTTCGGTCTTTGCTTTGTTCTCGTTTCACAAGAACAAGCAAAGAGGGGCAACTGTAATCACTCATTTTTATTCGGTTTGTAAATATTGTTAATATATTAGCATAATAATTAACAAGGTAATATTATTGCATGAATACATGTTATATTATATGTTTACTATATATGTGATTAATGTGTATAAAATATGTGTGTAATATATATAAGCGCATGCGTATTATACATACTATGTGCGGTGTATGTGTGTCACATGTCACGTACGTTTTAATAGTTTATATATGTACTAGGGTGTATTTGGTTGTACTTATTTTGTGTGTATAAGATGCATGTATGTGTGTTCTTGGGTGTATGTGATATATATGTGGTTTGCATGTGCATGTACTATGTATGTTTGTAGTATGTATAATGTTTGAATACTTACATTAATTAAGTGTGTGAGCAAATATATGTATATGTGTGTTCGAATGTTATATGGTATATGTTAATTTGCATGTATGGTTATATGTACATAAATTATATATGTGTATATGTTATTATTATAGTATTATTATTATTATTATTAATATTATTATCACATACATATATATATATATAAACAGAGAATAAAATAAAACCAAGGTTTATTAGTGTCCAAGCCCACATAATATTACAAAAACCCAAAAAATAATATATGTTACAAGGCCCATATTGGCCTGACCCAATATCTTAAAAACCCTAAAAACCAAGTCTGATAACCCTCTTTTATCTTGCAGCCGCCATCATCTGGGTTGTTCGATCAAGTCTTGATCCAACGGTCCAGATCAGTCCAAGATAATCCAGCTGGCTCGCGTGATGTCACTCTCCAGACCGCTCGTCATTACCCCTCTGCCACTCGTCAAGATCAGATGTAGCTGCACTCAGCTCAAGGATCGATCTAGGCCGCTCATCCCCCATGTAATCATAGCCGTTGGATCAGATCTGATCCAACGGCCGTGAGTGGATCTGGCAGAGGACACCACCACCATGACTCCCTCCACGCCGACACCACTCCGCCGTACTGCCAGTTCAACCACTGCGCTCAGAGAACGTGCAAAACACCAAAACAATGGATTATCAGTACCAAGAATCAGATCTGATGTAATTTTCATGTAATATACGCTACCAAAAACAGAGATCAGAAAAAATATATAGAATCCAACCAAAGTGTATTATCACCAGTTTTTTCAGAAATACAAAAGGAACAATGCAAGTCTAGTGGTATTTCCCTTTTTTCTTTTACTGTATGCATATCTATCAAAAAGTATCAATAATATCAAAAAAAAGTTAAAGAGGTCGTTTCTTACCCTCGTCGAAAAGTTTCCCCCACCGGCAACAAGCCTAAATATGGTGAGCCGGTCAAAGAGGGGGACGTCCTTCGGTCTCGATTTTCTTAAAGGGGTAGTTTTCGCTTCTGGGTTTTCTTAGATCTAGAAAAAAGGGGGAGTTTTGATTTAAATCTAAGTTTGGATTCGAGTTCGGGTTGAAACTAGGGTTATTTTAGAGGTTTTTTGGCTCGCCGGTGTCGGTTAGCGGCGAACGGCGGTGGAGGATACGGTGGCGGTTTGCTGGTTTCTGGGTTTGGTTTCGGGTTTGAGAGTGAAATAGAGGGAAGAAGAGAGCTATCTCTCTCTTACAAAAAAATGAAAGGAAAAATGAAACCAGGGGCCTGATTATCGGGTCTTATAGACCCAAAATAAAATAAAAATGGTCTAATACATCATAAATCCTCCCTTGTCCCCTATATTTTCGTTTTGAGCTCGCCGCATGGGTTAATTACAATTCTGGTCCTTTTTCTTTTCTGTTTTATTTCGATTTGATCACTAAATTAACCAAATTCAGGTTTTAAATGGTAAAATTACCCCCTTAACCATCCCGCATTTTTGGACTTTTCACTTCAAGCCTGCCCCTTGGTTCAATTACAGTTTTGGTCCTTTTAGGTTCTGTTTAGTTTGCAATTTCGTCCCCAAATCGCATATTATTGTCCTTTAATTTCTGTTCCTTATGTTTATTTCTTTTCATTTCAGTCCTGATTCCATGTAAATATTCATGTTCGTTTATTATAATCGTGTATGTTGATTTAGCCTTTTCCTTATCATATATCCCTCGTTTATGCTTTGTATTTTCATGTTTATATGTATAGGTGTGTTAAGTTTATGATGATTATGTATCTTTATGCATTTGTTCGGTTATTCGTATCACGCATATTAGATTGACATTTGAGTTGGCTCGAACACAGCCTGCTTTATATTTCAGTATGTATTGCATGTTTCTTTGCTTTTAGGCTATGTGTTGGTATATTTTCTTGGTCATGTAAAATGCTATATTTTACGTATGTTACAATATGTCTTATTGTAATATGTACATTTTTGTAATATGTGTTTGTGTTCCATGCCTTGTAATTGTGACATGTTAGGTTTATTTTTAGTCATGAGTAGGGATAATTTATATGCATGTATGTTTTAGATTAGTATTTTATTTATGTTCTGTTAATAGTTTATTATGTGAATATTTACCGTATTTTAATTATTGGCCATGCTTAATATTTTGTTCACTAAGGTTGCATAATGAAATATATAAATTGTCAATGTGGTGCCCTTTTATCCGAGCGTAAACGGGGCCAATATCAGGCGTAGTGATAGTGGTTGGGCTTTTACCCTCGGATAACGGGGCCTTTAAAATTTATTCGCAATTATAACCAAATTTTAAACTAATAGTCACTTTAATCCGGAAAGTCTAATATTAATAAAGCGGTAATTATTAAAGTACCAATTTTGGGCGTTGTGTGGGTGCTAATCCTTCTCCATCCGTAACCGACTCCCGAACTCAAAGTTTTTTTGAATCTCTGGTTTTATGGTGTCCGACCTACCTAAGTGGCCGGTGGCGACTCCAATTTTTAATAAAATGCAGTTTTTTAGAAAAACCCCACGGAATAAACGTTTTATATCCGAAAAATCACCAACACCTCGAACACTCGAAAACCTACGTTTTTAGCGAAAAAAGACATCGCTACAATCCTATATCATATTGGTTACTAGAAATCAAGATTTCAAGTTTACATTGAAGCTAGAATGTCCCTAACATGTATAACATTCATCCAATTTCATCAAGACAACAAGAACATCATCAATAACTCATTCAATCAAGTTGCTAGGGAGAAAGGATTTAGAATCCACTTACAATCTTCCTAGCTATTCAATTTTCATGCAATTGTGATCTCATGCAAGCTTTCTTCCTCTCAACAATGGTGATTTTTCTTTTCCTATATGGATGATGAGTGTTTCAGCCAAGGTGGAGTGGGGGAGATGATAGCAAGATGGCCACTTGGCCAAGGTGTTATCACATGGCTTAGCTATTTGCCTCCACTTGTCAATTTATGGTCTAATTATTTCATAAATCCTTAATTACTCATCCTTATTGCATGCAATTCTATATTTGCCATTTATTATTATTTGATCCTTCATGATTAAGCTACTTCTTTAGCAATCCATCTAATTTAGTCAATTGGTTTAATCAATTCTTCTAATTTGTAGATTGTTTGTACAATTAAACTCTAATTAGTTTATAACAAGTTACTAAGCCATTATTTGGGGTATTACAATTTGTATGTTACTTGTCATGTAAGCATGATTACCTTGATTACTTGTTTTGCAAACATGATGTGCTTTATTCATGGAGCATAAATTATTGTTTCTTGTTTCTTGATAGCCGAATGTATGATATCCTTAGCTAAGATCACTCTAATGCTTGAAAGCCTTAGCTAAGTCTATACTTGATCAAATGACACACAAAACTTGACATAACAAATGGTTAGATCTAGTTACTACCTCACTAAGTACATTCTTGTATTTATCACTCTTGTTTTTCATTCTTCCCAACTTCAGGATAAAGGATACGAGTGTTGCTTGATCTTGAAGTCTGTTACCTTGAGCTTGAAGCAACTCACACAAGTTTTGCCTAAGTATGGTTTCATACTTGTTTTGTATATCTCCTAGAATGGTGGCACTAGAATGTATATAGTTAGTTGAACATGCATTTTGTTACTTGTATATAATGTCTTGATGGGCCTACTATGTTATGAACCTATGGTCAAGTATGTAATGAACTTAAGTTTCATGTAATGAATGGTGATTGATGCGCATATGATGATGGAATGAAATGATCTAATGTTTGAACTAGTTTCCCTTAGAACAATCGAATGCTTTGTTATTGTACTTGACTTGCTTGAATTGAAAGTAGGATGATTGAACCATGCTTGCTTGTATTCCAGCTGAATGCCTTGCTTAATGTATATGTCTTGCTTGAAATGAAAGTTGTTTATTTGATTGGTAAAGGCCGAATAGCCTAGTGTGTGTATAGATGTTTGCCGAATGGTTAGGTAAAGTAAATGACTTGAATGGAACTAGTTACATGTAATTTGAATGTTCAAGAATCATGTTAGTAATTTAGGGATAAGATGTACATGTATAAGTCTAAGGAACAAAGAAATGAAGTAAAGTGTATTGATAATGTAGTAACTTGTAATGAAGTGGCCTTGTTTCGAATGCCTTTGGTGATTTGAAGTCTAATTATGAGCTTACTTGTTTGATAAGTAAGTATGATAAGTTGCTTGATTGTTCTTGATTGTTTTGTATTGCCTTATTGCTTTCCATTTCTTGCCTGTGTAACGCTCCAGAGCCGGTTTGCTACTAGCCCGGGGTAGGGGGTGTTACATTTAGTTGGTAATCAAAGCTTTAGGTTTAGTCGATTCTAGGACTAAATCGGGCTATCATGCATCATATAGGAGACTTGTATTGAATAGATTTTGCCGTGCTTATTAAACTGAATCCCTAATTGTTCTATTTGAATGTAGAATGTCTGAAACAAGACTTGGTCGGGATAATGAAAGTCTTGAAGGCTCATCGAATGGAGGAGATAGTCTTTCGAGATTAAACCTGAAATTGTAAAACAAAGCCTTGTAGTTTCGAAACCAATAGGGGGAATTACATCCATTAACTTCCTTTGCAATGAATATTCTATAATCATTTGAAGCATACCCTTTTCCTATTAATCTATATGTATTGCCAAATTGTGAATTCGATCTAGTGTTAGAACTAGATTGGTTAAGGAAACATGAATCCTAGGTACATTGCCAAAATAAGAGACTTTATCTCCGGGGCCTAGGAAAGAATTCCATTCTCCTAATTGATAGAAAACTGACCTTAATCTTTGCTACCATGACTATGCAAGATGAACTTGAATTAGGCTTACCTAGTATGCCAATTGTATATGAATTCATTAATGTTTTTCCGAGGAACTCCCTGGTCTCCCTCCAACTAGAGAAGTAGAGTTCAGGATTGAAGTTCAACCTGGAACAACTCTGGTGTCCATCACACCCTATCGAATGGCACCTGTTGAATTTAAAGAACTCAAGAAACAACTCCAAGAGCTACAAGGCAAAGGCTTTATTTGGCCTAGCTCTTCACCCTAGGGAGCACCCGTATTGTTTATTAAGAAGAAGGACGGGTCGATGAGGCTATGCATCAATTATCATCAGCTAAACCGGCTTACTATCAGGAACAAGATCCTTTACCGAGGATTGAGGACTTGTTCGATCAATTCAGGAACAAGACTCGAATGTACCCAAAACGGCTTTCAAGACTCGTTATGGTCACTACGAGTTCCTAGTTATGCCTTTCGGGCTAACCAGTGCTCCAATCTTGTTCATGAAAAAGAAAGACGGGACTATGAGACTCTGTATTGATTACAGACAATTGAACAAGCTTACTATCAAGAATCGATATCCTCTCCCAAGGATGGAAGATCTCTTCGATCAACTCAAGGATGCTTTAGTGTTCTCAAAGATTGATCTTCGATCGGGATACTATCAAATGAGGGTAAAAGAAGAAGATGTACCCAATACAGACTTTCGTACTCGATATGGCCACTTCAAATTCCTTGTAATGCCATTCAGGTTAACAAATGCTTCGGCTGCTTTCATGGACTTCATGAACCGTGTATTCAAACCCTATCTTGACAAGTTTTTGGCCATCTTCATTGATGACATTTTGGTGTATTCTCGAAATAAGGAAGAACACTCTGAACACCTTCGAATTGTATTGCAAACTCTCCGAGAACGTCAATTGTTCACAAATTTCTTTAAGTGTGAATTTTGGCTATCAGAAGTCTTGTTCCTTGGTCATGTCATCTCGGTAGAAGGAATTAAAGTAGACCCGAGCAAAATTTGATCCATCATGGATTGGATACCTCCGAGGAATGTTGGTGAGCTCAGAAGCTTTCTCGGTTTAGCCAGGTATAATTGGCGATTTGTCAAGGGATTCTCATCCATTTCCACAAGCTTGACTAAGCTAACCCGTAATGACACACCCTTTGCTTGGTCGGAGAACCAACAACGAAGCTTCGATCAACTTAAACAAGCCCTTACGCATGCACCAGTTCTTGTCCAACCATAATCGGGTAAAGAATTCACTTTCTATAGTGATACATCTCATTTAGGACTAGGATGTGTCCTAATGCAAGATGGAAAAGTGGTAGCTTACGTTTCAAGGCAACTGAAACCACACGAGTCAAACTACCATACACACGATCTAGAATTGACAGCTATCGTGTTTGCTCTTAAAATATGGAGACATTACTTGTACGGGGAGAAATGTAACTTGTTCATAGGCCACAAGAGTCTCAAACACCTTTTAACTCAGAAAGACTTGAATCTGAGGTAAATGAGATAGCTAGATTTGCTAAAAGACTACGATTTAGTTATCGACTACCATCGGGGAAAAGCAAACGTGGTTGCTAATGCCCTTAGTCGCAGACCATACTCGGGTAAACCCCTAAATCTAAATCCTATAAAAATTCATTGAAATTAATCTTTCTTGGATTATAAGTAATCCATTCGAATACCTTTCTTGTCTTACAAGTAACTACTCGAAAATCTTTCTTAGTGATCTTGTGTATTCTTTGTAGCTTCCTTGGCTATCAATGCTCATTTCTGTTTATCCAAAAGATGAAAATTATTGTCTGAACTTCAAGTTCAATCTAGCATAATCTTGAGAATCAAAGAACTCCAGAAAACTGATCCAGATCTCCAGAAGATTATATCCAAGCTAGACTCTGAGTCTTATTCTGACTTCTCCCTCAAGTCGAATGGACTTCTCTATTTCAAGGATAGAGTATGTGTTCCTAACAATGAGGAACTAAAACAAGAAATGTTACAAAAAGCTCACCAAAGCTCTTTCTCGATTCACCCGAGATCAGTTAAGATGTACAAGGATCTAAAGCCACTATACTGGTGGCCGAGCATGAAATCGGCTATCACAGACTTTGTATCGAAGTGTCTAACTTGTCAAAGGGTTAAAGCCAAGCATCAAGTCCCTACTAGATTGCTCCAACCTATTGAATTCTCTCAGGGGAAATAGGATCGGATTACAATGGATTTTGTTACTGGTCTTCCTTCGACTCCAAGAAAGAATGATGTTGTATGGGTGATTGTTGATAGATGCACAAAGTCTACTCACTTCATCTCTGTTCGAATGAACATGAGCTTGGAAACCTTAGCCGATCTATACATCTGTGAAGTGATTCGATTACACAGTGTACGTATAGCTATAATCTTTGATCGTGACCCTAGATTTGCTGCTCGATTCTGGAATTCCTTGCAGAAGGCTTTAGGAGCTAAAATGCATCTTAGTACAACCTTCCATCCTCAATCAGATGAACAATTTGAAAGAATCATCCAAGTACTTGAAGACATGCTACGTGCTTGTGTTATAGACTTTGGAAAGAACTGGGAGAAATCTCTACCCCTAGTAGATTTTGCCTACAATAATAGCTACCAGACATCTATTCAGATGGCTCCCTTCGAAGGTCTATATGGAAGAAGACGTAGAACTCCCTTGTGCTGGTCTGAATTGGGAGAAATCAAGGTTTTAGGACCTCAATTGCTCAGAGAAACCGAAGAACAAGTGAAGATCATTCATGATCGATTAATTCATGATTGATTAAAGTCAGCTTTCGATAGGCAAAAAGCTTATGCTGACTTGAAAATGAGAGACATCCAATACAATGTTGGAGACAAGGTCTTCCTCAAAGTATCTCCTTGGAAGAAAGTCTTCAGATTTGGAAGAAAAGGAAAGCTCAACCCTTGGTTTATCGGACCATTTGAAATCATTGAATGGATTGGTCCAGTGGCTTATCGATTGGCACTTCCCAGTGAATTCGATAAGATCCATAATGTACTCCATGTTTCTATTCTCCGAATATATAGATCTGATCCATCCCATGTTCTTGAGCCTGAATGTAACACCCCATCCCTAGGTTAGCCGTAATCCGGTTCAAGAGCGTTACCAAAGCGATAACAAAGCAAAAGATAGGTTACTTGTCGAACAACTAACCTCGATATAGATAACTTGCAACGTAAGTAACCTAAACAAAACCATACAGGACATACAAGTAATCCACAATAATCAAACAAACACAGTTAGCATGCTAATTTAGGTACTAATTTGTTTCATTTCATACTTATAACCTAAGTTACCACTATTATATTACAACTTACCATTCCATTTCAATACTCATACACCATTCGAACAATAATGACAAGTATGGCATACTTCACAATAGGTTTCTATTAGACATGAACCAACATACATTCTTATTATATGTTCAAATACCCTATTCGAATAACTAGGTTGACACTTGACACATTTTATTTGTTCCTTTTTCAAACAAGTCATACTATTTCATGGAATCCTTAGCTAGTAACATTGTTAATGCATGATTGTACATACCTTAGCTCCAATCCAAGCATTGCCGAATCATACCAATGGCCACAAGAACAAATGCATGATCATACAATTTTGGTCTAGCATTCGAATTATACAAGGTTTCATCAATCATTGGATTACTATCACCATTTGCGAAGCATCTTACTTATTTATATACATATCAACCTAGTTATATACATAGTTCAAAGTATCAAGGTTGGTTACAAGATAGGCCCAACAAAAACATTACATATACTAGTCATATATATACACCCAAAATGCATGTTCAGAGCTAACTATTACAAGTTCTAGTGCCACCAAACTAGGAGTATACAAAGAGTATGAAATCATACTTTCAAGCTTGCTTGAAAATGTTGCTTCGAACTCAAGATATCCTCTTGAAAGTGTCTTTAATATGTTATGGAAAGAATGAAGAGTAGAGTGGTAAGTACAAGTTATGTACTTTGTGAGGTAACACTAAGTCTAGCCAATTTGAAGAATACATATCCAAGTTTACAAGTCTTTCAAGGAATCAAACTCATCACTACATGTCATATCCTATTCGAAATGCATGGGGTAAACATAGGCAAGCTTCACATATCACACATTCAACATAGCAACATCTATCATATATATATCTCATGCTATTCGAGTTATTGCTTATAAGACAAGCAACCAAAAACACCAAGTACCAAGTAGACATTCATGCACAATAACATCATCTATGCATTTCTTCCATGGGAAGTAACAAGTTTTACAATCATTTATTTGTTATCTTTCAAGACAATGATGTTCAATCAAGAATCTTACAAGTCAAGTAATGTACACATCACACATCCAAGACAAACAATGTTCATTTTAAGTTATTAATCCATCTTACAACACCCTTGGTATTTAGTTCACTAGATAATCAAATTTTTAACAATATGCACCGAAGTGCCTGTATGCACCGTCGTGCCAATATGTACCGTAGTGCTAATATGAGCTCTAGATTCTAAGGCATGCCCTCCTATCTATCCAAACTTGCTACCAAGGTTGTTTGATTATAAATTTCATTCAAGCTTTATAACATTCATTAATCAAGACAGGATTATGTCATCCAAGGCCAAGCCCTTGGCTTATGGAGTCTTAACTCCCAAGACAAGTTTATCCTTGCCATTCGAATGGAATGAACACAAGGTGGTACCATTGTTCATTTCATTTCAAACTAATCATACATATCAATCTCAAACACATTCATATGCATGCAATGTGCGTACCTTATTCTCCAAGCAAGCATGCCATTTCTCACCTTTGGCATAAGCAATGCAACATGTCAAGCATTTCATTTCATTTGCTTAACAATCAAGTAAACAAGTAGAACATGGCATCAAACAAGTTGTCATTCATATCATTCTTCCCTTAATTAGCCAAATATATATTAGGTCATGTTACATGGCATTGTCATTGAATTAACATAATAGAAAGATTGTTTAGGACCTAAGTCCTAACCCTAAGGATGGTTACACTCACAACACTCGTAGCTAATCACTTGTCTTGTATCCAAATCCCTTTGCCTCTTGCTTTGGGATGAGCACTCTTTTCTTCCTCTTCCACAACTTGCTGCCCTTGGTCTAGAAAGCATAACACATACAATTCATCAAAATATGCACATAATGTCACACATATATAGTAACCATGCTACCACACTGTACCTAACATTTAGCTACTGTTTTTATGCTTTCTTTTAAGCATTTCTTACTTGTTCCTCTAAATTGTTATTACCTCATTTTAGGACATAACTGGACAGATTACAATGTCCCAAAACTGTTTTGGACACAATTTGCTTCTAGGTGCAAAAACAGTCCCAAACTGCCCAGGACACTGCTGCCTGGCAGTTTGCACACTGTCCCTTTAAATGGTCATATCTTTTAATCCGTACGTCCGAATTTCGATTAATTTACACCGTTAGAAAGATAGAAAAAATTTATTTATGACCATATACTGGTTTCATTTTATTTATTAGCCAATTAATACAGTTTAATGCTCAAAGACAGGGCATTTGCACTGTCTGGACAATTTGCACTATCCAGCAAGTTCTAATTACAGTTTCCAGCATAGGACCTAGATTTCAGTTCCGTTTTCACCTAACGAAAGTAGACATACTAAGGATCATATCACTAAAATTTCATCCCTGAATTTAATCTATACAAATTTTGGTGAATTTTCAAAGTTACTGCCCAGAATAGAGCAATTATGGGCAGATTGCACCTATTCACATTTTAATTCCTTAAATTCATTTTAACCAATGTTTTGGCCCTATAATTCATTCATGATCATGTTCATACATGTCTTGGATATTATGATTCACCTATCAATGTTCTCAAAATAGGGCATAGTCATGTTATTCCTAGTTTAATCCATTTGATCACAATTACACATCAATTCATCAACTAGGCAGTCCATTACCTAATTTAACTAGTTCAATTAGGTGTAGTCACATTTTCCAGAAAGTTACCTATTCAATTCAATCTTCTTTTTACCTAGCAAAATGTTCAAAACATAGTTCTAAGTTCATTTAGCATGCTTAGACAATTTCTCAATCAAAACAGTCCCTAACAAGACTATTTTCTATCATGTTCATGTTTCCCAGATTTTCCAGCATTGGTTACTAACAATTTAGCTTGTTTAACACCTTAATTACATTACCTAATCATGATCATGTTCAATGCATTTGTTCCATAGCTCAATTACATGTTCTAACAATTCAATTCTTACAACAACATTTCCTTTCAAATTTCCAGCAACCTAATTTTGTGACACCATCACCTACACTTAAATTCCACTTTAATTCAAGTGTGCCAAGGTGTATACAAGTTCAATTTCATCATTCTCTTCATTTCAAACAACCTAACAACTCAACTAAGCATTAACCATCATCTAAATCAGAATTTCAAGCATGAATTAGTTTGGACAGCATGAATTTACCTTAGTAATGCTGCCACCAAGTTGAATTTAGCTCAATTTCAAATTTACACCATAGATTTCAAGCTTTCTCTCACAAGAACCCTCTCTCCCTAATTTTTTCTTCAAATTCGGCATCTAGGAGAATGAAGAAGATGATGGCTATGTTTAATCCAAGTTAATGGATTTATGAAATGTCCAAAATGTCCTTTAATTAATCCTTATCTTAACTTAATCAAGGGCATTAGGGGAAATAAGGAATTTAGCATGCAATCATCATCTTTCTCATTTAATTCAATTTAGTCACTCTAAATTGGTCACTTATTTCATTCATTCTTCTAATTAAGTCATTTAATTTGGAATTCGTATTTGTTAATTATTCAATTCAACCCTTAATTAACTTTACTTAATTCAAGATGATTTAACTATTTAGGAATTCTAAATAGTGGTAACATTCTAAGCCCTATCTAGGAGTGTTACAATTCTTCCCCCATTAAATTAAATTCATCCTCGAATTTATCTGAATTGAATAAGTGAGGATATTGCTTCCTCATGACTTCTTCATATTCCCAGGTAGCTTTTTCCGCCTTATGGTTTCTCCATAAGATCTTAACAAGGGGAACAATCTTATTCCGAAGCTTCCTTACTTCTGGTCAAGAATCTGAATAGGTTATTCTTTGTAGGACAAATCGGGATTCAATTCTACTTCTTCGGGCACAAGGATGTGTGAAGGATTAGATCGATACCTTCTGAGCATTGAAATGTGGAAGACATTGTGTATTCTATCAAACTCTCTAGGAAGAGCTAGTCGATAGGCCATTGGACCAATTCTTTCAACAACTTCAAATGGTTCGATGTATAGGGGACTGAGCTTCCCTTTTCTTCCAAATCTAAGCACTTTCTTCCAAGGTGAGACCTTTAGGAAGACTTTATCTCCAATAGCATACTGGATGCCTCTCATTTTCAAGTCAGCATACGCTTTCTGTCTATCGAAAGCTGCCTTCAATTGATCGTGAATGATATTGATTTGTTCATCGGTTTCCGGAAGCATAGAAGAGTTCTACATCTTCTACCATATAGAGCTTCGAATGGTTCCATTTGAATAGAAGATTACTAGCTATTGTTTTAGGCAAACTCTACAAGAGGTAGGGATTTCTCCCAATTCTTCCCGAAGTCGATAACACAGGCTTGTAGCATATCTTCTAGCACTTGAATGTTTCTCTCAGATTGGCCATCCAATTGAGGATGAAAGGCCATACTAAGATGTACTTTAGCTCCTAGAGCTTTCTATAGAGAATTCCAGAATCGAGAAGCAAATCGAGGATCATGATCAGAGATGATTGTTGTAGGTACACCGTGTAAACAAATCACTTCACGGATGTACAGCAGGGCAAAGGTTTCCGAGCTCATGTTCATACGAACAGAGATGAAGTGAGTAGATTTCATGAATCTATCAACAATCACCCATACAACATCATTATTTCTGTGAGTAGAAAGAAGACCGGTGACAAAGTCCATAGTAATTCGATCCCACTTCCACTGGGAAGTTCAATAGATTAGAGCAGTCTGGTAGGGACTTGATGCTCGGCTTTGACTCTTTGACAAGTTAAGCACTTGGATACGAAGTCCGTGATTGCAGATTTCATGCCTGGCCACTAGCATAGTGGCTTTAGGTTCTTATACATCTTAATCGATCCAGGGTGAATCGAGAAATAACTTAGATGTGCTTATTGCAACATTTCCCGCTTCAATTGTTCGTTGTTAGGAACACAGACTCTATCTTTGAAATAGAGGAGTCCATTTGACTTGAGGGAGAAGTCAGAGCTAGGCTCAGAAGTAAGCTTAGACATGATCTTCTAAAGATCTGGATCAACTTGTTGAAGTTCTTTGATCCTTGAGACTAGATTGGATTGAACTTGAAGTTCAGACAAGAATTTACAGCCCTTGGATAGTCAGAAATGAGCATTGATAGCCGTAGTAGCTACGAAAGAATTAACAAGGTCATTATAATGATTTTCAATAGATTTCTTGTAATGTAAGGCACTGTTCAAATTGTTACCTATATAACAAGGCATTGTTTCAAATTGTTTCTTGAAGAATAAGGCATTATTCGAATGCTTTCTTACAAGCTAAGAAATACTCAATTTTCAATGGTTGCATGTATTTTAGTCTCAATTCTTATTCGAATGGTAGTTTACTTTTCAAAGAGTGTTTGAATGGTAACTTGTATCTTAAGGAAGCTCTAGATTCATTATTTGCAAAATAAGAGAAGGCATGATTCAAATGAATTTAATCATAATTCTAGATTTAGGAGTTACCCGAGTATGGTCTACAACTAAGGGCGTCAGCAACTACGTTTGCTTTCCCCGAATGGTAGTCGATAACCAAGTCGTAATCCTTAAGTAATTCGAGCCATCTCCTTTGCCTTAGATTCAAGTACTTCTGAGTTAGGAGGTATTTGAGACTTTTGTGATATGTAAAGAGATTGCATTTCTCTTCGTATAGATAGTGTCTCCATATCTTGAGAGCAAATACGATAGCTGCTAGTTCCAGATCGTGCATTGGATAATTAGACTCATGGGGCTTCAGTTGCATTGAAGCGTAAGCAATTACGTTCCCACCTTGCATCAGGACACAATCGAGTCCTAGATGAGAAGCATCACTGTAAACAGTGAATTCTTTACCCGATTTTGGTTGGATGAGTACCAGGGTATGAGTCAGAGCTTGCTTAAGTTGATCAAAGCTTCATTGTTGGTTCTCCGACCAAACGAAAGGCGTATCTTTGTGGGTAAGCTTAGTAAGGCTTGCGGAAATAGAGGAGAAGCCCTTAACAAACCTTATATAATACCCGGCTAAACCGAGAAAGCTTCGGACCTCGCTTACATTCTTCGAAGGTCTCCAATTTAGAATAGACTGAATCTTGCTTGGATCGACTTTGATTCCTTCAGCCGAGATAACGTGGCATACAATTGATGTTCTTGGAGTGTTTGCAAAACAATTCAGAGGTGTTTAGCATGTTCTTCCTTATTCCGAGAGTACACCAAGATGTCGTCAGGAATACGACCATGAACTTGTCAAGATAAGGCATGAATACCCGATTCATAAGATCCATGAAAGCAGCCAGAGCATTCATTAACCCGAATGACATTACGAGGAATTCAAAGTGGCCATATCAAGTACGAAAGGTGGTCTTGGGTACGTCTTGTTCTTTCACTTACATTTGATAGTACCTCGATTGAAGGTCGATCTTAGAGATTACGAAAGCATCCCTAAGTTGATCGAAAAGATCTTCAATTCTGGGCAGGGGATACCAGTTCTTGATAGTGAGCTTGTTTAACCGATGATAGTCAATAGAAAGCCGTATAGTCTCGTCTTTCTTCTTTACGAACAGGACTGGTGCACCTCATAGAGAAGTGCTAGACCGTATGAAGCCTTTATCTTGAAACTCCTGAAGTTGCTTCTTTAATTCTTTCAACTCAACAGGTGCCATTCTATAGGGTGTAATGGACACCGGAGCTGTTCCAGGCTGAACTTTAATCCCGAACTCTACTTCTCTGGTTGGAGGGACACCAGGGAGTTCCTCGGGAAAAACATCAATGAATTCAGAAACAACATGCATGCTAGGCAAACCGAATTCAATTTCATCTTAAAGAATCATATTAGCAAAGATTGAAATTGGTTTCTTGTCTATTAAAAGAATGGATTCTTTCCCTAAACCCATAGATACAGTCTTATATTTTGGCAATCTACCCAGGCCTCGTGTTTACTTAACCAATCTAACCCCAATATTAAGTCAAATTCACAAAATGGCAAGACATAAAGATCAATAGGAAAGGGGACATTTCGAATGGTCAAGGGAGCTTGCTTGTAGCGCAAGTTAATTGGTGTTTTTCCCCTAATGGATTCAAAACTATAAGATTTGATTCAATAGTTTCGGGTTTTAATTTTAGCTTGTTGATCAAGGTAGAACAAACAAATGAATAGGTAGACCTCGAATCAATTAAAGCATATACAGGACTGGAATTTAACTTAACGGTACCTGCGATAACATTGAGAGGTTCTTCATCATCTTTACCACGAGTACATACGAGTAGGGGCTCGAGATTCCTGATGAGTTTGAGAATTCAAATAGGGGGCCTTATGTTTCCCCTGATTCCCAAACTGAGCTTGTCTGGGTGCTTTGTTTTGGTTAGGAGGTGCTGAGCTAGCAATTGTAGAAGTTCGATTCGAAGCCTTGTTGGGATTCTAGGGACAATCTTAGATATAATGATCAGAGGCTCCACATGAGTAGCATAGATTCTGTTGAGCTCTACACTGGCCAAGAGGGTATTGATTAGCTTTAGCTTGATTCCCCGTGCTATCAACAGACACAACAGGGGCTGAAGTCCTTACAACCGTTTGAGGTTTCAGGATGTAATTGCTCTTCTGATTAGGGATATAGTTCGAAGAGTGTCCCGTGGAGTGTTTGGACTTCTTTGACTATCAGTGTGGCTTGTCATCGCTCATGGGTCGTTTGTCCTTCCAGGAGTGTCCGCTCTTGCGTCTTTCCTAGGCTTTCATCTTCGCCTCAGTAGCAATGGCCCAGTTTACCAAATTTTGAAAGTTGGTGATACCCAGAGTAGTGAATATAGGGCTTAATTCATCATTAACCTGTCGATGAACATTCGACACTTGTCGGCCTCAATTTTGATATATTCAGACCCATACATGCAATACTTACAAAAGTTGCTCACGTATTGCTCGATAGATCGGCCAGCTTGTTTAAGATACAAGAATCGCTTTTGGCACTCGACCAAATATTGTTCACTGATATATTTCTTCCTGAACTCATCGAGGAAGAACTTCAAGTGATAGACTCCGCAAGAGCAGTTAGGGTAGTGGTTTCCCACTAGCTTAGTGATTCGTCTACCAACAGAGCGATGGCACACTTGAGTTTATGCTCGTTAGGACATGGCAATTGTTTAGTCAAAATGAGAGTAGTGGCCTCTAACCAGTACTCGGCTACTTCAGGATTAGCCTCATCGGTGCCAGAAAAGGTATAAGCCCGATGCTGAGCCAACTTGTCAATAGGGGCTCAAGTTACTACAGAAGCGAGAGGTGGAAACAGATGTTCTCTCTTTAGGGTGGATACGAGATGATCAAACATCTCTTTCATGCTTAACAAACACTCTTGTTGTACAGGATTTACAGCTGGGGCTTCCTGTTGAGTTGCGGCCTAAGCTCGAGGTTGAGCTTGCTGTTACGGAGGATTCTGCTCTATCCTCACACTATCTCCTTCGTTAGAGGAGCCTACGAGACTCTCGTCATCCCGAGCAAGTCTCGTTTCTGACATTCTATTTCAATCAAAACAATAAGAGTTTAAGTTTTCACATTTAAGCAACAATACGAGTTTATAACAAGTATCCTAGGTGGCACAATATCCTATATGATGCAAGTGAACTTAGTTTAGTCCTAGAACAGACTAAAACGCTCTGATCACCAATAAATGAAACACCCCATCCGAGTTAGCCGTAATCCAGTTCAGGAGCGTTACCAAAGCGAGAACAAAGCAAAAGAGAGGTTACTTGTCGAACAAGTAATCTCGATATAGATAACTTGCAACGCAGGTAACCTAAACAAAACCATACAATACATACAAGTAATCCACATTAATCAAACAAACACACTTAGCATGCTAATTTAGGTACTAATTTGTTTCATTTCATACTTATAACCTAAGTTACCACTATTATATTATAATTTACCATTCCCTTTCAATACTCATACACCATTCGAACAACAATGACAAGTATGGCATACTTCACAATAGGTTTCTATTAGACATGAACCAACATACATTCTTATTATATGTTCAAATACCCTATTCGAATAACTAGGTGGACACTTGACACATTTCATTTGTTTCTTTTTCAAACAAGTCATACTATTTCATGGCATCCTTATCTAGTAACATTTTTAATGCATGATTGTACATACCTTAGCTCCAATCCAAGCATTGCCGAATCATACCAATGGCCACAAGAACAAATGCATGATCATACAATTTTGTTCTAACATTCGAATTATACAAGGTTTCATCAATCATTGGATTACTATCACCATTTGTGAAGTATCTTACTTATTTATATATATATCAACCTAGTTATATACATAGTTCAAAGTATCAAGGTTGGTTACATGATAGGCCCAACAAAAACATTACATATACTAGTCATATATATACACCCAAAATGCATGTTCAGAGCTAACTATTATAAGTTCTAGTGCCACCAAACTAGGAGTATACAAAGAGTATGAAATCATACTTTCAAGCTTGCTTGAAAACGTTGCTTCGAACTCAAGATATCCTCTTGAAAGTGTCTTTAATATGTTATGGGAAGAATGAAGAGTAGAGTGGTAAGTACAAGTTATGTACTTAGTGAGGTAACACTAAGTCTAGCCAATTTCAAGAATACATATCCAAGTTTACAAGTCTTTCAAGGAATCAAAATCATCACTACATGTCATATCCTATTTGAAATGCATGGGGTAAACATAGGCTAGCTTCACAAATCACACATTCAACATAGCAACATCCATCATATATACATCTCATGGTATTCGAGTTATTGCTTAGAAGACAAGCAACCGAAATCACCAAGTACCAAGTAGATATTCATGCACAATAAATCATCTATGCATTTCTTCCATGGGAAGTAACAAGTTTTACAATCATTCATGTGTTATCTTTCAAGACAAGGATGTTCATTCAAGAATCTTACAAGTCATGTAATGTTCACATCACACATCCAAGACAAACAATGTTCATTTCAAGTTATTAATCCATCTTACAACACCCTTGGTATTTAGTTCACTAGATAATCAAATCTTCAACAATATGCACTGAAGTGCCAATATGTACCGTTGTGGCAATATGCACCGTAGTGGCAAAATGCACCATCGTGCCAATATGCACCATAGTGCCAAAAAGCACCGTCGTGCCAATATGAGCTCTAGATTCTAAGGCACGCCCTCCTATCTATCCAAACTAGTTACCAAGGTTGTTTGATTATCAATTTCATTCAAGCTTTATACCATTCGTTAATCAATACATGATTATGTCATTCAAGGCCAAGCCTTAGGCTTATGGAGTCTTAACTCCCAAGACAAGTTTATCCATGCCATTCGAATGGCATGAACACAAGGTGGTACCATTGTTCATTTCATTTCAAACCTATCATACATATCAATCTCAAACACATTCATATGTATGCAATGTGCGTACCTTGTTCTCCAAGCAAGCATGCCATTTCTTACCTTTGGCATAAGCAATGCAACATGTCAAGCATTTCATTTCATTTGCTTAACAATCAAGTAAACAAGTAGAACATGGCATCAAACAAGTTGTCATTCATATCATTCTTCCCTTACTTAGCCAAATATATATTTGGACATGTTACATGGCATTGTCATTGAATTAACATAATAGCAAGATTGGTTAGGACCTAAGTCCTAAAACTAAGATGGTTACACTCACGATACTCCTAGCAAGATTGTCATCACTCATTGGAAGAGAACATGTGCCAAAGCTTAGGATGACTCACGGCCAAGGAGGGAAAAATAACAAACATATTGTTATCTTCCTCCCATTATCATCCTTTGGCCGATTCTTGAGAGAGAAAAGGGGAGACAAGAACTTCATGCAAACACCTTCAATTCATGCTTTTCGATTCATCCATTGATCAAATTTAGCTTGGAGAAAGTATAATGCTTGACTTTACATGTTATAGGTTGTTTGAATAAGCAAATGATGATGTTCTTGTTGCCTAGATGAAATTGGATGATTTTTATGAATGTTAGGGTCATGCTAGCTTCAATTAGAACTTGGAAATTGAATGCTAGTAGCTAAATTGCTAATGTAATATATGTATAGTTGCTGGAAATCTGGGAAATATGTATATGGTTGAAAACAATCTTGATTAGGGACTGTTTTGGATAGTCGAAATGTTAAAACATGCCAATTGAAGATAGAACTCTGTTTTGATCATGTTGCTAGGTAAAATGAAGATTTAATTGAATAGATATGTTGCTGGAAAATGACTACACCTAATTGTACTAGTTAAATTAGGTAATGGACTGCCTAGTTGATGAAATGGATGTGCAATGTTGATCAAATAGATCAAATTAGGTTCAACATGATAATGATCTGTTTTAAGCTCATTTCTATGTAAAGTATAATGACCTATACATGTAAGAATATGATCATGAATGGAATTTCCATGTTAGAACCTTGCTTAGGTGAATAAAGAAGCTAGAAATTCAACCTAGTGTAATCTGCCCAGAATACTCTGTTCTGGGCAGTAACTTTGAAAAATCACTATAAATTGTATAAAATGAATTTAAGGCTGAAATTTTTATGGAAAACACCTTTATATGTCCAAATTCATTAGGAGAAAACATAACTGAATTCTGGGTTGTATACTGAAATGTAGAGAAGAAACACTAGGGACAGTGCAAACTGTCCAGTGTGACAAATTACCCTGTCTTTAAGTTAAAAACTGTATTAATTGGCTAAGAAATAAAATGCAAGCATTATATGGATATAAATACAATTTTGTTATCTTTCCAACGGTGTAAACCAATTGAAATTTCGACGTACGGAATGAAAGTTATGCATGATTAAGTGACTAGAGTGCAAGCTGCCTGGCAGCAGCAGTATAGGCAATTGCACACTGTTTTGTGGCAATTTGTAAACTGTTTTGTAAACAGTTTTAGGACATTGATTCTGCCTTGTTTTACATGAACTAGAATATAGATAAGTGTAGCTAAGTGTAATGGAAAATGTATATGAGCATGCTGCCAGATTTGTGAATGTTATATGGTTGTAACATTGCCTTGATTTGATGATCATATGAACTTGTCTTGACATGTTTGTACTTGTAATGTGATAGAACCAGGAGTAAACTTGGTGGAAGAGGATAGAGTGGATCATCCTAAAGCCAAGAACAAGGGAGTGTGGATCCAAGACTAGCTAAGCTTGGGTATTGTGAGTGTAGTTATCTCTAGGGTTAGGACTAGGTCCTAACCAAATGCATACTTGTTGTATTCTTGAAATGTTAAATAAATCTAATCATGGACTTGACTTAATAAGGGAAGAATGATTAAAGTAATGCATGAAAGTTGATCTCAAACTTGTATACATGTTTGATTCGATTGATAAGCATGTTGAGTGGTAACATTTGTGCTTGTATGCATCATGTGGCATGTGATCAATGCTTAAGGAACTTGCTTGTAATGTTATCACACTTGATGAAATGAAACATGAAAACTACATGACATATGAGCTATGGCTCAATAGTATAAGGGCCTAATATGAAATGAACTTGCTTGACATGATCTTGATCTTGAATCACTTGAATAAATGGTAAATCGAACAACCTTGGTAGCTAGTTGGACTAGGTAGAAGGGCATGCCTTAGAGTCTAGAGCTCATTGTGTAAGGGTGACTACGTTCCATCGTTAAGGCCCCTATTTGGCGACAGACAGAGGGTACGTATGTGGTCTTTGGCAACACTAGGAGGGTTGACCAGCACTACGGTGCATCTTGTGGCGATAGTTGGTTGAAGACTCGATTACCTATACAAACTAAGTACTAAGGGGGTTGTTTAATTGATAATACATGAAATAACAATCCAATAACACATGATACTTGTCTTTAAAGTCATGATTTGTATGTTACTTGTCATGTAAGCATGATTACCTTGATTACTTGTTTTGCAAACATGATGTGCTTTATTCATGGAGCATGAATTCTTGTTTCTTGTTTCTTGATAGCCGAATGTATGATATCCTTAGCTAAGATCACTCTAATGCTTGAAACCCTTAGCTAAGTCTATACTTGATTAAATGACACACAAAACTTGACATAACAAATGGTTAGATCTAGTTAGTACCTCACTAAGTACATTCTTGTACTTATCACTCTTGTTATTCATTCTTCCCAACTACAGGATAAAGGATGTAGTGTTGCTTGATCCTGAAGCCTGTTACCTTGAGCTTGAAGCAACTCACACAAGTTTTGCCTAAATATGGTTTCATACTTGTTTTGTATATCTCCTAGAATGGTGGCACTAGAATGTATATAGTTAGTTGAACATGCATTTTGTTACTTGTATATAATGTCTTGATGGGCCTACTATGTTATGAACATATGGTCAAGTATGTAATGAACTTAAGTTTCATGTAATGAATGGTGATTGCTGCGCATATGATGATGGAATGAAATGATCTAATGTTTGAACTAGTTTCCCTTAGAACAATCGAATGCTTCGTTATTGTACTTGACTTGCTTAAATTGAAAGTAGGATGATTGAACCGTGCTTGCTTGCATTCCAATCGAATGCCTTACTTAATGTATATGTCTTGCTTGAAATGAAAGTTGTGTGTTTGATTGGTAAAGGCCGAATAGCCTAGTGTGTATGGATGTTTGCCAAATGGTTAGGTAAAGTAAATGACTTGAATAGAACTACTTACATGTAATTTGAATGTTCAAGAATCATGTTAGTAATTTAGGGATAAGATGTACATGTATAAGTCTAAGGAACAAAGAAATGAAGTAAAGTGTATTGATAATGTTGTAACTTGTAATGAAAGCATGAAAGGAATTAATCTAGTGGCCTTGTTTCGAATGCCTTTGGTGATTTGAAGTCTAATTATGAGCTTACTTGTTTGATAAGTAAGTATGATAAGTTGCTTGCTTGTTCTTGATTGTTTGTATTGCCTTGTTGCTTGCCATTGCTTGCCTATGTAACGCTCCCGAGCCGGTTTGCTACTAGACCTAGGTAGGGGGTGTTACAATATTGTTATGTTTGCACAATGGTCTCAAATTGAATAAGTTAGACCCTATTGTGAAAAGGGTAAAGGCACTTGAGGTGCAATGTGAAATGAGCTATGCTCGAATTGATTAAAAGTAGAATGAATAAAGTAAGCCTTTGTTTCAAGTCATTCATAGATTTAGTTGGCATGCCATAGAGTCCATAGAGCTCGGAGTCGAGGTGGACTAAGGTCTGAGACAGTGGTCCCTAATGGGCGACAGTAGGAGGGATGTATAATGGTCACTTGGCGACAGATAGATGGCTTGACCGGTACCTTGTGTACTTATTGTTATAGGCGACAGTTGGTTGGGGACTCGTGTATCTAGACTGAGGCATCGCGAATCACAAGGCTAAATTAAAAATGTACTCCTCAATGGAATAAGTGATATAAGTAAATGATTGATATGTAAAAAGAATTGATATGAGTAAAGGATGAACGTTTTGTTTGACATGTAAGGGTACATAGGTTAATTCTTTTATAACCTAGGAACTAAGAAAAGTTTGAAATTATGATATGCAATGAATGTTTATGCTAAAATGTTAAAGTAGTATACTAGCAAGATCGATAAGTTGCTTAAATGAGTATGATTAATGTGGCTATGGAATTGTATTCTTATGGTAATTTAATTGATGCTTTAGAATGCTAAGGGATGATCTAGTTAATTGATTTAATGAAATATTTATGATCTTGCCTGGTAACTATTCAATTGAAACGTGACTTTGATTCCCCGATTAATTGCCTATTCAGTTGTAAAAATAGTGATAGAGACATTATGTTAGGATTTTCTATGGCGTGTATAAAACCCACTCACTAAGCTTTAGCTTAATCAGTCTCTTCACTACATTTTTAGGTTAACGTTTTGGAAGTCCATCTTGCAAGGGGCTTGATCAGGCCACTGTTGTGTTAAGAGTATGTTTTGTATTTTACTTAAGGTCTCCTAGGATGGTGGCACTATAAATAAGATATATAAACTTTAAATGATGTTCTTATGGTCTGTAAAGCTTAACCAATTTTATGTTTGTATGGTTGCTTGCATATATTGGTAGTTGCTTTTAGTTAAAGAGTTGGATGTTTGATATAATCTAGGTGGATATGAATACATAAGCATGCATGCTAGTAGACAAGTGCATAGTAGCTTAAATGATTACATTGGAAATGTGGATGAGTAACTGATGCATGTGCTGATTAAAAAGAGATTCTAATATTAAAATTTTACAGGCATATTGGGAAATTATGCTTTCAACTTTTAACTACTTATCTAGTAAATATAAAAAATTAGGTTTTGGTCATGATACTCTTCTAGTATAACTAATGAGGCTAAACATGATTTGTTAAAAGACAAGAAATTATAGACTTAATGTTGCAATAGATGTTTGCTTGAAGAGTCATGTTTAGAGCTAGCAACTAAAGTGTACCATCACTCGACCTTTGTTCGGGAACCACAAAAGTGAATTCATATTCTTATCTTAGTAATTACCTAATCTATTCGAACGTATGTTTGAGCTTTAAGAAAGATTTTTGGTTGCTAAAATAACGTACTCGCCATGCTTAATTATGATTAATTGAAAAGTTTTCGTTAACACCCTATAATCGGTTTTCTTTTAGGCCTGGTTTAGGATGTTACAATTGGTAATCAGAACTATAGGTTGTTTGATCTTAGGGCCAAGCTAAGAGTTTACATTATTGTGGTTTGCTTTAGTGCCACCTAGGAGTTTGTTTATGGTGACTTAGATCCGATCAAGCTTATTTTACTCTTATTTTAGAATGTCTGAAACAAGGTTGGGGAAGGATAATGGAAGCCCAACCGGCTCCTCCAATGAAGGAGGAAGTGTGAGGATGAACCAAGATCCTCCAAAAGCCTCTGAACCTCAACAAGTTCAGCAAGATGTCCAGGTAATCCATCCCATTCAAAAGGAATGCTTCTCAAGTTTAAAAGAAATGTTTGATCAAATGATTGTCTCTATGAGACAGAATCCCCCTACTCTTCTCATTCCTCCGGTAGTAGTATCGGGAAAAGCTCCAATAGATAAGCTAGCTCATCATCGAGCTTATACTTTTACCAGGGCTAATGAAGAAAAAGCTGAGTTTTGGTTAGAGTCTAAAGTGAGGATATTGACTAAACAATTACAATGTTTGGACAAACACAAGTTAGAGTGTGCGGTAGCTCTTTTAGTTAAAGAAGCATTTAGCTGGTGGGAGACTACAATTCTTGTTGCTCCAGCATAAGAAGTCACGTGGGAGTTCTTTCTCAAGGAGTTTAAAAAGAAGTATATTAGTGACCAATAGCTTGCTGAACGTAAGAAGTGATTTTTGTATCTGAAGTAAGGAGGTAAACCAGTTGCACAATACGTCAGTGAGTTTTGCAAGTATTGCAAGTGTGGATCAGAATTCATTAAGAAAGAAGAAGACAAATGCCAAATGTTCATTGATGGGCTCAATGATGAATTAAGTCTGATGTTTACTACTATCGGGATTACGGACTTCTAAGACTTGGTTAACCGAGTGATAGCTACAGATGCTAAAATGAAGATTTCAGAGAAGAAAAAGGGAATTTTTCTAAGGGTGATAAAAAGCATCGAGATAACCTAAGCCATATTGGCATAGTAAGAAGCAGAAGCACCATAGAGGGAATTCTTACAATTTTAGTAATTCTTAAAAGGGAAATTTTATAGCCAATCATCAATCTTTGGGTAAGGGTGCGGCACCAACTGCATCTATCAATAGCACTGGAAATAATGGGAGAGAATTTCAAGTCTCGGCCTGCAACATATGTCAGAAGCATCATACGAGGATTTGTAGAAAGCAATCCAATGCTTGTTATCTGTGTGGGGAGACTACACACTTTATCAAAGATTGTCCCCAAAATCCCAACAAGTTGCCTTCTCATGTATCAAGGGGATCAAATCTGAATCCTTCTCCTATAGGAAAAAGGCCGAAACAAGCCCACTCGGGAAGCTATGGAAAGACCAAGGGCTAAGGATCTAATGCTACCTATCAAGAATACCGAGCACCTGCTAAAGTCTATCATATTAGAGGGCGTGAAGTCACCTGACGTAATTGCAGGTACAATACTCTTGGATACATATCCTACTTATGCTCTTTTTGATTCGGGTTCAACCCATTCTTTTATAAGTTCTTTTCTTATTGCAAAGCTTAGCCTAAAGTTAGAAACTTTAATTGGTGAACTCTTAGCTACAAACCCACTTGGAGATAAAGTAACCATAAATCAAATATATAAAAGTTGTCCTTTGTTTATTTAGAACATACCATTCGCTGCTGACCTTTTGGTACTACCCTTTTCTGACTTTGATCTTATTTTGGGGCTTGATTGGTTGGGTAAACATAGGGCTTGGTTAGATTGTACTAAGAAGAGATTATACCTTTATGGGTTTGGGAAAAATTCCATTACCTTGCTAAGCAAGGAACCATTCGAACAAGTTACCCTTTTTGCTTCTATATCTCATTTGAATGAATCTAAGGAGTCATTTGAATCAATTTTAACTGTATATGAATTTCCTGATATTTTTCCTGAGTAATTGTCAGGTTTACCCCTACAAGAGAAGTTGAATTCAGAATCGAGTTCAACCGGGATCGACACCAGTCTCTATTGCACCCTATCGTATAGCTCTGATTGAACTTAGAGAACTCAAAGATCAAATACAAGAGCTACAAGACAAGGGCTTCATTAGACCAAGCTCTTCACCTTGGGGAGCTCCGGTTTTATTTGTGAAGAAGAAAGATGGCTCTATGAGGCTTTGCATTGATTATAGACAATTAAACCAACTCACCTTTAAGAGCAAATATCCTTTGCCGAGAATATAAGATTTGTTCGATCAATAAAAGGTGCCACAGTGTTCTCTAAAGTTTATCTACGTTCGGGATATTATCAGATGAAAGTCAAGGAAGCTGATGTACCGAAAGCTGCTTTCCGAACCCGTTATGGCCAGTAATGCCTTTCAGTTTAACAAATGCTCTTACAGCCTTTATGGACCTCATGAACTGGGTTTTCAAACCCTATTTAGACAAGTTTGTTGTGGTATTTATAGATGATATACTTGTATATTTGAAGAATAGCGAAGAGCATTCAAATCATCTAAGAATCGTTTTGCAAACTCTTCGAGATAAGCAATTATATGCCAAGTTTAATAAATATGAGTTCTGGCTTTCAGAAGTGACTTTTCTAGGCCATGTAATTTCGGCTGAAGGTATAAAAGTTGATCCAAGAAAAATTCAATCCATTGTTGAGTGGAAGCCTCCAAGAAATATTGGTGAAATCAAAAGTTTTCTTGGGCTGGCAGGTTATTGCAGGAGGTTTGTTAAAGGCTTTTCAATTTTGGCTGTTCCATTAACTCGACTCCTCAGGAAGAATGTGCCATTCGAATGGTCAATAGAGCAGCAAAGGAGCTTCGATAAATTGAAGCAAGTTCTCACACGAGCTCCTGTATTGACCCAACCAGAACTAGGAAATATTTTACTATTTATAGTAATGCTTCTCATCTTGGTTTAGGATGCATGCTAATGCAAGGTGATAATGTGATTGCTTATGCCTCTCGGCAATTAAAGCTTCATGAAACGAATTATCCCAGTCATGACCTTGAATTGGCCGCAGTGGTTTTTGCCTTAAAGATTTGGAGGCATTATTTGTACGGGGAAAGATGTCGTTTGTTTACAGATCACAAGAGCTTAAAGTATCTTCTGACTCAAAAAGATTTAAATTTAAGGCAATGGAGATGGATGGAATTGATTAAGGATCATGACTTGATTATCGATTATCATCCCAGAAAGGCGAATGTTGTGGCTGATGCACTCAGTCAAAACGTTCTTTTGGTAAGATTTAAGATTTTAAATTGATTACTTCATAATCTTGCCTATTCGAAACCTTGAGTTAATATCTAAATGATTCATTTTTTTAGCCCTTTCTACAATCAATGCTTATCTTAAGATACAAAATAATCAAATGCAGTTAGTTGAACTTCATATTCAGTCTGAAATCTATTCGAGAATTAGAAACCTTCAACAAGCTGATCTGGAACTTCAGAAGATCGTGAACAAACTTGATTTATCTTCAAGTCTTGATTTCCACTTTGGGCCGAATGGTCTTCTTTGTTTTAGGAATCGAATTTGTGTTCCCAATGATAAAACTTTGAGGGAAGAAATGCTTTGGGAGGCTCATAGTAATCCTTTTTCAATTCATCCCGGCTCGGTTAAGATGTACAAAGATTTGAAAAGAATCTTTTGGTGGCCTAAGATGAAATCCGACATCACTGATTTTGTATCCAAATGCTTGAGTTGTCAAAGAATCAAAGCTAAACATCAAGTACCTTCGGGGTTGCTTTAGCCTTTAAAAATACCCCAATGGAAGTGAGAATGTATAACCATGGATTTTGTCACCGGATTGCCCTTGTCACGAAGAAAGAATGATGTTGTTTGGGTGATAGTTGACGAAATTTTCAAAATCAGCCCACTTTATTGTTGTTCGAATGAATATGAGTTTGGAAATGTTAGCCAATCTATATATATCAGAGAAATAATTCGCCTCCACGGTGTTCCTATCTCTATTGTCTCAGATAGAGATTCTCGTTTTACTTATAGATTTTGGAGATCTTTGCAAAGTGCTTTAGGAACCAAAACCAATCTTAGTACTGCTTTCCATCCTCAATCCGATGGACAGTTTGAAAGAGTAATTCCAGTACTCGAGGATATGCTTAGAGCTTGTGTGATCAACTTTGGAAAAGATTGGGAAAAATCTCTACCTCTAGCTGAATTTTCTTACAATAACAGTTACCAAACCTCCATTAAGATGGCACCTTTCGAAGCATTATATGGAAGAAAGTGTAGGACTCATTTATGTTGGTCCGAGTTGGGTGAAAATAAGGTATTAGGACCTGAATTGCTTCGGGAAACCGAAAATCAAATTCAGATTATACATAGCAGATTAAAGGAAGCTTTCGATAGGCAGAAGGCCTATGCTGACTCAAAGAGATGGGATGTTCAATATGAAGTTGGTGACTGGGCATTTTTAAAAGTATCTCCATGGAAGAAAATTCTCGGATTTGGAAAGAATGGTAAATTAATTCCCTGTTTTATTGGACCCTTTGAAATCATTGAAAGAATTGGCCCGGTCGCCTATCGTTTAGCCCTTCCTATTGCATTTGAAAAGATTCACAACATATTCCATGTATCCATGTTGCGAAGATATCGTTCTGATCCATCACACTTGTTAGAACCGAAAGAGGTTGAACTCAATCTCGATTTGTCTTATAATGAAGAGCCAGTCCAAATTATAGATAGTGAAGTTAAAAGACTTCGTAATAAGATGGTACCTATCGTCAAAATGCTCTGGAGGAATCAAAAAATCGAAGAAGCTACATGGGAACTATAAGCAACGATGCAAAAACAATATCCACAACTCTCTCCCACAAGTAAATTTTGGGACGAATTTTCTTTAAGGGGATGGAATTTTAATATCCCATTTAAAGGATTAGAAACGTGTTAGAATTAATTAAAAGAATTAGAGATGGTTATAATGGATTTTAAAGGAAATTAGGACTAAAACCGAATAAAAGTTAATGTAAGTGATCGAATTAAAAAGGACCACTTTGCTTGATAATGGAAACAAAGGGATTGCATGGTGACTTTTAGAAAATTTGTGGACATGAGTATGTGTCCTAGTCTAGCTCGATCAAAAAAGGAAGAGAAAGGAATAGTGTTATCTTCTTCCTCCCTAAAATGAAAAACCAAAAACCTTTAGAATTGAGAGAGGAAGAGTTTAAGTCGAAAGGAAAGGAGAAACCATTGTTGTTGGGTTGAATTCTAGTATTTGAATTTCGTTAGAGCTTTAAAGGTATGTCATTCTTTTCATTGATTTCTTGTATGAAAGTCTAAATTAGTTAAGTGAGAAGTTAAGTGATTTGATGAATTTCTTTACAAGCAATAGCCGATACATTGAACTTGTATTGATGATTGAATTATGTTATTAGAATTCATGAAATTTTGGTTGTGATACATTTGAACGTATACTTGATTTGGTTTGAGAATGCAATGGAAAGTTTGGTGATTATAATTGAAACCCGAATAGATTGGTTGATGTTATTGGAAGCATAGAATAATCTAGCAATTCAAGATTGTTGGTCTTAAAGATTTTAGGGAATTAAACTAGATTGGAAATGGATTTCTTGAGTTATATAATTGAACCGATTAATGAGTGAAGCAAGGGACTGTTCTGCTTCGGTGAAACCAGCAGGACTACCTCTTGGTAATGTTTAAAAAATAGAATAAATGAACATAGAAAAGGTTCGAATGTATATTAGGGGTTGATTGAGGTGTTCGGATTGTAATTCATGAGGACCAAACTGCCCTGTTTAGTTTATAGGATAGTAAAATGAGAAATTTGATTGTATGATTATATGTGTGTAATATGTGGACTGCCAAGTCCAGAAATTTATGAACAACTATGCAAGTTGTTATAGAATGTGAATCATGTTAATTCCAAATGTTTAATGAATGTATGTATATTGTTCTATGTTAGATCAAGGGGATATCTAAGAAAAAGGAACTAAAGTTGATCGGAACTCTGACAAACAAAGAGGAATTGTCATCTGGGAAAACCAATAGCTAGAGAAATAAACTGTGAGTGTGGTTTTAAGTCCCAGAAAGAAGTAGCAACCTTTATGGGAATCATTGTTATTAAATTAATCTTAAAGAATTGCATGATATGTACATGTTTATAATTGGCAATGCTAGTTGAGGATCAAGGTAAGTAATTTACTTATGAACTATTTGAATCGTAGTGAGTAATTTGGTAGCAGAAATTATTTCGAATGACCGCTTTTGACGATGCTTGACATGATAACATCTTGATGCTATGTTATGTGTCAATTCTGAGCACAAATGACAATGGAATTAAGCGAAAGAATAAGTATATACATGTCTTAAGCCATGAAAGTTAATGACTCTTTGAATAAAGTCAAGCATGAATGATGAATGTATCGGCCATGAGTCTATGATATTGTTATGTTTGGACAATGGTCTCAAATTGAATAAGTTAGACCCTATTGTGAAAAGGGTAAAGGCACTTGAGGTGCAATGTGAAAGGGGCTATGCTCGAATTGATTAAAAGTAGAATGAATAAAGTAAGCCTTGGTTTTGAGTCATTCGTAGATTCAGTTGGCATGCCATAGAGTCCATAGAGCTCAAAGTCGGGGTGGACTAAGGTCTGGGACAGTGGTCCCTAATGGGCGACAGTAGGAGGGATGTATAATGGTCACTTGGCGACAGATGGAGGGCTTGACCGGTACCTTGGGTACTTATTGTTATGGGCGACAGTTGGTTGGAGACTCGTGTATCTAGACTGAGGCATCGAATCACAAGGCTAAATTAAAAATGTACTCTTCAATGGAATAAGTGATATAACTAAATGATTGGTATGTAAAAAGAATTTATATGAGTAAAGGATGAACTTTTTGTTTGACATGTAAGGGTACATAGGTTAATTCTTTTATAACCTAGAAACTAAGAAATGGTTGAAATTATGATATGCAATGAATGTTTATGCTAAAATGTTAAAGTAGTATACTAGCAAGATCGATAAGTTACTTAAATGAGTATGCTTAATGTGGCTATGGAATTGTTTTCTTATGGTAATTTAATTGATGCTTTCGAATGCTAAGGGATGATCTAGTTAATTGATTTAATGAAATATTGATGATCTTGCCTAGTAACTATTCGATTGAAACATGACTTTGATTCCCTGATTTATTGCCTATTAAGTTGTAAAATAGTGATAGAGACATTATGTTAGGATTTTCTATGGCGTGTATAAAACCCACTCACTAAGCTTTAGCTTAATTAGTCTCTTCACTACATTTCCAGGTTAACGTTTTGGAAGTCCATCTTGCAAGGGGCTTGATCAGGTCACTTTTGTGTTAAGAGTATGTTTTGTATTTTACTTACGGACTCCTAGGATGGTGGAACTATAGATAAGATATATAAACTTTAAATGTTCTTATGGTCTGTAAAGCTTAACCAATTATATGTTTGTATGGTTGCTTGCGTATGATGGTAGTTGCTATTAGTTTAAAGAGTTGGATGTTAGATATAATCTAGGTGGATATGAATAAATGAGCATGCATGCTAGTAGACAAGTGCATAATAGCTTAAATGATTACATTGGAAATGTGGATGAGTAACTGATGCATGTGCTGATTAAAAAGAGATTCTAATATTAAATTTTACAGGCATATTGGGAAATTATGCTTTCAACTTTTAACTACTTATCTAGTAAATATAAAAAAATTAGGTTTTGGTCATGATACTCTTCTAGTATAACTAATGAGGCTAAACATGATTTGTTAAAAGACAAGAAATTATAGACTTAATATTGCAATAGATGTTTGCTTGAAGAGTCATGTTTAGAGCTAGCAACTAAAGTTTACCATCACTCGACCTTTGTTAGGGAACCACAGAAGTGAAATTCATATTCTTATCTTAGTAATTACCTAATCTATTCGAATGTATGTTTGAGCTTTAAGAAAGACTTTTTGTTGCTAAAATAACGTACTCGCCATGCTTAATTATGATTAATCGAAAAGTTTCCGTTAACACCCTAGAATCGGTTTTCTTTTAGGCCCGGTTTAGGATGTTACATACATGGACTGGTTTGAGAATATGTGTATATGTACTTGAAAACTGGACTGTTTTGGCATGTTAGTTAAATACATGGACTGATTTGAGAATATGTGTATATGTACTTGAAAACTGGATTGTTTTGGCATGTTAATTAAATATATGGATTAATTTGAGAATATGTGTATATGTACTTGAAAACTAGACTGTTTTGGCATGTTAATTAAATACATGGACTAATTTGAGAATATGTATATATGTACTTGAAAAATTGGTTAAAAGGATTGTTCCTACATGCATGTTATTCAAATACCATAATATGATATGGCTATGATATGCCTTGTCTAAGATGTGATTTGTTTAATGTCTATAAAACAAGTAATTTAGGATGAGGACATCTAGGTGATAAGTAATCATGTGTATGCTATGTTATGTTGCTCGATGTTTTATGTGGCAAGTAAACTACGTTATGATAGGTTAGATTGAAAAGAATCCATGAAAATTATGAGTTAAATCAATGAACTAAGGAAATGACTTGCATAGCAAGTGATGAGCACCTATTGACTATTTGAACATATCATGGTGAATAGATATGTTTTGTCGAGTACCTATGTGTTTATTTGTGCTTACTTGTTCGAATATTTAGGGGTGTATCCCTTCTTGCTCCGTTGAATACCTATGAGATCATAAGCATTTAATTGCTCAGAATAATCAAGCATATGTGCAAACTCTTATTCGATCTGTTTATTCTAAACCGATATCTCCTTGTCTAAACCTTTTATTTGTATAAGTGATTAATAAATTATGGCGAAAGAAGAACTTTCTGTTAGTTTCAAGCTTCTAGTTGCTTAAATCTACCTCACTAAGTATTTATACTTATTTATCTCCTTTCACTGCCTTCCAGGATAATTTTGCTTTGGTTAGCCTTTGAGTTTGGACGAGATCACAAGAAATCAAGACATATGTTATGTAATCTCTCTTTAGGACTCCTAGATGGTGGTACATAGATTTTACTGCATAGTGCATTTGGATTCCCTTTTGGCTTATACGTATATATACTGTATTTGTATTTAAGATTTCTATCGGGCCCTTATATGTGTCTTGGTTGTTTGTTATTCAAGTTATATAATTATGATGTTCATATGGTGGTTACATAATTTAGTAAGTTTAAAGTAACTAGGTCACCTTGTGATATGCATGGATGTAGGGTAAAATGTAATTATCATCACGTGATTTATCTTAACAAGATAGAGCAGTCCGTATATTTGAATTGATAGGTAAAGTAAGAAATTTTGGTTTTATGACAAGGGAATAGTATGCTATGTGAATGTCTAAGATTAGAACATGTTTGGGTTGAGTAGAGAAGTACGCTAAACTTAATATGTTAATTAAATGATAATAGTTAAAATAAAAGAATCTTACGTGGTTGTAGAATTGAGATAATTTTGTGATTTGAAGTTTATACCGAAATACCATGCTACGACATTGTGGTTGATGTTTATTGTTTAACGTATGAATATTTGATTGTAGATAATTAAAGATTGAGTCAAACCCTTAGAATATCCAAAAAGTTTTAAATTGCCCTGATTTCTGGCCGCATGATTTGTTGTGAAGTGCTAAGACATCGTATGTTTGTTATGTTTTTCGTTTGGTAACACTTCTTAATCCGATTTTCTCATAGACCGGGTAATGGTGTTACAGCATCGACAATTTGCAACTTATTGTCATCTTTGTTGCCAGCTTCTAACCTTCGAAAGGTGATCGACAACTTGATTTCCTGACCCCTTGCGGTCTTTAATTTCAATATTGAACTCTTCGGCAATAAGATCCAACGAATTAGTCTAGGTTTTACATCTTTCTTTGCAAAAAGGTATCTCAAAGTAGAATGATCAATAAAAATTGTAATTTTTGCACCCACAAGATAAGAACGAAACTTATCAAAAGAAAAAATTACTACTAATAACGCTTTCTCAATAGTAGTATAATTAATTTGAGCTTCAGTTAAAGTCTTACTAGCATAGTAGATTGCACGAAATACATTGTCCTTATGTTGTCCCAAAACTACAACCACGACAAAATCATTGGCGCCGCATATAAGTTCAAATGGTTGCTCCTAGTTGGGCGCAACAACAATCGCTGCGTTCACAAAACGTGCTTTAATTTTATTGAATGCTTCCAGACATGCATCATCAAAGACAAATTTTCTACCTTGATCCAACTATAAGTATAGAGGTTTGGTGATCTTTGGGAAATCACGAATGAATCTCCTATAGAACCTAGAATAGCCTAAGAAACTGTGAATACCTTTCACATTTGTTGTAGGTGGCAGTTTTTCAATTACATCAACTTTGGCTCTATCAACCTCAATTCCTGCTTTCAAAAATTCTGTGGCCCAGCACAATCCCTTTAGTGACCATAAAATGGCATTTTTCTCAGTTTAGAATCATATAGGTGTCTTCACATCGCTACAATACTTTCTCTAGATTTTTTACGCAATGATCAAAATTATTCCCTTACACCAAAAAATCATCCATGAATATTTCTAGGGAATTGTCAATCATATTAGAGAATATTGCCATCATGCACCTTTGAAATGTGGTTGGTGCATTGCAAAGACCAAAAGGCATGCGACGGAAGGCAAATGTTCCAAAAGGGCATGTAAAAGTAGTCTTCTCCTAGTTCTTAGGTGTAATAGAAATTTGATTGTAGCCATAATATCCATCTAGGAAACAATAATACTCATTGCTCGCGAGTCGATCTAACATCTGACCAATGAAAGGAAAAGGAAAATGATCATTCTTTGTGGCTGCATTGAGACGCCTATAGTCCATACAAATACGCCAACCAGTAGGAATACAAGTTGGAATCAGCTCATTATCATTGTTACGGACTATAGTGATGCCACTTTTCTTAGAGACACAGTGCACTGGACTCACCCATGCACTATTAGAAATTGCATAGATAATACTGACATCCAACCATTTAAGGATTTCCTTCTTGACTCCTTCTTTTCATTCAATCATCTTTGCGGTTTAATAGACTGTTTGTTTTCATCATCCAGCTTAATCTTGTGAATGCAAAAGGATGGACTAGTGCCCTTGATATCAGTGATTGTCCAAGGAATAGAACGATTGTGGCGCTTAAGAATATTTATCAACTTAGTTTCTTGTATTGCGTCTAGAGTTGCAGGGACAATGACTGAGAGTGTGCCTGCATCTCCAAGGAGTACATAATTAAGATTAGCTAGATATGGCTTGAGTTTCAGAGTAGGAGCTTCTTCAATAGATGGTTAAAATGTAGGAATTGACCAATGAGAAAGATCCAAAGATTTAACTTGCCATTTGTGATGAAATACCGTAGTAATAACTTCTACAATGTGGTCACTGTAGACTCTCTAGAAGAAGTGTCTTATGAATGCTAGCAAAATGGGCAAAATGTATATATTAGTAAAACAATGCCAAGAGTATTTTGCGTGCAAGTATACATGGTCTGCAAGTAATACAGTAGTTATGCTGAGTATCAATCCCACAGATATTGACTTGGAATTCGATTGTTTGATTGTTACTTGCCTTAGAAGAAAAGATGTTTGTTTTGAAGATTGTTTTGGAACTAATAAAGAAAAGAAATATGAAGTAAAATGTTGGCAAGGAAGATGTTCTTAGTGAATGATGAGTGTTGGCAGAGAATGCTTGAGTTTAATGCTTCTCATGCCAACCTTTGTTGGCAAACTGTCTTGGCATTATTTGCCGAGCAGATTCAACATTAGAAATGCCTCTCTCGATGGTCATTGCCCTAAATCGATTACGTAAAAACCTCTATATCTCTATAGTGCATGTTTTTAAATAAACCGATTTGATTAAGAACCAATCTATACTCCAAGGGGGTAGATATCACTTCCGAAGTAAGCTCATCTACTTGAATAACTTCTCTCGAAGCTTCTCTCCCTATTATTTAACAACTTTATCGTTGCCACCCTAAGTCTGTTAAGATATTAGGAAGAAATAGGCCAAAAGTGCCAGCTCTCGCTTGGCAAAGTATTTAGGAAAAAATTCAAGTATGCCAAATAGAAAAACTTTTGCCAAAACATAATTGCCATTAAAGAAACTAAGGTGTGAAATCAATGTTTAAACCAAACATCCCCCACCAACTATGAATTTAGTTCATGGTGAGGGATTTAACCAACAAAATCATAACCATTTTCAAATACATCATCATAAAAATATAAATAAAATAGCTTGAACCAAAGAGAAAAGGCAAGAGGGGTCTCTCGATGCAGCCCTCGAATCCAGGCTCTCAGCCAAGTGGTTGAAACCACCCTCCCTCAGAGCAGCCGACCGTCACTCGTTGAGGACTCCAACACCTCACTCCGATCACTCAAAGTCTTCCCAATCTCCTCTCGTGCGATCTTCTTTAATGCTTGACTGGTTGGTGTTTATATAGGCGTGCAAGGGAATGGAATAGGATAACTTCATCATTTGAATTTCAAATGCTCCAAGGATAAGAGATAGAGTCTTATCCGATCAGTACGACAGCTTATCAAGCTAGGGCTGACGTCATCATGCCGATGTTGCCTTGGCACACAAGCTTGGCATGTCTTTGCCAACATAGCTTGGCATCACCTTATCCACTATTTTCTCGGAGGTTGATCCATTTGTGATCTTTTAGGAGCCCGATCATGTCCTATTTTGGGGTTCAATAGCCTCTTGGCATGGCATCAAAGTCACTTCTCTGCCAACAAGGGCTTGGCACTATCTAGTCCTTCTGTGCCAATAGCACTCAGCATTTTCCTTAGTCATCCTAACCGTGTTGCTTTCCTGCACCTAATCCTATGCAAAACCTGCAAAATAGCCACAAAAACAATCATTCACACTGGCATAGACAAAATACTAAACTCCTTATGCAAATGCATGATTCTAACAACCTAATGCAACTAAATGTACCTAAAAACAAGCAATAGTAATGTTGATATAGCATGAAACTTAAATACAACCTTTGATAATTATAATTATATGTGACTATAATGGAGAGCTTGTAGGACTAATTATTAATTTAAACAAACTACGAGCTTATATCGAAATGACCAAATAGGTAAAGAAGCAAAATGTGAGTATTACATGATAGATTAAAAATTAAAAGGAGATTGATGAAGTGGCTCAACATGGAAGGGCCAAATGTGTGGATTGTTTCCACCTTGGATTGAGACCAAACAAATGGTCATCTTCTTCTCCATTTTCTCTTGTACACCAAAATTAGGCTTGAGAGAGTTAGAGAGAGAGTTTGCTATGGTGATATCTTTGCATAGAATTCACTTGATTTTGGGGCTCTATAATGCTTGCATGATTGTCTAAATGTAAGTCCTCCTTGCTAATTCTTTGGTTCGATCATGATTTAGAGAAGATTGTTGAGAACTTATTACTGCTTATTAGAAAGATGAGTTGATCGAATAATTGGCTTAATAGAAATGATGTAGAATTGACAATTTAGCTAATTAAAGCTGAATTCATAAATCGGATAGTTGTATGTTAGATTAGGACCTTTGGGATGACTTAATATGTTGTATTTTCCAGGATTGAATCCATTTAATAGAGTTAAGAATCAAATTGGAATGTGGGAATTGCTTAATGTAGATCTGTCCAACAAGGAAACTATTTTTAGTTTCGGTATAGAAAAGTTTGCTAAATCCTTGAATTGGTGCATATAAATGTAGTTGTTTTAATGAGATATTATAATAGAATTCAATGGAATTGAGGCTTTGAGTCTTAAAGGCAGCCTAGACAATCTGAAAGGAGATTGAAATTGCCATGTATCGAACAGGGCAGTATGGGACTATTTTGGTGGGAAATTAGTCTAATTAAACAATTCGTTGAAATGAGTTAGGTGTCAAATTGACAACTCTATTGAAGGATGAGTAGTTAAATGGAGTTTAAAGGTATAAAACTTGATAGGAAAGTTGTTTATTGAAGAAAAGTATATAGGGTGATAACTAGACAGTTTCGAATAATTTATGTAATAAAGGGCTGTTTCGTAACTTATTATATCAAGTGTTAGGATAGAATTTGTTAAAATGAATTATCAAGTGTTATGGTTGGAAGATTTTTAGTGTAAACTTTGAATTGACTCAAGCTTAAAATGCTTGCTTGAGAAAGCAATTGATAGATAGTTGAAAGATGTAGAGTGTATGAAATGTTTCTAATGTATCATTGAATTCTATGTATATTAGACAATAAGGATTTGGATCAAGGGGAATAAATGTTGTAACACCCTAAACTTGGCCTAGGAAGGTTATCACTATCTAAGATATAGACTAATTGAATTATGTACTAATCAAATTAAAGAAGAAAGAACATTAGCTATCTTTAAGATCAAATAAGTGAAATTAAAACCAAATTGAATTGAAATTAAAACTAGAAGGCGTAAATGGAAGGATAGAAATGTGAACATGCAAAGCTCTAGAGTTTGCATGCAAATTGAATTAAAATTTAAGGCCTAGACACATGTTCTCATTTGATGAGAACATGTGCCTTGTGAGTCATGACTCACGGCAACAAGGTGGGCAAGGATGAACAAAATTTTGTTATCCTCTTCATCCACCATAGCCGAATTTTTTAGGGAGAAAGGAGGACAGAAAGCTTCATAGACCATCTTCAATTCATGTTTCTTGATTGAGCTTTGATCAAATTAGCTTAGGAGAAGGTAAAATGCTTGATTCCTACATGTTATAGAATGCTTGAATCTTGAATTTGTGATGTTCTTGTCACTAAATTGAATAGGATGATTGTTATGCATGATAAGATGATGTTAGCTTCTAATGGTACTTGAAATTGTGAGTGTTAGTAGCCAAATTGCTAAAGAGAATGTGTATGGTTGCTGGAAATTGAGAATATGAATTATGGTTGAAACTAGTTTTGATTAGGGACTGTTTTGCAAGGTGAAAATCTGTAAACATGCTAATTGTATATAATGCCCTGTTTTGATCATGTTGTTAGATGAATTGAAACTTGAATAGAGTAAATAGCTTGCTGGAAAATGAATGCATATAATTGGATTAGTTAAAACTATGTAATGGACTACTCAAATGGTGAATTAGAGGTATGATGTTGATCAAATGGATCAAATTGAACATAGCACTATAATTCCATGTTTTAAGCACATTGATAGGTGAATTAGACTGACCTAGACATGTAAGAACATGAAAATAAGTTGAATTACAATGTTAGAATCTTGTTTAGATGAATTATGAAGCTAGAAGCTTAACCTAGTGTATAAATCACCATAAATTGTATAAATGGAATTTAAGGCTGAAATTTTTATGGACAGTGCTTTGACATGTCTAAATTCATTAGGAGAAAACAGAACTGAATTCTGGATTGTAGAATGAATTGTAGAGAAGAAACACTATGGACAGTGCAAACTGTCCAGTGTTGTAAATTTCCCTCGCTTTAAGCTAAAAACTGTATTAATTGGCAAAGAATTAAAATGCAAGGCCTATATGGTTAGAAAGACAATTAATTTAGCATTCTAACGGTGTAAACCAATTGAAATTCCGTCGTACGGAATGAAAGTTATGCATGTTTAAGTGAACAGAGTACATGTTGCCTGGTAGTAGTAGTTTAGGTATTGTGACAATTTTGTAAACTATTTTGCAAACAGTTTTGGGATAGTTTAATTGCTGCCCATTTTGCCTTAATATGGAATGTAGGCAGTTTGGTAATGTGCATTAAGGTGTGTATACGAAAATGCTATTTGTCTTGTATATGTGATGTATTAATCTTGCTGCCATATTGAATGATTTTGTGATTTCATGTTTTGACCTTGTTCTATCTATGTGGTTTACTAGAGCAAAGAGGGGACTTTGGAGAAGGATCTAAAGTCGAGCATACAAGGGACAAGCGAAAGGGAATAGTCTTTTGAGACTAGCTATCTTGGGTGTATTATGAGTGTAGTTTATTCTAGAGTTAGGACTAGGTCCTAACTAAAGCAAGCATGTTTAAATTATTGAATTGTTAATTAGACTTAATATGATTTTGATCTAATAAGGGAAGTATGAAATAAGATTATGCATGAAACTTGACCACATCCTTGAAGTGTTGTATAAGTAGAATGCTAGCATGTATATGTGGTAACATTGATGCTTGTAAGCATGACATGGTTCTGTGATCAATTGCTTAAACTTAATGCTTGTAATGCTAGCTTAGATGATGCAATGAATACTTGAATTGAGGAGTTATGGCTCTAATGGACTAAGGGCTTAATGCATGTATAAACTTGCCATGCAATACTTGAAATGACTCTTGAAATAAAGATAATGCTTGACATGAACTTGTACACTTGAATGATACATGATCTTGAACTTGAAAAGCTTGAAATCCTTGAATAAATGATGTGTAATCAAACAACCTTGGTTGCTAGTTGAATAGGTAGAAGGACATGCCTTAGAGTCTAGAGCTCATTGTGTTAGGGTGGACTACGGTCTAGGGCTAAGGCCCCTAATCGGCGACAGACAGAGGGTACATATGTGGTCTTTGGTGACAATAGGAGGGTTGACCAGTACTGCGGTATATCTTGTGGCGACAGTTGGTTGGAGACTCGATTACCTAGACAAACTATGAACCAAGGATTGTGTTAAAAGAATATAAATGAGCTAATAAGTATGAATTACTTGATTACTTGTCATGTAAGCATGATTTTCTTGATTACTTGTCATGCAAGCATGAATTGCTTGATTAGTTGTTATGTAAGTATGAATTGCTTGATTTCTTGTTGTGTAAGCATGGATTATGATTCATTTTCTCTTGCTTCTTATGCTAGTCGAATGCTTGGAATCATTAGCTAGGATCACTCTTGACTAAATGACACTTAACTTGATATAACAATTGGTTAGAACTAGTTTCTACCTCACTAAGTACATTCTTGTACTTATCACTCTTGTTTTTATTCTTCCCAACCACAGGATAAAGGACTTGATCGTTGCTTGATCCTAAAGCCTAATTTCTTGAGCTCGAAGCAAGACACAAGCATAGCTAAAGTATGGTTCATACTTGTTTTGTATTTCTCCTAGTTGGTGGCACCTAGACACTTATATGTAGCTAGAACAAGACCATGCATCTTGTTTGTTTTGGGAGGATTTTATATATATGCATGAACATTTCTACTTGATGTTTTGATTACTTGTATATATATGCTCTTGTATGGGCCTTCCATGTTAAGTACATAGCTGTTAAGACTTAAGTATGTATTGAACTCAAATTATATGTAATGTAAAAGTAGTTGCTGTGCATATGTGAATATATATGGAATGTTCAAAGTGATTGATCTAGCTTATTGTATAATTCGAATGCCTTGTGGAATTATATAGTCTTGTGTGAATATACCATGATGTAAGTGTTTTATATGTTTGTATGGTAATTGCCGAATGGAATGGCTTGGTGTATGGCTTGTTTGGAAACAAGTTACATGCAATTGTATGTTCAAATAATCGTGTTTAGTAAATTTAGGTATGAGATGTTATATATATCAATCTAAAGAACAATGAAATGAATGGGAGTATGTTTGCACACTTAGGCTATTCGAATTACGGTTGTATGATGATGTTAATTAAATTGTTTGGTAACCTATGATGTCTTGAAATCAAAATGTGAGATTGCTTGCATGTTAAGTTATGAATGCTTGGTTGCTTACTAGTTAAGTAACTCATCTAATAGGGATGAGTTAATCTATTCTTGCCTTGTTCTTGCTTGTAATGTAATGTTATTACTTGGTAATGCTCACGAACCGATTTGCTACTAACCCAGGGTAGGGGGTGTTACAAAGGCAGAAAGGACTTATAATCCACGATCAAGAATAGCTCGGTGGATTTGTGAGTGAAACTATGTTTCGATTAAGCATAGATTGTTACTTAAATAAATTATTCAATTGTATCGTGAGGCTTAATATTTCCTACGCTTGCTTTGGGTTGCTAATGTTGTATAAGGTGATTATGCCCAGGTATGTATGGATATTGTTTGTGCATGTTCGAACATAACCATAAATTGGATGCTTATAATATTTAGAGTAGCATCTTATGCATGTGGCAATGTACTTGAAGAGTTAAAGGAGTATATTAGTGATCTATTGAAAAGTTTGTAAGAATCTTGGTTAGTTTTAATCTTAGCTGAATTGGCATGCCAATAGAGTTTCCGAGCTCATCCTGAATCGGACTTAGGTCCCCTGAATGGTACTAAGGTACCCTTGAATGACCTGAAAGGAATATATATATATTCAATGGTACTAGATTACCATTACTTGATAATGTCTCGAATGATTCTGTACTTCTAGGCTTACAACTAGTCAAAGTTGTATCATACAACTAAGGTTGCTTGTGATAAAATTGTTGTTAAAAGATTAAATTGTTTAATTGAACAACTGAGAGGATTTTCCTGTCGATGTATTCTTCTTCTAAGAAGCATATGGTTAATTTTCATTAAGTTTAGAGTAAGATCTTGCATGATGATTAGAGAATATGACATTTAAATGGGAAATGGCAAATGGATGGAGATAATCTCTATAGACTAGATGTTTAGCTCGAATGAATTGTTATGTATCTATTTATTTAGCAATTTATACTCCTTGATATCTAATTTTGCGAGGCTTGCATCTTAATAGCTCACTCTATTATTTTTTACAGGATAGTTCAGTTGTTAGAGCAATCTTGAGGGAGACAAAATAAGGTCACGAAAAGCTCAAAAGTATGTTTTGTAATGTTAATAGTTTAACTCCTAGAAGGTGGCACTAGTTTGATGGGTGTGGTTATGTTCCTTAAGTATTCTAGGTTGGTTTGTAAATATTAAGTTATCAAAGGCTTTGTTGATCATGTATTTTGATTTGATGCTTGTTAATAGCATGTTTTGCTGGGTGGATATGGTTGATAACTTGAATGACATAGATGATCTTAGAAGTTTGTTTATGAACGTTTGGGATTAGTAAAGGATGGTTACTTGTGGTTTAAGTGAAAGTGTTGTGGGTGTTCGAATCATTATGTGGAAACAAATCTATTTTGACATTTATGTTTAGCTCGACAAATGATCATAACATGAGATCCTAATAGTTGTCATTTGATCTTTAAATTTCTTATCTTGATGCGTTAAGTGTAATAGTTTGTTTAGTGTTGCATAGCCTAAACTAATCGACTTATTTTAGGGTTAACTTCTCGGTTGAATCTGATAAAATTGGAATGTTTACATGTGTGTTTAGTATCAATTCGTATGATTAGAGAATACAAAGCTTGTTTGGTGACCATAATTTATCTTTTTGATTACATGTTCCTCTTGAACCTTTGTGGTGTATTCTTGCGTGGTTTGAGAACTAGCTTGTTAGACAAGTTAGTTGCCTTCTCCTAAAATAGTATTACCTTATAGTCTTGGGTTGGGGTATTACGAGGTCTTTTTCTACCATTATCAGCGCAATATCTTCAGCAACAAGAATACAACGATGATGCAAGTATTCTTGAATAATAAGTTCAAGAATGTCGATATGATGGCATTCCTCGGATTTTCTTCTCATGTTAGCGTTGATCATCTCAAAAGTAACTTGGTCATTTTCAACCCGCATTGTAAGTTCTCATTTTCGATACATCAGTGAATGCCTTCCCAGTAGCTAAAAATGAGCGACCAAGAATTATAGGCATATCTTTATTCGCCTCACAATCCAGTATAATAAAATAAGCTAGGAAAACAAACTTATCCACATGGACGAGCACATCTTTGATTTGACCATTCAAATGAGTCAAAGATCTTTCAGCCAACTGTAATGTAACTGTAGTGGGCTTCATTTCTCCAATGCCCAACTTTTGAAAAGTAGATAATGGCATTAAATTGACACTACCCCCAAATCACAAAGAGCTTTACTAAAGTTGTAACACCCTCAACCCGGTTCAGAAGAAAACTAAAATCAAAGATGTTACTAACAACAAAATACAAAAATCTTTCTGAGTGAAATGCAAAACTCTCGCTAGCTTTTGCCAGGCTTACAAAAATTTTCTCAAAGCATTTAGAATTTAAACATAACTCATAATGATTACACTTCATCTTCACTTTTCAATGCCATATCAATTCAAGCTTATTTAATTTTTTTGATAGTATTCAAATACATCATAGCTTCCTTTTAGGATTTTACAAGTTAGTTTTCATAATGATATTCAAGTCATACCATAGCATACTTATCATTATCCAATGGTGGGTTCTAAGTCATACTTGCATAGATTCTAAAGGGCTTATAATTAAGCTTATCATTATATCCAATCAATGTTTAAAAAAATTATAAAGACCTTTAGCCATTTTCGGTTATAGATCGAAACATGTATATTTACTTAGCAATGCTCTATTACGACCCAAAATCTTCAAAAGATGTGTATTGAAATACACTTTATACCATATAACTTTAAACAAAAGTTTCTTAGGATATCTCACTTCAAATATAGTTTTCTATAGTTCTTATGAATTGTATACAAGACAATTAATTCTAATTGTCAAATTCAAAAGAAGCATACTTATAATTCTTACTCTATAACATACATATAAATAAAATACCTCTTAGCCAAGTTATTTTAAATAACTTAATATGCATAGACATTCTTCCAAAACATTCTTACACTTAGCATAGCAAAATATATGTACAATTCATACAAATGACCACCAAGTCATGCCCGAAATTAGGTGTCTTACATACCAAAGAAATTATATCGAGATGTTAATTTCTCAAAATACTAAGATGATTATACAAATGCTATATGCCACCAATCTAGAAGTTCCAAGGGAAGAATAGACATTGCACAAAGACTTTATTAAGTGACTTCCAACCTCCAACCACGATCTAGCCAAGAAAAACCGATTTAATCCTAAAAATGCATGAAAATAAATGCATTAGGCTTATATAGCCTAAGTGACGTAGTGTTCCATAATAAAACAAAACATTGATCAATGAGAAAGCAGTGTAATCCAGCATAGAGTAATAACATTTAGGTTAATCTTAGTTATACTTAGCTAAGTCTTATGGAGACTTAGTCGGAATTCATTTTACCATACCTTACTCTTACCAAATCTTATCGAAGTTTTTTTAGAAATCTTATTAGGGTTTATTGATGTCCTTAAGCAAGCTTGTCGAAGTCTTACCAAAGCAAATTCGAGTTCTTATCGAAGCTTATTGGAGTTTATGACATTACTTATCAAAATTTCTTATCGAAGCATAGTATCTGAGTTCATATCTTTTAGAACATTTGCCTTGGATCACATTTGGACATAAGTAGCATTGGTCTGAGACTCACTTAGCACAAAGCACAAAGTAATGGATAATTTATAGCATAACAAACCTAGCTTCTCTTCTCTATCCATTCAACTGTCACCAATCTCCTTACCATCTCCCCCGTTACCTCCTACTATCGCCAATATATCACATATATGGGGTCGTCACCCCTGAGTCGTAGCTCATGAACCGTAGTCCCGAATTATACCTTTGCACTATGCCAAAGTGTCCAAGGATTTCCATTGTTTAGGCAACTTAAATATTTTATGCTTTGAAGTTAGGAGGGGTATCTTATGACATTAAAGAGCTTACTTGTTTCTTTTCTTAGTATCTTGTGGCACATATAAGCTACTAGCTCTGGAGAACTTAAGAGTTCAAGGCTTATAGTATTACAATTCATATTTCATTTATTAAAATCTTATGGCTTTAGAGATCATAGTTTATTTCTTGAATTCTTATAACATTAGGGATTAAGGTTTTTAATTAGCTTTGAAGCTTCCAAACAATGTTTAATATCGTATACCATATCATTACAAGCATGAAATAGCCAAAACACAAGATGCATAAGTAATGCAATCATAATCAAATGTACTTATTAAAAAAATGTCATGCCATGCATGAACCCACCCAATATTCTTTAAATGAGCCATATGAATAATGAAATGATCAAATACAACCATACATAGGTATCATGTACTTCAAATTCAAAGAGACAATAATCGGAATGACTCTGTGTCATCCGACACAAATGTAACTACACTCACCTGATATTCACCTGATATCCCAACTTAGTTCTCCTCATTTGATTCCCAACTTGTACTACTGATTTTCAAAGCACACATACAACACTAATTTTCCTTAATTGCTCTCATAACATTTCAAGTATTCAAAGCAAGCTTATAAACTCTAATTAAAGCGTGACTTTTAAGCATGACTTTTAAGCATATCAAAGCAAAGTTTCTAAGAATTTATTCCCTTAAAAGTCTTTATTATTCTATTATCTTCAACACTTCATGTCTTAAGCTTTAAAATAAGATCATGTTCACATAATTACTTCTAGTTCATAGCACCAAAGCAAAAGTTCATAACATGTTCATCATCTAAATTTCCAAAATTCAAGACTATTAGCAAAACTAATTTATTAAATAGTTTAAGTTATACATTCCATGATTACATTTCAAATTGCATAAAACAGATTTTCACATGCATAACAATACTACACTACATTTTACAGTTTCCAGCTGCTACACCCAAATAAACTGTATTCATACATACACTTGTCTACATTCTTAAAAGTGAATTCTGCATCAACTGCGCACAGACTTCATTTTTTACAAACCATCATTGTCTTTCAATCACACAAAACTGCATTTATTAACATACTACACTGCATTTTGTTCAATACTAATACATATCAATTCTACAGATGTTTTAATACCGACTCTAAACTATATTTATCATATTTTTGAACTGCATTTATCATAACAATCGGTTCATAACATATTAATCCTAAATCATAAATTTTTAACATCTTAGCTATCATAAAGTACCCATCATCAGCACAAATTCAAATAATTCATACACACTTTAAATCTTAATTTACTATTATCATACATCAGCTTCAGCGTGTCTCTCTTATGAATTACCAAAACATTACAACATAATGAACCATCTATCTAAACACGTGCCTCTAAGAACAACATAAACACTATTAACTATCATGATTATCACAAGCATTCAGTTTTCTTAGCTTTGACTACCTTTTGATTCAACATTCAATAGCAATTCATCTTAAGACATTTTATCAAAACTAAATTCATTTCTCATTTCCAGCACTTGGTATGCATTGCCTTCAAAGAATTGTCTTTATAGGGTAGATTATACACTAAAATGTAACTTACTTTATACCATTGAAAACTAGATTCGACTATGGTTATAATAGTATAAGACACATAAATTAATAAAATCTACAAAAATTATAAAAATTCATTGAACTCCTGAAACAGAAACTGTCCAGAGCAGAAGACTGCTTCCAGTTTTCTACACTACGCTCACCTAAAAATTCATAACTTTTGATTTAGAGCTCGAAATCAATCACTGTTTGTTGAAGATTAAACTAGACCCGCACATGGTTCTATACATATAAAATTCACCTGTTTTCTCAACAGATTAAATTTTCTATGATTTTCTAAACTTACTACCAGAACAGAGTCTCATGGGCAGATTGCATTTATCCCCCCTTTTTTGACTAGTGTAAGTGTTCCAACTCAACCCTAATCAACAAAAAATCAACATCAATTCAAGAAAACATAATTTCAAGATTCCAACAATGTTTCAAATCTCATAAATTTCCAGTTTAAACATGTTCTTACAAATCACCTTCAACAGCTCTATAATTGGGTAGTTTCATACACAATGCAATCACATGCAAAAAATCCCCCTTCTAAAATTCATTATCCATATTGCAATTCAAGTTCTATCTATTCGAATGGCTTGAATTTCTAGCACCATTTCATTTCTCAAACAATTCTTATGTCAATAAGGTTACTCAAACATATATTCAAATCACATGGCTCTAACACACAGGAAAGCACATTCAACAATTAAGATTACATTTGTTTCTATAGAAAATTTTGATTGAATCCTTTAAACTAATCTAAGATAAGAGTAAGGATTTTGTACCCTCCTTCCAAACTATTCAATGGAAAGCCTAATGGTTGAACCAATTTGAAGTTTTATCTTCCAACTATGATGATATCCTTTCTCTCCCTCTAAAACGATGAGGATTTGGTTCATTGGGGGAGAAGATGATAATGCAAATGTCTCTCCCCTTGGCCGAAGTCTTCTACACACATGCCTCCCCATTTAATTACCATGTGTGCACACGCTTAGGCTTTCATCCCTTTTAGCATGCAATCCAAATTTTTTTCTTATTAATCGGTTTAGTCCTTAAGGTTTATCCTCCCTTCTTTTGTTTTATTTTAAAAAAGGTCCTAAACTTACTCAATCCAATTTCAAGGTTTAAATGTACATATACCTACATGTACCCACATATATATATCAAACGAATTAACAATTTAACTAGTTTTTTTTTACATTCTTCTAAACCAAAATTTGGGGTATTACAAAAGTAATGATTAGCGATTGAGAAAAGTATGATAAAGCTGCCTAGATCCTTTATTTTTCTTGGTAAAGGGGTAGATATTAATGCACTGGACTCCTCAGTGAGCGCAATGGTTTTCATTGCATTGCGCTTCTTCTTTTTGGACAAGATATCCTTCATGAACTTTGCATAGTTCAGAATCTGTGTGAGAGCATCAATCAAATGAATTTGAACTGTAAGTTGTTGCAAAGTATCATGAGAAAAATGAAATTGATTGTCCGATTTAATATTCTTAAATCATTGAAGGAAAGGTGGAGATGGATTATTTGACTGTTACGTTGACATTGGGCATTGTGGCGACAACTACGGTTGTACAACAGATGGAACTAGAGTAATATTAGGAGGTATATTACTCGACTTGCCATCAGTCTCTCCATCATTTACTGTATGATTAGGTACAAAGGACTCTTCCTGTTCGTGAGTAGACATGGAAACTGGTTGCGTCGAGTTAGTAGTTTGTTTGCCACTACAGAGAGTAATAGCCTTGCAATGCTCTTTGCCTTTGTTCACCAGACTCTCAGTTTTACTAGGTAATGTGCCCGGCTATCTAGAATTTATGTCGGTAGCTAACTGTCCCAACTGAGCTTCCGAAGTGCGTATTGATGAAGAGTGACCTTGCACTATAGCTTTGGTGCAAGACAAATAATCACGCATCATCTCTTCAAGAAGAGAAAATGGCTCGGACATACTTGATGGATCATACTGACTCATCGAAGACTGAGTTTGTGATGGTACTCCATATTGTGATTGTTGAGATTGTGAAGCAATATATTGTGGTTGCATCTAATTCTATTGTGATTAAAATGAAGTTTGTGGCATGACTTGTTGCTGCGAATAACTAAAATTTCCTTGATTCACACTAGAATTTCCTTGAAAGGAATTATTCCCAGATAGAAATACTCTTTGGTGTTGTACCGGATTAGAGTTACTCCAAGACTGTCGATTAGTTGTGTTGTAAGATGTACCCATGTTGTTGTCTCGCATGTTGCTAACATAACTAGCATTTTCTACATGTTGTGGGCAATCCTCAAAACTATGGTTACTACCACAAATCTCACAGTAAAATACATGGATGGTTGTTTGTTGAGCTAACTGGATAGGAGCAACTTCACTTGTCCCCTCCATATTCTTGATTTTGCTCTCCAAAGTAGAAATCTAAGCCTTTAGAGAAGATAGATCATTAAGCTCAAACACTTCTGGTGCAATTTTGCATGATGTAGCCCTTGAGATAGGATATTGTGAATCATTCTGAGCAAATTGCTCTGATATACCAACAACATCATTGTAGGTGCAATCAAGTAATTGAACACTAGATGACCCATCGACAAGATGTCTTGTGGCTGCATTCAACCCATTGTAGAAAATTTCAATCTGAGTTTCCTGTTGGATACCATGATTGGGACATCGTCGCAACAAGGATTTATATCTTTCCCACGTAGTGTGAAGAGTCTCATCATCTAACTGATAATAGGCTGTAATGTCATTCCTCAATTGTGATGTAACACCCTCTACCCGGTTCGAAAGGAAAATGGGTAAAAGGGATGTCACCATAAAACAAAACAGATAACAAAGGATTCTAAAACATGTTTCATAAGATTGAATTGGTTAACCTAAACGAGATTAGGTTGTGTACCAAAATTCTTTTTAACTTATCAAAGACGTTTATAGCCTTTTTACAATATACATACTTGACATCCAAACTGTAAGCTTAAACCTTTTAAAGACTGCATTTTTATTTCTTAGTTCCATAACATAAGTTACTCAATATACTTCTAGCAACATACACATTTCGCACTAGATTTTTCCCAAACTGATTTTCATGCAAGTTCTACCTTTATACAATCAAGATCTGTATGCATTCTACAATATTAGAACAATTTAAACTGCATATTTATCACTGCATTACAACACTGCACTAGAATGACAACTATATTGTATTAACATGAAAACTGCTCATTCGCATTCAAACTGCAAATACATGGACCGTAGTTACAATTTCCAAAGCTACAAAACTCTAGTTCATTAAGATCACATTCTTAATCTAGTTTATTTAAACTGCATGTAAGCAATTTTCAAGACCGTTTTTATAGTATACATATTGCATATAATTTACATACATAATTGCATTAATACAACTATATTTCTGCATTACTACGTTTTAAATCTGTCATTTTGTATTTATAAATCAGCATTTCTACAGTTTAATGAACTGTATTTCTGTAGTTTACAAGATTGTGTTTCTGCAGTTTACAAGACTGCATTCTAACACATTGTTTTTACATTGCATTTGGGGACTTCATAACTATTTCTACATTGTATTTAATTTCATACAAGTTTGCACAGTTTTATTCCACACTTCTGTACAGTTTTATATCACAATCTACACTATTTTTATATTACAATTCTGCACATACACGCTCTTAACATTTATGCTTTCAAATCCACATAAAATTCATGTTTCAATAGCATTTAAAATCCAAAATATAATTAGTACACATCTCCTTCATTTTAAATTCTATTGTTTTAAAGCATTACAAAAGTGATCTATCAATTCATAAATTATCTTATAAACCATTCAAGTAACATGTCATTAAATCCTATTCAACAAGCAAACACTCGAATTCCACAACAACCAACACATCATGCTTAGCAAACAAGCCACCTAGACATAATAGGCCATTTACAAAGTTTGCAATAAGTAAAGCAATAAAACAACAAAATTTTATTATGCTTCTATACGATCACTATGCCACTATCTAAGGAGTTTTAACCAAGGAAATCTAAACTCTACTTGGAACTTTAAGCAGTGACTTGCAACACTTGAACATGATTGAAAAACACAACCTTTAATCAACCTGCACATGCATGAATAATGAATGAATTAGGCTGATATAGCCTAAGTGAGGTAGTGACCTTAAAATAACAAAGCATAAGGCCAATGGTTGTAACACCCAAAATAAGGGCTTGGAAGAATTAAGAACACTAAGTGCTTAAATTGAACCCTCAATTTTAGATTGAATTCAAAGATTTCAAAAATTTATGACCCATAAATGAAAGAAGCAATTGATTGTTGCTAAATCAAGAAGACTAAATTGAAATAATTACAAGATGAGGAAATTGCATGTAAAACTTAAAGTAAGAAAAACCTTGAATATGTGTCATTTCTATGCTTGTTACATGTGGCATTTTGGGAAGGGGAATACTCAGCCAAGGGGAGGAAATGAACCACATTGTTCATCATCCCTAACCTTTGGCTGAAACACTTAGAGAGAGGGAGAGAAAAGTAAGAACGCCATGGAAACACTTCTTAAATTGTGATTGTGGAAGCTACTTTGAGTTCTTTCTTAGTTGTGCATAAGAAATATCGATAAGGGAATTTGTAAGAGGAGGCTAGACTAGATCATTTTGTAAACAGTCAAAAGGGAGTAGCAATCCGGGAACATAATTAACATGAAATAATCTGTGAGTATGATATGCTTATGGTTGTCCCGAGCATTTTTGGTCTTAATATTGATTGCTTAATTTGGTACATTGGTTGCACCTTAGCTTGTAATGCTTGCTTGATTGGTAAGTGCATTGAGGTAAGTCCTTGAGAACATCTTCCCCTCATAACTTAAGGAATTTTGATTATGTTATTAAAAATATGTTTGAGTTTACCATGATTAAGACTTGGATACTAGATTGCGTGCTTATATGATTCCATTCGGCCCCATAAATGATGGGATAAAAGTTATATAAATAAAGCCTTGATTCGAGTATGTCATTCATACAATTGGCATGCCAATAGAGTCCCTAGAGCTCAAATTAAATGGACTACAGTCCCTTGATTGGTACGTACGTACCCTTGTTTGGTGATCAATGGAAGAGATCAGATTGGTACTTTAGTACCCTCATTTGGTAAATATTTGGTTATGGATTCAGGTATCTAGGCTACTTGTAAATCAAGGTTATGAAAAGTATATATGAGACATTAACATTCAAATTGCTAAATGATAAGCAACTCGATAATCTTACTATGGTCCTGACATTGTGTATGATTATGAAATCTTAAGATGATTGGCTCGATTGTATGCAATATGTACTGAGATAAATTAGCTAATCAATTGCTTGATAATTGAGCTTGATATGGTATAAACATAACCTACTCACCTTGATTTAATGTCATTCAAACAGTTTCATGACACAAGCTCATGATAAGAGTGTTTGGAGGCAGTAAATACTATAGTGGATTCAACCATGATGTTATGAATTCAAATTAATAGATGTAGCTTACCTTTATATGTCTCATATTTATTTTTTTTTCCTTGATTTGTTCCAGGTTAAGCCTTTCCTTTTATCTTAGCTTGGGGAGATTGAGCAAGATCATAAGAAGATTTAAGAGTATGTTTTGTAATCTTTTTTTAGAAACTCCTTGATGGTGGCACATATTTTGTTAGGCATCCTGGATTGTATGCATTTTGCCTTATGTTTTGTAAAAAAATTAGTAAGATTTAAAGGCATGTATATAAGATTTTTGTGTGGATGTTTTGATGATGGATTGGTAAGTAGATTAATAGTAATTTCTTGAATGATGTTAACTTGGTGGATGCATAGTTGAAAAAGTAATAGTGATGTTGATTATCAATTCATGATCTTGATAGATGCTCTATGAAGTAGAAATAGCAAATCTATAACCTTAAAAGCTATAGTATGAATGTATGATTGGTTGTAAGTTTCGGCATAAATAGCTTGGTTAGGTCAAATGCTTGTGTTCGTATATGCTGTAATTTCATAGATATGTCTTAAAAGACCCAAGAAGATAAATAATCATGACTATTAGAGGTGATTATTTGCTTGATGTAGGGTGGTTCGAATACCTTGATTTGTGATTGGCTTATTTGTTCTATGAATTGAACCTAGGTTGAAGAGCAGTAGTATATTGAATGCTAATCAACATCCTTTATTCTTAGCTAGAAAGGAAGTTATGTGCATATATATCAAATTAAAATATATTAATTTGTAGTAACGATGTCTCGAATAATAACTTGTGCTTTAAGTTTGACATTTATGGCTTACATGTTAGGTGAGATCTATAAGTTGAATTAAATTGATGATTAGGGATTCATGATAGACCCTTAGGTGAAAAAATTATATGAATCTGCTAAAATAAATTTAAACTTATGAACTCAGTTTCGAATACTTTCCTTGGAACTCATGCATGTTTGCAGCTTGTTCGAAAGCTAACTTGTATAACAAGTTAGTTAATGTTTGTCTTCTCTTAACACCTTAAGCTCAGTCTTCTTCTAAGCCTGGTGTTAGGGTGTTACAATGGTACTAAGTAGAAATTCAGAGAATACAAACATAAGTTAGCAATTTGTAGTTAGGTCTTATTCTTAATTTAAGCAAGGTTTTGTTTATTGGAAGCTCTGTTAGGAGTCAAAGTCTTTCAAAACTTAACTAAAAATCTTTCAAGGTTTTTAACTGAGTCCCTTTCAACTTCTTATCGAACTTATCAAAGTTCATAACTTGTCTTATTGAAGTCTTATCAGGGCTTATCAAAGTACTTATCAAATTTTTCAGAATTTTTATCAAATTTTATCAAAGTACTTATCAGAGCTTATCAGAGGTCTTAACAGATTTCTTACAAAGTATATGTCTTTTAAAACGTTTGCCTTGGATCACCTTTGGTCATAAATAGCATTGGTTGAAGAATCACTTAGCACAAAGCACAAAGCAATGGCTAGTTCATAGCATAACAGACCTAGTTTCTCCTTTTTATCCAACCAACTGTTGCCAATCACCTTACCATCTCCCATGTTACCTCCTACTGTCGCCAATATATCACATATGTGGGGTCGTCACCCTTGAACCGTAGCTCGTGGACCGTAGTCCTTGAATTATACCTCTGCATCATGCCAAAGTTTTCAAGGACTTCCATTGTTCAGGAAACTTAATATTTTGTGGCAAAGATGAGCTAATAGCTCCGGAAGACTTAAGGGTTCTTGGCTCATATCATTTTAAGTTTTGATTTGCTTTATTAGAGTCTTATGATAAAGGAATTCATAGTTTGATTCCTAAGCTTTCAAACGAAGTATATTATCACTTATTAAAATCATATCAAACATAGCAAGGCACAAGATGTATATGTGATGCAACATTAACAAAGAACTTATCAAATATGACATGCTTGAATGCCTTACCCCAATTTGCTCTACTTGAGCCTCATGCAAACATATTCATATGCATTCATACTCACACATTTCATAATTCAAAATATAAATTCAGGAATCGGAATAACACCGTTTCATTCGAGACAATGTAACTACACTCACCTTTTATACTGAAGTTACAGGATACCTGAATCCACAATTACCCCCAGCTTCAACTAACTCTTTTCTTCTACTCTTCCTTATCATGACATGTACCTCAAATAGATTAACAAGTCCTTAAGACTAATTGAATTCATCTACCAACAATCCAACTCTTCATTTGTACACACATATATATATACTTACAAATCAGTCCAACATATATACACACATGAACATGTTCAAAATAGTCCCTAATACATTATATACATGTATAATAGTCCATACATTTGCATACAATACTTATATATATATATATATCAAATAGCCCTTACCAGGTCTATATACATTCAAAACAGTCTCTAAACTTCTAAAACAATCCTTATATACTTCACAAAATAGTCATTTGTCCTTTAGATACTCAAAAACAGTCCACTAACTTTTACATCAAGGCCAAACAGTCTTTAACATTCATTTTTTTCACATACATACTCACAAAACAGTCCACGTGCTTCTCTCTAACATGCCAAAACAGTCCACGTGCTTCTCTAACATGCCAAAACAGTCCATAATTCATATACATATATACATGTAACTCAAAACAGTCCACATGTTTTTCTAACATGCCAAAACAGTCCATAATTCATATACATATATACATGTAGCTCAAAACAGTCCACATACATATATAGATGTAACTCAAAACAGTCCGCATGCTTTTCTAACATGCAAAAACAGTCCATAATTCATATACATATATACATGTAACTCAAAACAGTCCGCATGCTTTTCTAACATGCCAAAACAGTCCATAATTCATATACATATATACATGTAACTCAAAACAGTCCGCATGCTTCTCTAACATGCCAAAACAGTCCATAATTCATATAGATATATACACTTAACTCAAAACAGTCCACATGATTTTCTAACATGACAAAATAGTCCATATTTCATATACATATATATACATGTAACTCAAAACAGTCCACATGCTTTTCTAACATGCCAAAACAGTCCATAAGACTCATATTCAAGCAAAACCAGTTTCCCCTATTTTTAGATCACTAAAACAGCCCTTATGCACATATATATAACAGCACAAAACACTTGTATACATATTTATAAGCATGTACCAATTTGATTACACAAAAACTGTCCAGCTTTTATATAACACATATACACATTTTAAATAGTCCAAGGACCTTACAACATGTAATAGAATTCAAGGAAGTTGATATACATAATTTTACAAGTTACATATTGTAATATCCTCAAAACTAGTATAAAAGAAGTTACTACAATGCCTTCATTTGATCCCTAATTGATTGAAAGCAAGGTACTAGGTCTAGTTAATAAGGACTAGAATGTTATAAATGAAAAAGTGGTAACCTAATTTATAAGTGACCAGACCGAAACAAATAAAAAATGAAGGAATGCATGCTAAATTCTTATATTCCTAAATGCCCCTACACATGTCATTAATTAGTGGATAATCAAGGGCAAATTAGTCATTTTGGGAGAGTTAATTGATGATCCATTTTCATCTTCTCCCTTGGTGGCCGATTAGATGAACAAAATAGAGAGAAAGGAATTGAGTGAGAAAACTCCATGTTCATAGATTCAAGCTTTGGAATTGTGTTCAATTTTAAGGTAATGTTTAGTGTTCATGAATTCCTCTTTGATTTTGTGATTATAACAACTTGTTTGGCTTGAGAAATATTAGATTGATTGCTGGAAATTGGGAATTGATTAAGAGTTTTGTATGTGTTCTTGTATTGAATCAATTGGTATATATGTCTAGTGAGAACACATTAGAATCAAATGGCCTTTGAAATTGATGTTGTCATTAGCCAAATTGATGGTGAATTGTTATGTTAGTTGCTGGAAAAACTTAGATGAATACTAGAATTGATGATTGATATGTGAATTGAAATTCTTGTTGCTGGAAATTCTAGTGAGATGATGTCTTATTGAATCAATTCGAAAATATTGTTCAATTGCCCTGTTTTTATAGGTTTGACACATAATTGGACTGACTTATACTTGTATGAATGAGTATATCTGTTGAAAAATCATGTTATAATCCTTGTCTAAGTGATTGATGAAGCTAAAATCTAGCTAAAGGAAATCTGTCCAAAAGGCTCTGTTTCGGGCAGTGAGTTTAAAAATTTGTAGAAAATTACATAGACCAAATTAGGGAGTAAATCTTATATTTACAGAATCATGAGTATGCCTAGTTTTGTATACAACAAAAGGAATCGAATTCCGAGTTGTAAAACAGTTTGTAGAGATTAATCTCTAAGGACAGTGCAAATTGTCCAGTGGCATAATTTGGTTTGCCTTTAAATAAAAAAATGGTATTAATTCACAATAAATAAAAACGCAAGGCCTATATGGTTAGAAGGACAATTAAGTTAGGTTTCTAATGGTGTAAACGGTTCAAAATTCTAACGTACGAAATAAAAGATATGAACATTTAAGCAAGTAGTGCACATGCTGCCAAGCAGCAACAGTCTTGATGTTTTGAATTGAATGCTTGAATGTATGGAGTCATAGAATGACTTAAATGGTTGCTAGATTCTACCTAATACACTATGCATTATATGTAATGATAGATCAAGTGGAAATTGAGGAAATAGGGGCTCACATAGATCAGCAAGCTAGTAGAGGGAAAGGGATTTCAATCCGGGATCGACAATAGCTCAGAAAATTCCTGTGAGTGTAGTTTAAAGTTTGGAGAGGGCGGTAACCTCTCTAATTTCATTTTTGATTTGAATTACTTAATGATTCTTAGTATAAATTGTGTAATGAGCTTGCTATTGAGCATTAGCATTGTAAGTGCTTTTTGAGATTTTGAGTGGTTACTTGATTGAGAAGCATGCTTGAATTACAATTGATTGCCATGATATGCTTCTTGCTTATTTTAAATCTATTGAAATGAAGCAAGTTTGTTATAATTAGAAGTAACTCAACTAAGTGTTTAATGACATATTGATTGACATACCCTCATTGACTATTGGTATATTGAGTACTTGATTATTGATATTGAAATTGGCTTTGAACCCTATTCATTGGAAAGGGGATATTGGCACTAAATGTGCACATTGACTCGAATCATGCTCGTAATTGAATGAAAGTGATAACTATTGTAAGCCTTGGTCTTGAGTCGGTCATAGATATAGTTGGCATGCCATAGAGTCCATAGAGCTCATTATCAGGGTGGACTACGGTCCGGGACATTGGTCCCTAATTGGCGACAGTGGGAGGGAAGTATTGTTATTGGTCATTGGAGACAGTATGAGGGATTTGACCGGTACTTTGTACCATATTGACTATTGTTATTGGCGACAGTTTGGTTGGGGACTCGAGTATCTAGACTGAGTAATCGATTCTCAAGGCTATACTTAAAATGAACTTATATCTCATGTACATTGAATATATTGCTACATTGAATTGCATTGATTGATAGTAAAGAAAATTTTAATGCATTGAACTATTGATATTGAGATATTGCTTGAACATTGCTTATATGAGATTGATTGAGTTTGAGACATTGATTGTGTTCAAATTACATGTTATGCCTAATGTTATTCGAGTTGGATGATTGAGCATGTCTAAATTTCAAGCCTTGCAGTGATATTGGATTGAAAATTAAGCAAGTGCATCTAGTATTGTTTATAGAGTTTCGAATGGTTCCTTATTGATAGGGGAACCATACCATCTATTAGACGGTTCGTAGTTGAGACTTATTGTATTGATTGTCTTGTAACTTGAACTCACTCACCAAGCTTTGCTTCTTTACTATGATTCAGGTTGACATTGGATCCTATCCCGAAATCTAGGCTCGTACAAGTCACATTTTGCTTGAAAGAGTATGTTTCCATCTTGTTATAGTTCTCCTAGGATGGTGGCACCTAAGGCGTGTATATTCATGATCACTTAGTAATGGTTTGTATATATTAACTTCATCTATGACCTATAAAGAGCATTGTATGTAAATATGGGTATGTATAGACTTAATTAATCTTAAATGCTTGTTAGCCTAATGTTAGATTCCCATGGATGGTTTATGCATGTAATGCTTTGAATATACCTATTGAAGTTGGCTAGTTAACAAGTAAATGTAGTAACCCACATGTTTAGACATGAACCACTTCGGTCACTTATTGTCCTAGTCAAATGATGTACATAACATTGAAAGCATGTATGCTTGATTAAGGTCACATAGGTAAATGATGTAAATCACCTATTGGTATGCATAATAGCTACATTGAATGTTGAAACTTTCTATTGTGTTTTCCATCTAGTTCGAATGGTTGCTTGAAGAGCAAGTTATTCCAAAATGGTATTGACAATGATAACAAAATGCATTATGGGTCCTAATGTATCTAGTAGGTGCATCATGCATTGTCTATTGGGTCCTCGCCTATTCGAATACTTACTTAATGAGCAAGAAAGACTTAAAACGAATTGAACTCGCTAGCTTTAATTGAATGGATCATTGATTGAAATTGTGGTAACTTACCTAATTCTACTAGGGTGGTTAGTGTATGTTACACATACAAAGTTCAACTTGATGCATGAGTCAATCGATTGATCTAGAGGTATTCCCCAACATGAATTAAGCAATTGAACTCTAACAAGTCATGAAACATAAAAGATTGAAAACCATATTCCAAATTAACTTCTAGAATTTAGAATAAAAGAATAGTTGCTTACCCTCTTCCTTAGGTTTCACGATCAAGAGATCTAAAAGCTTGAACCAACTAAGCTAAACCTTCAATTTCCATGGAGGATTTCCAGCTCTCTTTTTATCTCACTTAATAAAACATGAATCGGCTCCCATAGGGAGAATGAAGAAGATTATACTTCCTCCCTTTCTCTCCACTGAAAATGCTCTCCTCATCCTCACATGTCTAGATTCCCACATTGACATGTGTATGAACCATGAGGCAAAATCTTTTTAGCATGCAAACTTAATATTTCTCATGTTTTTCAAGTTAGTACATTAAGAAATTACCACACCTTCCTCCCTTCTTTCAATTTAGTCCTAGATCTCATATAAATCTTGATTTACAAAATGAAATATGGCACTTAAAACATATTCAAATAGTAATATTCTACTAGGCCATCCTTTGGGGTGTTACACGCGAGCTCATTGTCAGTGGATTAAATAGCAAAACAAATTGCGTTGCAAGATCATTCCACGATGTAATAGAGCCGGTAGGCAATCCTCTGGACCATGTGTGAGCTCTACCCTGCAATGAATAGGGAAACAATTGCATTCATAAGGCATCATCAGGAATGCCTTGCTGGCTAAATGAAGAACAAATTAAAAGAAAATATTGAAGATGCTCTAGAGCATCTTCATGTGGTAACCCTGCATACTACATATTGGACTTGAGCATTTGGAGCATGATCGGCTTCAATATAAAGTTCATAGCCTAAATAAGAGGTCTAACAATTCTCAGTTTGAAATCATCCAATTGGGAAAAATAACCTCACCGATTGTTCTGTTCTGAGATGGTGGGTGCAGTGGTGGGTTTTCTTGAGCATGAGGAATTCCCTCGTTGTTGTTTGGTTGTTTGGTCATTCCATTATTTTCGCGAATCCTTCTTCTAAAAGTTCTTCCAACTTCTAGATCTGGTACGAAGAGTAGTGTAGTAGCACTTCTAGTCATACAACACCTAAACAAAGTAATGAAGAGAAAGAAAAACAAAAACTAAACTATTAGAAACAACTACAAAGTTAAATAAAGAAAACAGAATTGCAAGTAGAAACATAAGGACATAATAACGCCATTCCCGGCAACGACACCAAAACTTGATCGGTATGGAAACGAAACACTATTAGTGCAAGCTACATTGTCGATGCAAGAACAGAAACATGGAAATCATGTTTGAATATCGATCCATGAGGATGGTGTATTACACTAAGACTTATATAACTACAATACAAAGCTGTAAAGGTGGTAGTTGTGGGTGCAATGGTGGTTGTATTAACATAATAAAGATTTGAATAATTGGTTAATTGTAGTAGCAAACATAGAGTGCAATAAAAGATAGAGAAATATGATAAAAAGATCAAGTGTATTTCGAGGGGAAAAGATGGTTCAATCAGCGATGATGTGATCAGCTTGAGTATTAGTTTTTGATTAACCTTCAACCATTGATTCAGGGAGTAGATCGGCTTCAAATTTCATCGTAAGTTGAGAGTATAGCCCTTTGAACAAATGGATAAACTTTCGTTGCATCCAAACAACTTTTATTGTAAAAACTTGTTAATCTAACTTGTCACTACATTTGTCGATGTCAGTGACTGGTTTTAACACTCTCATGCAAAACGTAAATCAAATCCAACAATTAAAGCTTCAAAAAAAGCTAACACAAATATATATTAAATTGAGGAAATAGTTTAAACAAGTTCACAAAACTCTAGAAAATTAAACCATCGTCAATATGAGTACAAATACAAAGTAAATCTCCAAAAAAATCAAAATATAGAGAAGTTTAAGAAGATAACAATATATTTCCTCGATTCAGCACTTGACTCCTCATTTCCTTGGATAGATCTGCCTCATTTTCACCTTGAATTTCCAGAAACAAGCTAAGCCACCATGGAGGGAGGGAGAAAGATCGAGGTTGAAGATGATGTAAAAAATGAGAATAGCATGACTCTCTCTCTCTCTCCTTCGAAATAGTCCTTTTATAGGCCACCCAAGGAAGGCACATGTCCTGTAGGTTATTCCCGTGCCCAACGTCGTACAAAATTTGTTATAACAGAATAGACATATGGCATATTCGTCCTTATCCTCAAGCAGGCTGGATAGCTGGCACATGCAGTGTCGAACTAGATGTAGTGGTGAAAACTACCTCTGCAGGGACATTAGCAATGCAACGACAACAAGGCAAAAATAGGCAAAAATATACAAAACACAAGCCAGTGGAATTAAGTTAGAAAACATGCAAAAATAGACATGAAAATGCAAAAATAGATGCAATGGATACCAATGTGAGGACAATAAGACCTATAAATTAAGTGAAATACATGCTCTTTAAAGAAATATCAATGCCCTTTGCGGGATTTCATCTTGAACCCTCTTTTTTTTCTTCTTTTTTATGATTACTCCAACATGCATTAGAAAATTTAAAATTGTTCTGCAAACAAAAGAGTTAACTCCAAGAGGAGGCATGAATTTTGTTAAGTGTGTAAAAGTACTAAATTTTCTACCCTTTTAACTCATATTATTTTTAGACTTAGGCTCATTTTAGTTGCATACTTAGTCATTCATGCATAGTTTCGTGGTTTCCTCATCTATTGAACTTGACTTTATGTTTTGATGGTTTTTTTTAGAAATCGATGTTGTTTTGCTTTATTTTGTGCAGGATGAGTTGCTGAGTCAATTGCCGAAGAATGCCCTGGCATGTTTGGATAAGGATGATAACTTTCTGAACCACTTGCCGAAGGACGTTGTGGCAAGTCTCGATAAAAAGCCATTATCTGCAGATTTATTCAAATGCAAAGGGTAATTATCCTAGATCCAAATTCAAATCTCCAATCAGTTACAGATCTATTTACATGGATTCTACACGCATTTGGACTCTCTTTGCTCACCTATTTAAGGAGATAGCAATAAAAAACATGGGAGAGTTGATTTAGGGAGATCGGATCACAAAAAAATCCATACACAACCTTTTCTTTTTCATCTTGTATTGTGTGATCCCATGTCTGGGTTTTATTCTTTTGTGTTTGCTTTTTACCCATCCTGAACTAGATTAATTTGGCTTGGGTTATTGCGTTTTATTAGGGTTTAGAGACGAATGAATGGTTTTGGTTTTTAATTCAATAAATTCATTGTTTATCCATTCTTGGTTTTTTATTTTTGCTTCAAGGAAATTGGGACATGAACTTGATTGTATTCATTTATCTAGGCTCGGGAGAGCTAGATTCACAAAATAAGTGGATACAGTTTCCATTTAAACAATCGTTGGTGGAAACAAATTCGCCTTAGGAATAAGGATCAGATTTCAATGGCTAAGATGAGTGCAAAGATCGATGTTGCTCACCAAGTTTAATGCAGGGATGCATCACCAAGGCTTGCACAAACATCACTGAAGCAGCATATTATTGGTTAGAGGCCACTACTCAAATTCTGACCAAGCATTTACCCTGTTCTGATGAACACAAACTCGAATGTGCCATAGCCCTGTTGGCAGATGAAGCTTTGAGCTGGTGGGAAACCACTACACTAACTGATTCTGCTAAAGTTGTAACTTGGAAATTCTTCCTCGAGGAATTCAGGAAGAAATATATCAGTGAACAATACTTTGTCGAGCGCTAGAAGCGTTTCTTGTACCTCAAGCAAGGTAGCCAAACCATTAAACAATACGTGAGCGATTTCTACAAGTATTACAAATACGGGTCGGAATACATCAAGACTAATGCTGACAAGTGTAGGATGTTTATCGATGGAATGAATGATGAATTAAGTCCTATATTCACTGCTCTGGGTATCATTGACTTCCAGAATTTGGTGAACCGGGCTATTGCAACTGAAGCGAAGATGAATGTAACACCCCAAATCCTAGCTAAGAAGTTTGGAATCAAATTGCATAAGTTGATAGCTTAATTGAATCTAGAATTAAGCTAAATTGAATAGTAAATGACCAATTTGATTTAAGTAAGAAAGAATGTATGAAATAAGTGATCAAATTGCAAAGGACCAATTTGATTTAAGTAAGAAAGATGAGGCTTGCATGATAAATTTCATGCTTCTCTTATTTGCCATTGACTAATTATAGGAGTAATAACAAATTAAGGATAGTTTAGTAACTTCACAAATCCACTAATATGGATAACCACATTGTCATCATCTTCTTCATTATGTTGGCCGAATAGAGAGAAGAAAATAGAGAGAAAGAAACCTTGAGAGAAATCATCCATTGAAGAGGAAAATTAAGCTTGCATGTGTAGATATTTTCCAAGGAAATTAAGCTAGAAGCAAAGTAAGTATGATTCTACTTGTGTTCAATTGAATAGGCAACTATATTTGTTGAATTGGACTGTTTTGATGATGTTAGATGAAATTAGCTATTAAATATGTGATTAGATGATTAAATGGTTGCAGAATCATGCAAATTGAAGAATGAAAACTAGGTACAATGCTGGAAATCATGTGTTGGTGATAGTGTAACAAAGCTAGGTTGCTGGAAAATTGAAATGTGATGTTGAAGTGAGAATTGAATGATTAGAAATTAAAATTGAGCTATGGAAATAATGAATTGATTATGATCATGATTATATATTGTAAAGAAGGTGTTAAACAGATTGAATTGTTAGCAAACAATGCTGGAAATGAAGGATAAAAGTATGAACATAGTCTTGTAACATAAAAATTGTTTTATTGAATTGAAATTGAGTAAACATGCAAAATTAAGCTTTTTAACCAACTTACTCTGTTTTGGCTGCCTTGAATAATGGATTAACCTTGACTCAACATGTTAAGGATGTCATATGAAATGAATTATAGGGCCAAAACATTCGTTAAAATGAATTTAGGGAATTAAAATGTGAATAGATACAATCTGCCCATAATTGCTCTGTTCTGGGCAGTCAATTTGAAAATTCACCAAAACTTGTATAGATCAAATTCAGGGCTGAAATTTTAATGACATGATCCTTAGTATGTCCATTTTCATTAGGTGAAAACAGAACTGAAAACTGGGTCCTATGCTGGAAACTGTAAATAGGATTTGCTGGACAGTGCAAACTGTCCTGGCAGGGTAAATGCCCTGTCTTTGAACAATAAACTGTATTAATTGGCGACGAACTAAAATGCAAGTCTAATAGGTACTTATAGAAAATTTTGTTAGCTTTCCAACGGTGTATAGCAATCAAAATTTTGACGTACGGATTAAACGATATGGCCAGTTAAAGGGACAGTGTGCAAACTGCCAAGGAGCAGTGTCCTGGGCAGTTTGGGACTGTTTTTGCACCTAGTAACAAACTGTTCCCAAAACAGTTTTGGGACACTGTAACCTGTCCAGTTATGCTTTAAAATGAAGTAATAACAATGTGGAAATGAACTAGTAAGAAATGCTTAAAAGGAAGCATAAAAACAGTAGCTAAATGTTAGGTACAAATGTGGTAACATTTCTGCTATGATTGTGTGATATATTGTGCATGTTTTGATTAAATGTGTATGTGCTATGCTTTCTTGACCAAGGACAACAAATTAGGGAAGAAGAGGATAGGAGTGGACATCCCAAAGCTAGAGGCAAAGGGATTTGGATTAAAGACACTTGAATTGCTAGGAGTATTGTGAGTATAACTATCCTTAGGGATAGGACTTAGGTCCTAACCAATTTTGCTATTGTTACTTCAATGTTATTGCCATGTAACATGATTTAAAACATATTTGGCTAACTAAGGGAAGAATGACATGTATGACAACTTGTTTGATGCCATGTTCTATGTGTTTACTTGAGTGTTAAGCAAATGAAATCAAATGCTTGTCATGTTGCATTGTTTATGCCAAAGGTATGAAATGGCATGCTTGGTTGGAGAAAAAGGTACACACATTGCATACATATGCTTGTGTTGTGAATGCTATACATGGCTGATTGAAATGAATTGAACAAGGATACTACTTTAAATTCATGCTATTCGAATGGCATGGATGGTTTTGTATTGGGAGTTAAGACTCTATAAGCCTAATGACTTGGCCTTTAAAGGTCATAATGTTGTATTGGATCATGAAATGTATAAAGCTTAAATGAAATGGATAATCAACAACCTTGGTAGCTAGTTTGATAGATAGGAGGGCATGCCTTAGAATCTTGAGCTCATATTGAGCACTTAGATTGGTTAAGTAAACACGACTATGGGTACATATTGACAAAATAGTGACATATTGGCGAGGTTTAGGTGAATCCATTTTCACTAATAGACAAGAAATCAACTTCAATCTTTGCTAATATTGGCATTCTCCAAGATGAAATTGAACTTGTTAGATTTGATTATCTAGTAAGCTACTTACTCAAGGATGTTGAAAGATGACTTAATAATTCAAATGAACATTGCTTGTATTGTAAGAAACTTGTATGAACTTCCTTGCTTTGAAAGAAATGTATAGATGAATGGCTTTGTGTATGAATGCCTACTTGATAATTTGAGTGTTTGGTTGCTTGTCCTCTAATCATGATGTTCGAATAGCCTAAAGAATCATGATGGATGTTGTTATGTTGATTGTATATGGCAAGATTGCCTAAGACACCTTATGCACTTAATAAGCATGTGTCTTGTATTAATGGTCTTGATTCTTGAATTACATGCAAAAATGGAGATGTACAAGTTTGAAATTGACTAGATTTAGTGTTACCTCACTAAGTACATAACTTGTACTTAAGTCCACACTAACATCCTTCATTCTTCCCATAACAAATTAAAAATACTCAACTTGGATATCTTGGGTTTGAAGAACACTTCCAATCAAGCCTTTAAAGTCCATTAATTCATACTCTTTGTATACTCATAGTTTGGTGGCACTAGATTTTGTAAAAGGTAGCCTTGATCATGCATTTGAATAAGTGTTTTAAGACTAGTTTTTGTAAATGTTTTTGGGCCTATTATGTGTAAACAGCCCACACATGATTTAAAACCAATTTTTGAACCATGAAAATATGTATATATACCCTTAAATGCTGTCCAAATAAAGGCCCTGGAAATTTACAATGATGTTGAATCAAAACAATTTGAATGTTAGACCAATGTTGTATGATCATGCATTTGTTCCTATGTCTATTAGTTTGATTCAGCAATGACAAGTTTGAACCAGGCTAAGGTATGTTTAAGCATGCATTATCAATGTATCCCTTGCCAAGTAAGCACAAGAAATGTGATGACTTGATTGTAAAGAATCAAATGAAATGTGATTAGGGATTTCATGTTTTTCGAATAGTTGTATTAAAGTGTAATAAGATTATAAGTTGGATGCTTGTATTAATCATTTTAATTGATTGAATAAGTAGTTTATTGAATATTTATGTAAGTTTGTTTTTGCAAGTAAGTTTAGTTGTCACCTAGTGTTATTCAATATATAAGTTACTTGGAATTGTAGGAAGATCATGAAAATTGAAATGGTTTAATTGAATAATAAAGTGAAGTATATGTTGGTTTGTTAATGATAGTTGCTTGAATGATAATGTGAATTGAATGGATTGGAATGTTTGGTTTATAATTACTTGCCATCTTCATCTTCAAAAACACCATCTTACTTAATTAGTTTGCAAATCTATGTTGGTTTGTTTTAATGTCTTCTTCTTGATCTTTTCTCAATTTATATTCTTATTTCTTATAATCTAATCCTTCATCTCGTGTTATTTTTTTAAAATTCCAGCCTTGAATCTGAAAAGTTCAAGAAAATCCCTTCTCTTTTTCTCTTGAATTTTCAGACCTGCCCAAACTTGATTGAGTCTAGAGCTCATAAATGTTCTTGCAACAACTTAATTGAAGACTCTATTTGTTCCAAGATTGAACTAGAATGACTAAACAAGATTACCTCATTAAACAAAGCTCACCATCAAGATCCCCTCCCACCCAAGATTGAAGATCTTTTAATCAACTTAGGGATGTTGTCTTATTCTCTAAGATCGATCTTAGATCGGGAACTATCAAATAAAAGTGAAAGAACAAGATGTACCCAAGATAACCTTTCCTACTAGATATGGCCAATTTGAAATTCCTCGTAATGCCATTCGGGTTAATGAATGCTCCGGGAGATGGATATCATGAATCGGGTAAAGCCCTTCTTGATAAATTCATAATCAAAGTCTTGTACATTTTGGTGTACTCTCCAATAAGGAGGAACATGTTGAACACCTCCAATTGTCTTGCAAACACTCGAGAACATCAATTGTATGCCAAGTTCTCCAAATGTGAATTTTGGTTACCAAGTTTTTTTCCAAATTGGCCATGTTATCTCTAGTGTTAGGAATCAAAGTGGTCCAAGCAAGATTTAGTCTATTCTAAATTGGGACCTCAAGATTTAGTTTATTTTTATTTAATTGGGTTTACAAAAGATTTGTTAATTAATCCTCCATTGTCGAAAATCTTACTAAATCTTTGTTTTGACAAAGATATGAATTTGAAGGCTTTTCCTCTATTAGCACCAATTGATCAACTTAAGAAGAAGGAACAAACAAGGCTATGCATCGATTGTTTATAGTGAACAAGCATCTAGGACTCACGAGTCTAAAGATCCAACACATGCCGATCTAGAACTAGTAGTCTAATTATCCAAGAAAAGAACTAGAAAGATATGGATTACTCTCAGGATATGGACACATTATCTATACGAAGAAAAATGCAATCTATTTACCGATCAAAAATGTCTCAAATACCTCCTAACCTAGAAAGACTTGAATCTGAGGCAAAGGAGATGGCTCAAATTACTTAAAGACTACGACTTGGTTATCGACTACCATCCGCGAAAACTAATCGTAGTTGCTGACGCCCTTAGTCGCAGACCATACTCGGGTAACTCCTAAATCTAGAATTCTGATTAAATTCATTTGAATCATGCCTTCTCTTGTTTTGCAAACAATGAATTTAGAGTTTCCTTAAACTACAAGTTACTATTCAAACATTCCTTGAAATACAAGTAACCCATTCGAATAAGAATTGTGCTTAAAATACTTGTAACCATTGAAATTGAATCTTTCTTAGCTTGTAAGAAAGAATTCGAACAATGCCTTGTGATTCAAGAAACAATTCGAATAGTGCCTTGCATTGCAAGAAATCTATTGAAAATCATTCTAATGACCTTGTTAATTCTTTCGTAGCTACTACGGCTATCAATGCTCATTTTTGACTATCCAAGAGCTGAAAATTTTTTCCTGAACTTCAAGTTCAATCTGATTTCATCTCGAGAATTAAAGAACTCCAACAAGTTGATCCAGATCTTTAGAAGATCATATCTAAGCTTACTTCTGAGTCTAGCTCTGACTTCTCCCTCAAGTCAAATGGACTCCTCTATTTCAAAGATAGAGTTTGTGTTCCTAACAATGAGGAACTAAGACAAGAAATGTTGAAAGAAGCTCATCAAAGTTCTTTCTCGATCCACCCTAGATCGGTTAAGATGTATAAGGACCTAAAGCCACTATACTGGTGGCCAGGCATGAAATATGCAATCACGGACTTCGTATCCAAGTGCTTAACATGTCAAAGAGTCAAAACCGAGCATCAAGTCCCTACTGGATTGCTTCAACCTATTGAACTTCCCCATTAGAAGTGGGATCGAATTACTATGGACTTTGTCACCAGTCTTCCTTCTACTCCAAGAAAGAATGATGTTGTATGGGTGATTGTTGATAGATTCACTAAATCTACTCACTTCATCCATGTTCGTATGAACATGAGCTTGGAAACCCTTGTCGAGTGTACATCCGTGAAGTGATTCGGTTACACAATGTACCTACATCAATTAACTCTAATCGTGACCCTCGATTCACTTCTCGATTTTGGAATTCTCTGCAGAAAGCTCTAGGAGCTAAAGTACATCTTAGTACGACCTTTCATCCTCAATCGGATGGCCAATCTGAGAGAATCATTCAAGTGTTAGAAGATATGCTACGAGCTTGTGTTATTGACTTCGGAAGAATTGGGAGAAATCCCTACCTCTTGTAGAGTTTGCCTACAACAATAGCTATCAATCTTCTATTCAAATGGCACCATTTGAAGCTCTATATGGTAGAAGATGTAGAACTCCCTTATGCTGGTCTGAATTGGGAGAAAACAAAGTATTGGGACCTCAATTGCTTCAGGAAACCGAAGAACAAATCAAGATCATTCACGATCGATTGAAGGCAGCTTTTGATAGACAAAAAGCGTATGCTGACTTGAAAAGGAGAGATATCCAGTATGCTATTGGAGACAAAGTCTTCCTAAAGGTCTCACCTTGGAAAAAAGTGCTTAGATTTGGAAGAAAAGGGAAACTCAGTCCCCGATACATTGGACCATTTGAAGTTATTGAAAGAATTGGTCCAATGGCCTATCGATTAGCTCTTCCTAGAGAATTCGATAAAATACACAATGTCTTCCATGTTTCAATGCTCAGAAGGTATCGATTTGATCCTTCACACATTCTTGAGCCCGAAGAGGTAGAATTGAATCTTGATTTGTCCTACAAAAAAGAACCTATTCAGATTCTTGACCAGGAAGTAAGAAATCTTCAGAACAAGATTGTTCCCCTTGTTAAAATCTTATGGAGAAATCATAAGGTGGAAAAAGCTACCTGGGAATCTGAAGAAGTCATGAGGAAGCAATATCCTCACCTATTCTATTCAGGTAAATTCAAGGACAAATTTAATTTAAGGGGGAGAATTGTAACACCCAAAATCCTAGCTTAGAAGTATTGAAACCAATTTGCATAAATTGATAGCTTAATTGAATCTAGAATTAAGCTAAATTGAATAGTCAAGGGTCTAATTGAAAGAATGTATGAAATAAGTGATCAAATTACAAAGGACCAATTTGATTTAAGTAAGAAAGATGAGGCTTGCATGATAAATTTCATGATTCTCTTATTTTCCCTTGACTATGATTAATAACTAATTAAGGATAGATTAGTAACTTCACAAGTCCACTAATGTGGATAACCACATTGTCATCATCTTCTTCATTATGTTGGACGAATAGAGAGAAGAAAATATAGAGAAAGAAACCTTGAGAGAAATCAGCCATTGAAGAGGAAAATTAAGCTTGCATGTGTAGAGAATTTCCAAGGAAATTAAGCTAGAAGTAAAGTAAGTATGATCCTACTTGTGCTCAATTGAATAGGCAACTATATTTGTTGAATTGGACTATTTTGATGATGTTAGATGAAATTAGCTATTAAATATGTGATTAGATGATTAAATGGTTGTAGAATCATGCAAATTGAAGAATGAAAACTAGTACAATGCTGGAAATCATGTGTTCGTGATAGTGTAACAAAGCTAGGTTGCTGGAAAATTGAAATGTGATGTTGAAGTGAGAAATGAATGATTAGAACTTAAATTGAGCTATGGAAATAATGAATTGATTATGATCATGATTAGATATTGTAAAGAAGGTGTTAAATAGATTGAATTGTTGGCAAACAATGCTGGAAATGAAGGATAAAAGTATGAACATAGTCTTGTAACATAGAAACTGTTTTATTGAATTGAAATTGAGTAAACATGCAAAATTAAGCTTTGTAACCAACTTACTCTATTTTGGCTGCCTTGAATAATGGATTAACATTGACTCAAAATGTTAAGGATTTCATATGAAATGAATTATAGGGCCAAAACATTGGTTAAAATGAATTTATGGAATTAAAATGTGAATAGATACAATCTGCCTAGAATTGCTCTGTTCTGGGCAGTCACTTTGAAAATTCACCAAAACTAGTATAGATCAAATTCAGGGATAAAATTTTGATGACATGATCCTTAGTATGTCTACTTTCATTAGGTGAAAACATAACTGAAAACTGGGTCTTATGCTGGAAACTATAAATAGGAATTGTTGGACAGTGCAAACTGTCCAGGCAGTGTAAATGCCTTGTCTTTGAACAATAAAATGTATTAAGTGGCTAATAAATAAAATGAAAGTCTTACATGGTCTTATATACAATTTTGTTATCTTTCCAACGGTATATAGCAATCGAAATTCCGATGTACGGATTAAAAGATATGGCCATTTAAAGGGACAGTGTGCAAACTGCCAGGCAGCAGTGTCCTGGGCAGTTTGGGACTGTTTTTGCACCAAGTAACAAACTATTTCCAAAACAGTTTGGGACATTGTATCTTGTCCAATTATACTTTAAAATGAATTAATAAAAATATGGAAATGAACTAGTAAGAAATGCTTAAAAATGAAGCATAAAAACAGTTGCTAAATCTTAGGTACAAATATGGTAACCTTGCTACTATGATTGTGTGATATTATGTGCTTGTTTTGATGATATGTATATGTGCTATGCTTGCTAGAACAAGGACAGCAAATTGGGGAAGAAGAGGATAGGAGTGGACATCCCAAAGCTAGAGGCAAAGGGATTTGGATTCAAGACACTTGAATTGCTAGGAGTATTGTGAGTGTAACTATCGTTAGGGTTGGGACTAGGTCCTAACCAACCTTGTTATTGTTTAATTCAATGTTATTGCCATGTAACATGAATTAAAACATATTTGGCTAATTAAGGGAAGAATGACATGTATGACAACTTGTTTGATTCCATGTTCTATGTGTTTACTTCAGTGTTAAGCAAATGAAATCAAATGCTTGTCATGTTGCATTGCTTATGCCAAAGGTATGAAATGGCATGCTTGCTTGGAGAATAAGGTACGCACATTGCATACATATGCTTGTGTTTGTGAATGCTATACATGGCTAATTGAAATGAATTGAACAAGGATACTACTTTGAATTCATGCTATTCGAATGGCATGGATGATTTTGTATTGGGAGTTAAGACTCCATAAGCCTAAGGGCTTGGCCTTTAAAGGTCATAATGTTGTATTGGATCATGAAATATATAAAGCTTAAATGAAGTGGATAATCAACAACCTTGGTAGCTAGTTTGATAGATAGAAGGGCATGCCTTAGAATCTTGAGCTCACATTGGCACTACAGTGCATATTGGCACTATGGTGCATATTGGTACGACGATACATATTGGCACGATGGTGCATATTGGCACTATGGTGCATATTGGCACTTCGTTGCATATTGGCACTTCGGTGCATATTGTATTGTAAGAAACGTGTATGAACTTCCTTTCTTTGAAAGAAATGTATGTATGAATGCCTTTGTGTATGAATGCCTACTTGATAATTTGAGTGTTTGGTTGCTTGTTCTCTAAGCATGATGTTCGAATAGCCTATGAGAATCATGATGGATGTTGTTATGTTGATTGTATGATATGTAAAGATTGCCTAAGTTACCTTATGCAATTCGAATAAGCATATGTCTTGTATTGATGGTCTTGATTCCTTGAATTACATGTAAACTTGGATATGTATGCTTTGAAATTGACTAGATTTAGTGTTACCTCACTAGGTACATAACTTGTACTTGCCGCTCTACTCTTCATTCTTCCCATAACAAATTAAAGATACTTCAAGAGGACATCTTGGGTTTGAAGCAATATCTTGGGTTTGAAGCAACACTTGAGGCAAGCTTGAAAGTATGAATTCATACTCTTTGTATACTCCTAGTTTGGTGGCAATAGATTTTGTAATAGGTAGCCTTGATCATGCATTTGAATATGTGTTTAAGACTTCTTGTAAGTAACTTTGATGAGTTAAATATTATGTTTGAACCATGATGATATGTATATATATGAGTAAGAAGCTGCGCAAATTATGAAATTATAAAATGATGGTTGAACCAATGTGTACGATCATGCATTTGTTCCTGTGTCTATTAGCATGATTCGGCAATGACAAGATTGAGGCTAAGGTATGTCTAAGCATGCATCAACAATGTATAAACCAAGTATGCCATGAGATTGCATGACTTGATTGTAAAGAATCAAATGATATGTGATTAGGGATTACATGTGGTTCGAATAGGTGTATGAAAGTGTAATAAGATTGTAAGTTGGATGCTTGTATTAATCATGTTAATTGGTTGAATAAGTAGTTTCTTGAGATGTAAGTAAGCTAGTTAAAGCAAGTTTAGTGATCACCTAGTGTTAATCGAATAAGGTACTTGGAATTGTAGTAAGGAATGAAACAAAATGGTACGTAAATTAGTATGCTATGTATGTTGGTTTGCTTAATGTGGATTGATTGTATGAATTGTATGTCTTGTAATGTTTGGTTTGGGGTTACTTACGCCGCAAGTTAAGTAACCTATCTATTGCTTTGTTTTTGCTTCGGTAACGCTCTGAAACTGGGTTACGGCTAACCCGGGGATGAGGTGTTACAATGAAGGCCTCTGAGAAACGCAAAAGTGGTAACTCCTGGAAAGACAAACGATCCAGAAATGATGACAAGCCTCACTAGTAGTCAAAGAAGTCTAAACACTCCAATGAACACTCTTCGAATTACACTCATGTTCAGATGAGCAACTATATACCGAGACCCAAATCAGTAACCAAGCCTTCAACCCCGATCATCTTTGTTGATAGTACGAGGAATTCTGGTAAACCTGCTCAATTTCCTACTTGCAAGTTCTGCCAGGAGCACCACACTGACCAATGTAGAACTCAACAGAATCTTTGTTTCTTGTGTGGAGCCTCCGACCACTATATCAAAGATTGTCCTCAAAATCCTAGCAAGGTTCCGAATCGAACTCCTGTACATGCTAGCTCAGTTCCTTCCATTCGAAACAAAGATCCCAGACAAGCTCAGTCTGGAAATCAAGGGAAGGGCAAAGGACAGCATTCGAGCACCCCTACTCATCAGGAATCTCGGGCTCCTGCTCAAATCTATCATATTTGGGGAAAAAGATGAAGAATCACCCGATGTCATAGCAGGTATTGTTGAGCTAAATTCAACTCCTGTTTATGCTTTAATAGACTCAGGTTCCACACATTCATTTGTATGCTCATCTTTGATTGCAAAATTGAAGTTAAAACCTAAAATTGTAAAACAAAACCTTGTAGTTTCGAACTCAATAGGGGGATTACAAACATAAACCTTATATGTAGAAATTGTCCCCTACTCATTCGAAATGTACCCTTTCTTATTGATCTATATGTACTACCAACTTGTGAGTTCAAACTAGTGCTAGGACTAGATTAGTTAAGCAAGCATGAAGCTTAGGAAGATTGCGTAAATAGGAGACTTTATCTTCAGGGTTTAGGAAAAGAATCAATCCTTCTAATTGACAAGAAACATACCTTGTAACACCCCTACCCCGGGTTAGTAGTAACCAGGCTCGGGACGGTTACCGAGGACATTAACAAGCATTACAAGACAAGGATAGTGAGAACTCATCCTTAATAAATGAGTTCCTTAGCTAACAAGTAATTAAACATATGTAACTTCTTTGGCAAGCAAGCACAAATTTGTTAAACAAGTAAGCATAGGGCATTCGAATAGGCACTAAAATGTTTCCTTTCATGTTTCATTTTGCATTTTTAATCCATGTTATCATACAACATTCGAATGGCAAGACAAGCAAGCACGGTTCATCTCGTTCTACTTTCGATCCAAGCAAGACATGAAGCATTTCATGTAACTTTAATTAGACATGATCATTAACGTACCCAATGGTACATACCTTGTGTCCAAGGAAGCTAGCATTGCCATTTCTTACCATTGGCAGCCACAAGATTAAGTATACATAAACATTGATGCTATTCATTCAATCATTCACATGTTCATTAAACAAGGCATTCGATTATCACAAGTAGATTAGATTGTGAACATTTTCAGAAAATATGTTACATATATGCACAGCAAAATACTTATATTCACAAGGAAATTTGGTTCATTTCATGTCTCAAACTTAACAACTTAAGTTCATAACATAGAAGGCCCATACAAGGACAATATATACAAGTACTCAACTTCCAAAATGCATGATCAAGATAAACTATATACATTCTAGTGCCACCAATCTAGGAGCATTCAAGATAAGTATGAAAACATACTTTAACTCTGCTTGTGTGTTGCTTCGAGCTCAAAGAAACAGGCTTCAGAATCAAGCAACGATTGAATCCTTTATCCTGATGGTTGGTAAGGATGAAAATAAGAGTGATAAGTACAAAATATGTACTTAGTGAGGTAGTAATTAGTTCTAACCATTTATCATGTTATTTAGCCATTTATCAAGTCTACCTAACTAAAGTTTATAAGCATTTCCATGTCAATCAAGAATCACAATCACTAAGCATGTATATCATTCGAACAATCTAGCAAGCAATATGCATGAATTATATCTTATTAGAGTATCAAAGCAAACAATACCAAGAAATATGTTATCTAATCATTCGAATGGTATACATTTACCAAGTAAATCAAGTTGACATACCAAATATTGAACATTGCATGGTTTACATGTCAAGCAACAGTACATCTCATATCAAGTCTCGAGCAATTCATGCTTCCATGACAAGTAACATACAATTCATGGCTTTCATGTCAAATAACATTCATTATATAACTTTCAAGACAAGTAACATGTATTATAGGATTGTTATTTCATTTGTTATCATTTAAACAACCCCTTGGTACTTAGTTTGTATAGGTAATCGAGTCTCCAACCAACTGTCTCCATAAGATGCATCGTAGTGCTGGTCAACCCTCCTACTGTCGCCAAAGACCATATACGTACCCTCCATCTGTCGCCAAATAGGGGCCTTAGCCCTAGACCGTAGTCCACTCTGACACAATGAGCTCTAGACTCTAAGGCATGTCTTCTACCTAATCCAACTAGCTACCAAGTTTGTTCGATTTTATCCATTTATACAAGTATTTCAATTTCAAGATCATGTCAAGTATTTAGCAAGTTCATTATATACTAGGCCCTCAGGCCAATTGAGCCATAGCTCACATATCATGTAATTCTCATGTGTTCATTTCATCAATTTGGGAAAACATTTCAAGCAATGTCTTTAAGCATTCGATCACATGTCATATCACACATACAAGCACCAATGTTACCACTTAAACATGCTTAGAAATCGAATTATACATGAATTCAAGGATGTGATCAAATTTCATGCATTACTTTAATCAAAATTCCCTTATTAGGCCGAGTCTGTATTAGGTCCATTTAAACATTACAAGAATGTAGACATGCATGCATTGTCCTAACCCTAGAAATAACTACACTAACAATACTCCCCAAGCTAGCTAGTCTTGGATCCGCACTCCTTTGTTCTTAGCTTTAGGATGTTCCACCCTTTCCTCTTCCACCAAGTTCACTCCTGGTTCTAACACATTACACAAGTAAATACATATTAAAACAAGTTCACATAATCATTCCACCAAGGCAATATTACTAGTACACAACATATAAAAATTTGGCAGCATGTTTATATATATTCTTTACTACACATATCTGCACTTGTATATACTCTAATTCATGTAAAACAAGGCAATAACCACTGTCCCAAAACTGTTTACAAAACAGTTTTCAAAACTGTCCCGAATTGCCTATACTGCTGCTGCCATGCAGCTTGTACTCTACTCACTTAATCATGCATAACTTTTATTCCTTATGTCAGAATTTCGATTAGTTTACACCGTTAAAAATCTTATTTAATCCTTTTTCTAATGGTATAGGCCTTGTATTATCATGCTTTTCCAATTAATATAGTTTTTTGTTCAAACATAGGGCAATTGCATTACTGGACAGTTTGCACTGTCCAGGGATTTTCATTTCCAGATTTCACTCCACTATCCAGAATTCAATTTTGTTTTCTTACTGGACAGTTTACATGATAAAGTCCATTCCATATAAATTTTAGCTCTAATTGCGACCTACACAATTTATGGTGAATTTTTGAAGTTGCTGCCCAGAACAGAGTTTTTTGGGTAGATTATACTAGGTCAACTTTTAAGCTTCATAATTCATTTAAACAAGATTTCTACCATTATAATTCAAATCATATAAATTTACTTACAATTTAGGTCAATCCAATTATGTATTTAACATGTGAAAGGTAGAGCAATTATTCATTATGTTCGATTTAATTCATTTGCTCAATGACATTATTCTAATTCATCAATTGAGCAATCCATTACCTAGTCTTAACCAATTCAACCAATATATACTCATTTTCCAGCAATTGAGCTAATCAATTCTCAATTATAATTACCCAATTTGAGTGTAACAACAATTAACACTAACATGTAATCAATAGGTTAAATTTTTTAAGAACACATACAAGACTATAGCTTAAATCCTAACTTCCAGCAATAGGGTTCATTCTTTCTTAAACAATTTAGTTCATAACAATCCAAAATCAACAAGGAATTCATAACATTGAACATTACCTAATTTCCCACAAGTTTCATGCAAGAATTTGAGCTCCAATATGCTCCTATGGTGACCGGTTGTTTACTTTCTCTCTACTCTCTCACTATTTCTGTTTAGGGAAATGAATAAGGGAAGAAGATGGTATTTTGGTTAGTGGAAATCCACATGACCGATCCCTCCCTATAAGGATAAGCCAAGAGGCGCCATGTGTACTAGCCCCAAACTCCTATTTGTTTATCATGCAATTCTTACACTCTTTGTTGAGGCATAATCTAATCAGTTAATAGCCTAAATAGTAGTAACAAATCTAGGCCCAGTTTAGGGGTGTTACAGACCTCAATCTTTGTTGCTATGGTCTTACAAGATGAACATGAATTTGGCTTACCTAGTGTGCCTATTGTATCTGAATATCTTGATGTTTTTCCTGAGGAACTCCCTGGTCTCCCTCCAATCAGAGAAATAGAGTTCGAGATCGATGTCCAACCTGGAACAACTCCGGTGTCCATCACACCCTATCGAATGTCACATGTTGAATTGAAAGAACTCCAAAAGCAACTCCAAGAGCTACAAGACAAAGGCTTTATTCGGCCTAGCTCGTCTCCCTGGGTGCCCCAGTCTTGTTCGTGAAGAAGAATGATGGGACTATGAGACTCTGTATTGATTACAGACAATTGAACAAGCTTACTCTCAAGAATCGATATCCTCTCCCAAGGATAGAAGATCTCTTCGATCAACTCAAGGATGCTTCGATGTTCTCAAAGATCGATCTTCGATCGGGATACTACCAAATGAGGGTAAAAGAAGAAGATGTACCCAAGATAGCCTTTTGTACTCGATATGGCCACTTCGAATTCCTTGTAATGCTATTCGGGTTAACGAATGTTACGGCTGCTTTCATAGACCTCATGAATCGTGTATTCAAGCCCTATCTTGACAAGTTTGTGGTCGTCTTCATTGATGACATTCTGGTGTATTCTCGAAATAAGGAAGGACATTCTAAACACCTTCGAATTGTATTGCAAACTCTCTGAGAACATCAATTGTTTACAAAGTGCTCTAAGTGTGAATTTTGGCTATCAGAAGTCTCGTTCCTTGGCCATTTCATCTCGGCCGAAGGGTTTAAAATAGACCCAAGCAAAATTCGATCCATCCTGGATTGGGGACCTCTGAGGAATGTTGGTGAGGTCAGAAGCTTTCTCGGTTTAGCCGGGTATTATCGACATTTTGTTAAGGGATTCTCATCCATTGCCGCAAGCTTGACTAAGCTAACTCGCAAAGATACACCCTTTGTATGGTCGGAGAATCAACAACGAAGCTTCGATCAGCTTAAACAAGCCTTGACTCATGCTCCGGTTCATGCTCCGGTTCTCATCCAACCAGTATCGGCCAAGGAGTACATTGTTTACAGTGATGTATCTCATTTGGGACTAGGATGTGTCCTAATGCAAGATGGAAATATGGTAGCTTACGCTTCAAGGCAACTAAAACCACACGAGTCAAACTACCTTACTCACGATCTAGAATAGGCAGCTATCATGTTTGCACTCAAAATATGGAGACATTACTTGTACGGGGAGAAATGCAACTTGTTCACAGACCACAAGAGTCTCAAATACCTTCTAACACAGAAAGACTTGAATTTGAGGCAAAGGAGATGGTTAGAATTGCTTAAAGACTGCGATTTGGTTATCGAGTACCATCTGGGGAAAGAAAATGTGGTTGTTGATGCCCTTAGTCGTAGACCATACTCGGGTAACTCCTCGAAATCTAAATCCTAGAATAATCCATTCGAATTAAACCTTTCTTGTCTTACAAGTAACCATTCAAACATCTCCCTTAATGATCGTGTCCATTCGTTTGTAGCTTCCTTGGCTATCAATGCTCATTTCCGTTTATCCAAAGGACGAAAATTCTTAACTGAACTTCAAGTTCAATCTAGTCTAATCTCGAGAATCAAAGAACTCCAACAAATTGATCTAGATCTTCAGAAGATCATGTCTAAGTTAGACTCTGAGTATAATTCTGACTTCTCCCTCAAGTCGAATGGACTCCTCTATTTCAAAGATAGAGTACGTGTTCCTAACAACGAGGAACTAAAACAAGAGATGCTACAAGAAGCACACCAAAGCTCTTTCTCGATTCACCCGAGATCGGTTATGATGTACAAGGACCTAAAGCCACTATACTGGTGGCCAGGCATGAAATCAGCTATCACAAATTTTGTTTCTAAGTGCTTAGCTTGTCAAAGATTCAAAGCTGAGCATAAAGTCCCCATTAGATTGCTCCAACCAATCGAATTCCCTCAGTGGAAATGGGATCAAATTACAATGGACTTCGTTACTAGTCTTCCTTCCACTCCAAGAAAGAATGATGTTGTATGGGTGATTGTTGATAGATTCACAGAGTCTACTCACTTCATCCCTGTTCGAATGAACATGATCTTGGAAACCTTAGTTGAGCTATACATCCGTGAAGTGATTCGATTACACGGTGTACCTATAGCTATAATCTCCGATCAAGACCCCAGATTTGCTTCCCGATTCTGGAATTCCTTACAGAAGGCTCTAGGAGCTAAAGTGCACCTTAGTACAGCCTTTCATCCTCAATCAGATGGACAATCTAAAAGAATCATCCAAGTGCTTGAAGACATGCTACGTGCTTGTGTTATAGACTTTGGAAAGAACTGGAGAAAACTCTACCCCTAGTAGAGTTTGCTTACAACAGTAGCTACCAGACATCTATTCAGATGGCTCCCTTCGAAGCTCTATACGGAAGAAAATGTAGAACCCCTTGTGTTGGTCTGAACTAGGAGAAAGCAAAGTATTGGGACCTCAATTGCTCAGAGAAACTGAAGAACAAGTGAAGATCATTCATGTTCGATTAAAAGCGGCCTTTGATAGGCAGAAAGCATATGGAGACTTGAAAATGTGAGACATCCAATACAATGTTGGAGACAAGGTTTTCCTCAAAGTCTCCCCTTGGAAGAAAGTCTTTCAGTTTGGAAGAAAAGGGAAACTCAGTCCCCGATTCATTGGTCCATTTGATGTCATTGAAAGGATAGGGCCAGTGGTCTATCGATTGGCTCTTCCCAGTGAATTTGACAAGATTCATAGTCTTTCACGTATCTATGCTCAGAAGATATAGATCTGATCCATTCCATGTCCTTGAGCCTGAAGAAGTAGAATTGAATCCTGACTTGTCTTACGAAGAAGAACCAATCCAGATTCTTGATCGTGAAGTTAGAAAGCTCAAGAACAAAATCGTTCCTCTTGTCAAGGTCTTGTGGAGAAATTACAAGATAGAAGAGGCAACTTGGGAATCAGAAGAAATTATGAGGAAGCAATATCCTCACCTATTCAATTTAGGGAAAATTCGAGGACGAATTTATTTTAAGGGGGAGAATTGTAACACCCTAAACTTGGCCTAGAAAGGTTACCGCTATCTAACCTATTGACTAATTGAATATTGTTCTAATCAAATTTAAGAGAAAAAAACATTAGCTATCATTTAGATCAAATAAGTGAAATTAGAACTAAATTGAATTGAAATTAAAACTAGAATGTTTAAATGGAATGATGGAAATGTGAACATGCAAAGCTCTATAGTTTGCATGTAAATTGAATTAAAATTTATGGCCTAGACACATGTTCTCATTTGATGAGAACATGTGCCTTGTGAGTGATAACTCACGGCAACAAGGTGGGCAAACGATGAACAAAATTTTGTTATCCTCTTCATCCACCATAGCCGAAATTTTGAGAGAGAAAGGAGGAGAGAAAGCTTCATAGACCATCTTCAATTCATGTTTCTTGATTGAGCTTTGATCAAATTAGCTTAGGAGAAGGTAAAATGCTTGATTCCTACATGTTATAGAATGCTTGAATCTTGAATTTGTGATGTTCTTGTTGCCTAAATTGAATAGGATGATTGTTATGCATGTTATAGTGATGTTAGCTTCTAATGGTACTTGAAATTGTGAGTGTTAGTAGCCAAATTGCTAAAGAGAATGTGTATGGTTGCTGGAAATTGAGAATAGGAATTATGGTTGAAACTAGTTTTGATTAGGGACTGTTTTGCTAGGTGAAAATGTGTAAACATGCTAATTGTATATAATACCATGTTTTGATCACGTTGTTAGATGAATTGAAACTTGAATAGAGTAAATAGCTTGCTTTAAAATGAATGCATATAATTGGATTAGTTAAAACTAGGTAATGGACTGCTCAAATGGTGAATTAGAGGTATGATGTTGGTCAAATGGATCAAATTGAACATAGCACTATAATGCCCTGTTTTAAGCACATTGATAGGTGAATTAGACTGACCTAGACATGTAAGAACATGAAAATAAGTTTAATTACAGTGTTAGAATCTTGTTTAGATGAATTATGAAGCTAGAAGCTTAACCTAGTGTAATCTGCCCAGAATACTCTGTGCTGGGCAGTAACTTTGAAAAATCACCATAAATTGTATAAATGGAATAAGGCTGAAATTTTTATGTACAATGCCTTAACATGTATAAATTCATTAGGAGAAAATGGAACTGAATTCTGGATTGTAGAATGAATTGTACAGAAGAAACACTAGGGACAGTGCAAACTGTCTAGTATTGTAAATTGCCCTGTCTTTAAGTTAAAAACTGTATTAATTGGAAAAGAATTAAAATGCAAGGCCTGTATGGTTAGAAAACAATTAATTTACCGTTCCAACGGTGTAAACCAATTGAAATTCTGACGTAGGGAATGAAAGTTATGCTTGTTTAAGTGAGCAGAGTACATGGTGCCTGGTAGTAGCAGTTTAGGTATTGTGACAGTTTTGTAAACTGTGTTGCAAACAGTTTTGGGATAGTTTAATTGCTGACCTATTTTGCCTTAATATGGAATGTAGGCAGTTTGGTAATGTGCATTAAGGTGTGTATATGAATATGCTATTTGTCTTGTCTTGTATATGTGATGTATTAACTTTGCTGCCATATTGAATGATTTTGTGATTTCATGTTTTGGTCTTGTTCTATCTATGTGGTTTACTAGAGCAAGGAGAGGGCTTTGGAGAAGGATCTAAAGTCGAGCATACAAGGGACAAGCAAAAGGGAATAGTCTTTTGAGACTAGCTAGCTTGGGAGTATTGTGGGTGTAGTTTATTCTAGAGTTAGGACTAGGTCCTAACTAAAGCAAGCATGTTTAAATTATTGAATTGTTAATTGGACTTAATATGATTTTGATCTAATAAGGAAAGTATGAAATAAGATTATGCATGAAACTTGACTACATCCTTGAAGTGTTGTATAAGTAGAATGCTAGCATGTATATGTGGTAACATTGATGCTTGTAAGCTTGACATGGTATTGTGATCAATTACTTAAACTTAATGCTTGTAATGCTAGCTTAGATGATGCAATGAACACTTGAAATGAAGAGTTATGACTCTATTATCCTAAGGGCTTAATGCATGTATAAAATTGCCATGAAATACTTGAAATCACTCTTGAAATAAAGATAATGCTTGACATGAACTTGTACACTTGAATAATACATGATCTTGAACTTGAAAATATTGAAATCCTTGAATAAATGATGTGTAATCAAACAACCTTGGTTGCTAGTTGAATAGGTAGAAGGGCGTGCCTTAGAGTCTAGAGCTCATTGTGTCAAGGTGGACTACGGTCCAAGGCTAAGGCCCCTAATTGGTGACAGACGGAGGGTACACATGTGGTCTTTGGCGACAGTAGGAGGGTTGACCAGTACTACGGTACATCTTGTGGATACAGATGGTTGGAGACTCGATTACCTAGACAAACTATGAACCAAGGATTGTGTTAAAAGAATATAAATGAGCTAATAAATATGAATTACTTGATTACTTGTCATGTAAGCATGATTTGCTTGATTACTTATCATGTAAGCATGAATTGCTTGATTACTTGTCATGTAAGTATGAATTGCTTGATTTCTTGTTATGTAAGCATGAATTATGATTCATTGTCTCTTGATTCTTATGCTAGTCGAATGCTTGGAATCCTTAGCTAGGATCACTCCTGACTAAATGACACTTAACTTGATATAACAATTGGATAGAACTAGTTACTACCTCACTAAGTACATTCTTGTACTTATCACTCTTGTTTTCATTCCTCCCAACTACAGGATAAAGGATTCGATTGTTGCTTAATCTATAAGCCTCATTTCTTGAGCTCGAAGCAAGAAACAAGAATAGCATAAAGTATGGTTCATACTTGTTTTGTATTTCTCCTAGTTTGTGGCACCTAGACATATATATGTAGCTAGGACTAGACCATGCATCTTGTTTGTTTTGGGAGGATTGTATATATGTATGAACATGTCTACTTGATGTTTTGAATACTTGTATATATATGCTCTTGTATTGGCCTTCCATGTTAAGAACATAGTTGTTAAGTCTTAAGTATGTATTGAACTTAAATTACATGTAATGGAAAGGTGTTTTCCTGCGCATATGGATATATATATATTGAATGTTTCAAAGAGATCGATCTAGCCTATTGTGTAATTCGAATGCCTTGTGAATCTATATAGTCACTTGTGTGAATAAACCATGTTGTAAGTGTAACACCCTAAAATTGGCCTAGAAATTCTACCACTATTTAAACTATAGGCTAATTGAATATATGTGGTAACCAATTTAAAGAAAAATTAACATTGGCCATTCTTAAAGTCTAATGAGTGAAACTGAACCAAATTGAATTGAAGTGAAAACTAGGAGGCATAAATGAAAGGATGAAAATGTGAACATGCAAAATCCTATAGATTGCATGTCAAATAGAAATTAGATCAAGGCCTTGACACATGTCCTCATTGGAGGAGAACATGTGCCATTTAGGATGATGACTCAAGGCTAAGGAGGAAAATAACCAAAAATATGGTCATCTTCCTCCCCATTATCATCCATTGTGCCGAACCATAGAGAGAGAAAGGGGAGAGAAAATTTCATGTAAACACCTTCAATTCAAGCTTCTTGATTCATCCATTAATCAAATTAGCTTGGAGAAGGTATAATACTTGATTCTAACTTGTTGTTGATTGTTGAACCTTGAATTGATGATGTCTTTGTTGTCTAGATGAAATTGGATGAATGTTATACATGTTAGGGACATGCTAGCTACAATGTAAACTTGAAATTGTAGTTTCTAGTAACAAACTTGATAAAGGAAATATGTGTAGTTGCTAGAAATTTGAGGAATATGAACATGGTTGAAAACAGTCTTGATTAGGGACTGTTTTTATTGAGAAATTGTATAAACATGTTAAATGAACATAGAACCCTGTTTTGATCATGTTGCTAGGTAAAAAGAAGATTGAATTGAATACATGCGTTGCTGGAAAAATGACTACACCTAATTGAACTAGTTAAATTAGGTAATGGACTGCCTAGTTGATGAATTGGATGTGCAAATGTGATCAAATAGATCAAACTAGGTTCAACGTGATAATGCCCTATTTTAAGAACATTTCTAGGTGAATTATGATGGCCTATACATGTATGAACATGGACATGAATGAAATTGCCATGATATGACCTTGCCAAAATGAGTTAAGAAGCTAGAAATACAACCTAGTGTAATCTGCCCAGAATGCTCTGTTCAGGGCAGTGACTTTCCAAAATCACTACAAATTGTATATAATGAATTTAAGGCTAAAATTTTAATGGAAACACCTTGGTATGTCTAAATTTACTAGGAGAAAACTGAACTGAACTTTGGGTTGTATACTGAAATGTAGAGAAGAAACACTAGGGACAGTGCAAACTGTCCAGTATAACAAGATGCCCTGTCTTTAAGTTAAAAACTGTATTAATTGGCAAAGAACTAAAATGCAAGCCTTATATGGTCATAAATAAAATTTTGTTAGCTTTCCAAAGCTGTAAACCAATTGAAATTTTGACGTACGGAATGAAAGTTTTGCTTGATTTAGTGACTAGAGTGCAAGTTGCCTGGCAGCAGCTGCATAGGCAAATGCACACTGTTTTGTGGCATTTTGTAAACTGACTTGTAAACAGTTTTAGGCCTTGGAATATGCCTTATTTTACATGCACTAGAATGTAGAAAAGTGTAGTTAAGCGTAATGGAAAATGCATATGAGCATGCTGCCCAATATGTGAATGTTATATGCTTGTAGCATTGCTTGATTTAATGACCTTGTCTTGAATTGAATGACCTTGTGAACTTGTATTGTTATGTGTTTTCTTGTAATGTGTTAGAACTAGGATTGAACTTGGTGGAAGAGGAAAGATTGGAACAATCTAAAGCCAAGAACAAAGGAGTGTGGATCCAAGACTAGCTAGCTTGGAGTATTGTGAGTGTAGTTACCTCTAGGGTTAGGACTAGGTCCTAACCAATGTATTCTTGTTATATTCCTGACATGTTAAATAAATCTAATCATGAACTTGACCTAATAAGGGAAGGATGATTAAAGTAATACATGAAACTTGATCCTAGCCTTGAATACGTGTCTATTTCGAATGCTTATGCATGATTAAGTGATAGCATGGATGCTTGTATGTATTATGATGCAATGAGATCAAATGCTAAAGACTTGTTTGAGATATCATAACATCTCATCTTGATGAAATGAAACATGAAACTACTTGACATGTGAGCTATGGATCAATGGCCTAAGGGCCTAATATGAAATGAACTTGCTTGATATGATCTTGATCTTGAAACACTTGAATAATTGGTAAATCGTACAACCTGGTTACTAGTTGGACTAGGTAGAAGGGCATGCCTTAGTGTCTAGAGCTTATTGTGTAAGGGTGGACTAGGTCCAGGGCTAAGGCCCCTATTTGGCGACAGACGGAGGGTACGTATGTGGTCTTTGGCGACAGTAGGAGGGTTGACCAGCACTACAGTGCATCTTGTGGCGACAGTTGGTTGGATACTCGATTACCTATACAAACTAAGTACCAAGGGGGTTGTTTAATGAATAAAAATTGTAATAACAATCCAATAATACATGATACTTGTCTTGAATGCCATGAAATATATGTTACTTGACTTCAAAGCATGACTCCTTGATTTCTTGTTTTGCAAGCATGTGTGCTTGATTCATGAAGTATGACTTCTTGTTGCTTGTACCTTGTGGTCGAATGCTTGATATCCTTAGATAGGATAGTCTTGATGCTTGAAAGCCTAGCTAAGATCAGTCTATTGCATGAAAGCCTTAGCTAGGTCTACACTTGATTAAAAGACATGAAACTTGAAATAACAAATGGATGACTAGTTACTACCTCACTAAGTACATTCTTGTACTTATCACTCTTGTTTCATTCTTCCCAACCTACAGGATAAAGGATACGAGGTTGCTTGATCTTGAAGTTGTTACCTTGAGCAAGAAGCAGCCACACAAGCATAGTTAAAGTATGATTTCATGCTTGTTTTGTATATCTCCTAGAATGGTAGCACTAGACTGTACATAGCTAGATTGAACATGCATCTTGAAACTTGTATATAATGTTTGATGGGCCTACTATGTGGTGAACCTATTGTTAAGTATGTAAAGAACTTAAACTTCTTGAAATGGAATCTTGATGTTGCACAAATTGTGACACTAGATAGTTTGGTGTCTAGTTCGAATGCTTTAGATGAGTAAAAATCAAACATGAGTTTCTTGTATGATAAGTAAGTATGTGATTGCTTGATTGATTCTTGTATAGTATTGTTTGCCATGAACATTGTATTGTATTGTCCTTGCTTGCTTGTTAAGTAACGCTTTCGAGCTGGGTTCCTACTAGCCCGGGAAGGGGGTGTTACATTTTAATTGGTATCAGAGATTTAGGTTTAGTGGATTCTAGGAATAAACCGGGCTATCATGCATCATATATGATACTTGTGCCACCTAGGAGACTTGTATTGAATAGCATGTGTCTTGCTTATTAAATCGAACCCCTAATTGTTCTATTTGAATGTAGAACTTCTGAAACAAGACTTGGTCAGGACAATGAAAGTCCTAAAGGCTCATCGAATAAAGGAGACGATGTGAGGATGGAACAGAATCCTTCACAACAACAAAAGAAAACTCGAGCCCAAGCTGCTGCTCAATAGGAAGCTCCTGCTATCAATCATGTGCAGCAAGAATGTCTCCTAAGTATGAAGAAGATGTTCAATCATCTAGTATCTGCTTTGAAACAAGATCATCCTATTGCTCCTCATGTTGTTGTGCCAACTAGAGCCCCAATTGACAAGCTGGCTCAACACCGGGCCTATACTTTCACTAGCACCGATGAAGCTAATCCTGAAATAGCTAAGTACTGGTTAGAGGTCACTACTCAAATCTTGACCAAGCAATTACCCTGTCCTGATGAATACAAGCTAGAATGTCACATAGCTTTGTTAGTATATGAAGCTTTAAGATGGTGGGAAACCACTACTCTGACTGCTCCTACTGAAGCCGTAACGTGGAAATTATTCCTCGATGAATTCAGGAAGACACATATCAGTGAACAATACCTGGCTGAGCGCCAGAAGCATTTCTTGTACCTGAAGCAAGGTGGCCGACCCATTGAACAATACGTGAGTGACTTTTGCAAGTATTGCAAGTACGAGGTCAGAATACATCAAGACCGAAGCTGATAAATGTCGGATGTTCATCGATGGACTGAATAATGAACTAAGTCCTATTTTCATTGCCTTGGGTATCACTGACTTGCAAAATTTAGTGAATCAGGTTATTCCAACCGAGGTAAAGATGAAGGCCTCTGAAAAACGCAAGAGTTGTAAGTCCTGGAAAGATAAACAATCCAGAAATGACGACAAGCCACATTTGCAGTCAAAGAAAGCTAAAAACTCCAAAGATCACTCTTTGAATTGCACTCATGTTCAGAAGAGCAATTACATACCAAAACCTCAAACGGTAATCAAGTCTTCAGCCTCGATCATCTCTATTGATAGTATGGGGAATTTTGGTAAAGTTGTTCAATATCCTACTTGCAAGTTCTGTCAGAAGCACCACACCTGGCAATGCAGAACTCAACAGAATTTGTGTTTCTTATGTGGAGCCTCCGATCATTATATCTGGGATTGTCCTCAAAATCCTAACAAGGTTCCAACCCGAACTTTTGTATATGTTGGTTCAGCTCAGTCTAACTAAAATAAGGGCCCGAGACAAGCTCAGTCCGGGAATCAAAGCAAGGGTAGAGGCCAACATTTGGCACCTACACACCAAGAATCTCGAGCCCCTGCTCGAATCTACCACATTCATGGGAAAGAGGAAGAAGAAGCACCCGATTTTATCACAGGTACTGTTGAATTAAATTCAAGTCCTGCATATACTTTGATTGATCCGGGATCTACCCACTCCTTTATATGTTCTTCCTTGATTGCCAAGTTAAACTTAAAACCCGAACTTGTTAAAACTAGCCTTGCAGTTTCGAACCCTATAGGGGAAAATATGCCCATTAACTTCTTTTGCAAGCAATGTCCTATAAGCATTCGAAATGTACCTTTTCCTATGGACCTTTATGTCTTGCCTTCTTGTGAATTCGATCTAGTGTTAGGACTAGATTGGCTAATCTAACATGAAGCTTGGACAGATTTCCAAAATAGGAGATTGTATCTCTGAGGTTTAGGAAAAGAATCAATCCTCCTAATTGATAGAAAACCGACATCAATCTTTTCTGCCATGACTATGCAAGATGAATTTGAATTCGGCTTACCTAGTATGCCAATTGTGTCTGAATTCATTAATGTTTTTCCCGAGGAACTCCCTGGTCTCCTTCCAACCAAAGAAGTAGAGTTCGGGATTGAAGTTCAACCTGGAACAACTCTAGTGTCCATCACACCCTATCGAATGGCACATGTTGAATTGAAAAAACTCAAGAAGCAACTCCAAGAGCTACAAGATAATGGCTTTATTCAGCCTAGCTCATCTATATGGGGTGCTCCAGTCTTGTTCGTGAAGAAGAAAGACGGGACAATGATACTCTGTATCGATTACAGACAATTGAACAAGCTTACTATCAAGAATCGGTATCCTCTCTCAAGGATAGAAGATCTTTTTGATCAACTCAAGGATGCTTTGGTGTTCTCAAAGATCGATCTTCGATCGAGATATTATCAAATGAGGGTAAAAGAAGAATATGTACCTAAGACATCCTTTTGTACTCGATATGGCCACTTCGAATTCCTTGTAATGCCATTCGGATTAACGAATGCGCGGGCTGCTTTCATGGACCTCATGAACCGTGTATTCAAGCCCTATCTTGACAACTTTGTGGTTGTCTTCATCGATGACATCTTGGTGTAGTCTCGGAATAAGGAAGAACACTCCGAACACCTTCGAATTGTAATACAAACTCTCAGAGAACGTCAATTGTTTGCAAAGTTCTCCAAGTGTGAATTTTGGCTATTGGAAGTCTCGTTCCTTGGCCATGTCATCTCGGCAAAAGGAATTAAAGTAGACCCGAGCAAAATTAGATCCATCATGGATTAGAGACCTCCGAGGAATGTTGGTGAGGTCAGAAGCTTTCTCAGTTTAGCCGGATATTATCGGCAATTTGTCAAAGGATTCTCATCCATTTCCGCAAGCTTGACTAAGCTAACTCGCAAAGATACGCCTTTTCTTTGGTCAGAGAACCAACAACGAAGCTTCGATCAACTTAAACAAGCTTTGACTCATGCACCAATTCTTATCCAACCAGAATCGGGTAAAGAATTCACTGTCTATAGTGATGCATCTCATTTAGGACTAGGATGTGTCCTAATGCAAGATGGAAAAGTGGTAGCTTATGCTTCAAGGCAACTAAAACTACAAGAGTCAAACTATCCAACACACGATCTAGAATTGGCAGCTATCGTGTTTGCTCTCAAGATATGGAGACATTACTTGTACAGGGAGAAATGTAACCTGTTCACAGATCACAAGAGTCTCAAATACCTCTTGACTCAGAAAGATTTGAATTTGAGACAAAGAAGATGGCTAGAATTGCTTAAAAACTACGATTTGGTTATCGACTACCATTTAGGGAAAGCAAACATGGTTGTTGATGCCCTTAGTCACAAATCATACTCGGGTAAACCTCTAAATCTAAATTCTAGAATATTTCAATCGAATTTGAACTTTCTTGGAACGCAAGAAAGCTATTCGAACACCTTACATGTTTTGCAAGTAACTACTCGAAAATTTACCATAATGATCTTGTTCTTTCATTTGTAGCTTCCTTGGCTATCAATTCTCATTTTCGTTTATCCAAAGGACGAAAATTCTTGTTTGAACTTCAAGTTCAATCTAGCTTCATCTCGAGAATTAAAGAACTCCAGCAAACTTATTCAGATCTTCAAAAGATCATATCTAAGCTAGAGTCTGAGTCTAATTCTGACTACTCCCTCTAGTCAAATGGACTCCTCTATTTCAAGGATAGAGTATGTGTTCCTAACAATGAGGGACTAAAACAAGAAATGCTACAAGAAGCTCACCAAAGCTCATTCTCGATTCACACGGGATCTATTAAGAAGTACAAGGATCTTAAGCCACTATACTAGTGGCCGAGCATGAAATCAGCTATCACAGACTTTGTATCGAAGTGTCTAACTTTTCAAAGAGTTAAAGTCAAGCATCGAGTTCCTACTGGATTGATCTAACCTATCGAATTCCCTCAGTGGAAATGGGATCGGATTACAATGGACTTTGTTACTGGTCTTCCTTCCACTCCAAGAAAGAATGATGTTGTATGGGTTATTATTGATAGATTCACAAAGTCTACTCACTTCATCCCTGTTCGAATGAACATGAGCTTGGAAGCCTTAGCCGAGCTATACATCCATGAAGTAATTCGATTACACGGTGTACCTATAGCTATAATCTCTGATTGTGATCCTAGATTTTTTTCTCGATTCTGGAGTTCTTTGCAGAAGGCTCTAGGAGCTAAAGTGCATCTTAGTACAGCCTTCCATCCTCAATCAGATGGACAATCTGAAAGAATCATCCAAGTGCTGGAAGATATGTTACGTGCTTGTGTAATAGACTTCGAAAAGAATTGGGAGAAATCTCTACCTCTTGTAGAGTTTGCTTACAACAATAGCTATCAGACATCTATACAGATGGCTCCCTTCGAAGCTCTATACGGAAGAAGATGTAGAACTCCCTTGTGCTGGTATAAATTGGGAGAAAGCAAGGTTTTAGGACCTTAATTGCTCAGAGAAACCGAAGAACAAGTGAAGATCATACATGGTCGATTAAAGGCAGCTTTCGATAGGCAAAAAGCTTATGCTAACTTAAAAAGGAGAGGCATCCAGCATAATGTTGGGGACAAGGTCTTCCTCAAAGTATCTCCTTAGAAGAAAGTCCTTCAATTTGGAAGAAAAGGAAAGCTCAGCCCTCGGTTTATCAGACCATTTGAAATCATTGAAAGAATTGGTCCATTGGCTTATCGATTAGCACTTTCTAGTGAATTCGATAAGATCCACAATGTCTTCCATGTATCGATGCTCAGAAGATATAGGTATGATGAATCTCAAATTCTTGAGCCCGAAGAGGTGGAATTGAATCTCGATCTATCTTATGAAGAAGTGCCTATTCAGATACTTGACAAGGAAGTCAGAAGACTTCGAAACAAGAATGTTCCTCTTGTCAAAGTCTTGTGGAGAAATCACAAGGTTGAAGAGGCAACATGGGAATCTGAAGATGTCATGAAGAAGCAATATCCTCACCTATTTGATTTAGGTAAATTCGAGGATGAATTTATTTTAAGGGTAGGAGAATTGTAACACCCTAAAATTGGCCTAGAAATGTTACCACTATTTAAACTATAGGAAAATTGAATATATGTGGTAACCAATTTAAAGAAAATTTAACATTGGCCATTCTTAAAGTCTAATAAGTAAAATTGAACCAAATTGAATTGATGTGAAAACTAGGAGGCATAAATGAAAGGATGAAAATGTGAACATGCAAAATCCTATAGATTGCATGTCAAATAGAAATTAGATCAAGGCCTTGACACATGTCCTCATTGGAGGAGAACATGTGCCATTTAGGATGATGACTCATGGCTAGGGAGGAAAATAACTAAAAATATGGTCATCTTCCTCCCCAATATCATCCATTGTGGCCGAACCATAGAGAGAGAAAGGGGAGAGAAAATTTCATGCAAACACCTTCAATTCAAGCTTCTTGATTCATCCATTGATCAAATTAGCTTGGAGAATGTATAATACTTGATTCTAACTTGTTGCTGATTGTTGAATCTTGAATTGATGGTGTCTTTGTTGTCTTGATGAAATTGGATGAATGTTATACATGTTAGGGACATGCTAGCTTCAATGTAAAATTGAAATTGTAGTTTCTAGTAACCAACTTGATAAGGGAAATATGGGTAGTTGCTGGAAATTTGAGTAGTTGCTGGAAATTTGAGGAATATGAACATGGTTGAAAACAATCTTGATTAGGGACTGTTTTTATTGAGAAATTGTGTAAACATGTTAAATGAACATAGAACCCTATTTTGATCATTTTGCTAGGTAAAAATAAGATTGAATTGAATACATGTGTTTCTGGAAAAATGACTACACCTAATCGAACTAGTTAAATTAGGTAATGGACTGCCTAGTTGATGGATTGGATGTGCAAATGTGGTCAAATAGATCAAACTAGGTTCAACATGATAATGCCCTATTTTAAGAACATTTCTAGGTGAATTATGATGTCCTAGACATGTATGAACATGAACATGAATGAAATTTTCATGATAGGACCTTGCTAAAATGAGTTAAGAAGCTAGAAATACAACCTAGTGTAATCTGCCCAGATTGCTTTGTTCTGGGCAGTAACTTTGAAAAATCACTAAATATTGTATGTAATGAATTTAAGTTTGAAATTTTTATGCAAAAAAGCTTGATATGTCTAAAATCACTATGAGAAAACATAACTGAACTCTGGGTTGTATACTGAAATGTAGAGAAGAAACACTAGGGACAGTGCAAACTGTCCAGTATAACAAGATGCCCTATCTTTAAGTTAAAAACTCTATTAATTGGAAAAGAACTAAAATTAAAGCCTTATATGGTCATTAAGACAATTTTGTTAGCTTTCCAATGGTGTAAACCAATTGAATTTCTGACGTACGGAATGAAAGTTATGCTTGATTTAGTGACTAGAGTGCAAGCTGCCTGGCAGCAGCTGCATAGGCAAATGCACACTGTTTTGTGGCATTTTGTAAACTATCTTGTAAACAGTTTTAGGCCTTGGAATATGCCTTATTTTACATGAAATATAATTTAGAAAAGTGTAGTTAAGTGTAATGGAAAATGCACATGAGCACGTTGCCAATATGTGAATGTTATATGCTTGTAGCATTGCTTGATTTAATGACCTTGTCTTGAATTGAATGACCTTGTGAACTTGTCTTGATATGTGTTTGCTTGTAATGTGTTAGAACCAGTATTGAACTTGGTGGAAGATGAAAGATTGGAACAATCTAAAGCCAAGAACAAAGGAGTGGGGGTCCAAGACTAGCTAGCTTGGAGTATTGTGAGTGTAGTTACCTCTAGGGTTAGGACTAGGTCCTAACCAATGTGTTCTTGTTATATTCTTGACATGTTAAATGAATCTAATCATGAACTTGACCTAATAAGGGAAGGATGATTAAATTAATACATGAAACTTGATCCTAGCCTTGAAGACGTGTCTATTTCGAATGCTTATGCATGATTAATTGATAGCATGGATGCTTGTATGTGTTATGATGCAATGAGATCAAATGCTAAAGTCTTGTTTGAGATATCATAACATCTCATCTTGATGAAATGAAACATGAAACTACTTGACATGTGAGCTATGGCTCAATGGCCTAAGGGCCTAATATGAAATGAACTCGCTTGATATGATCTTGATCTTGAAACACTTGAATAATTGGTAAATCGAACAACCTTGGTAGCTAGTTGGACTAGCTAGAAGGGCATGCCTTAGAGTCTAGAGCTCATTGTGTAAGGGCGGACTACGGTCCAGGGCTAAGGCCCCTATTTGGTGACAGACAGAGGGTATGTATGTGGTCTTTGGCGATAGTAGGAGGGTTGACCAGCACTACGGTGCATCTTGTGGTGATAGTTGGTTGGAGACTCGATTACCTATACAAACTAAGTACCAAGGGGGTTGTTTAATGAATAACAAATGTAATAATAATCCAATAATACATGATACTTGTCTTGAATGCCATGAAATGTATGTTACTTGACTTGAAAGCTTGACTCCTTGATTTCTTGTTTTGCAAGCATGTGCGCTTGATTCATGAAGTATCACTTCTTATTGCTTGTACCTTATGACCGAATGCTTTATATCCTTAGATAGGATAATCTTGATGCTTGAAAGCCTGGCTAAGATCACTCTACTGCATGAAAGCCTTAGCTAGGTCTACACTTGATTAAAAGACATGAAACTTGAAATAACAAATGGATAGACTAGTTACTACCTCACTAAGTACATTCTTGTACTTATCACTCTTGTTTCATTCTTCCCAACCTACAGGATAAAGGATACAAGGTTGCTTGATCTTTAAGCCTGTTACCTTGAGTAAGAAGCAGCTCACACGAGCATAGTTAAAGTATGATTTCATACTTGTTTTGTATATCTCCTAGAATGGTGGCACTAAATTGTACATAGCTAGCTGGAACATGCATTTTGAAACTTGTATATAATGTTTGATGGGCCTACTATGTGGTGAACCTATTGTTAAGTATGTAAAGAACTTAAACTTCATGAAATGGAATCTTGATGATGCACAAATTGTGTAAATTGATTTGGAATGATCTAATACTTGATCTAGTTTGCCTTAATAGCATTCGAATGCTTATTTGTGTACATGTCTTGTTTGAATTGGATATGTGATGATCAAACCACAATACTTGTCTTCCATTCGAATAGCCTAGTGTATGTTTAAGTGATTGCCGAATGGTTTGTGTGAGTATATGCCTTGATGTATATGCTATGTATGCTTGTATAGGATGATTGCCGAATGCATAGGGTTAGTATAAGGCTTGAATAAACTAGTTACATTCCTTGTGTATGCTTTGGGTGTTATGGCTGAATGGTTAGGTATGGAAATAAGCTTGAATAGAATTAGGTACATGTAATTTGAATGTTCAAGAATCATGTTAGAAATTTAAGGATAAAACGTACATGTATAAAACTAGGGACCATTGAATTAAAATGAAACCAAGTTACCCCTAGGTAATTCGAATAGGATGGATTGTGAAAGATTTAATGTTGTAATATGAATCAGGTAAGTAATAACTTGTAATGTAAGCAGGAATGAAGATAGTTTGGTGTCTAGTTCGAATGCTTTAGATGAGTAAGAATCAAACATGAGTTGCTTGTATGATAAGTAAGTATGTGATTGCTTGATTGATTCTTGTATTGTTTGCCATGTTCATTGTCTTGTATTGTCCTTGCTTGCTTGTTAAGTAACGCTTCCGAGCCGGGTTCCTACTAGCCCGGGAATGGGGTGTCACAGTAAGTGTTGCGCGTAATAAATGCTCCACAATTGTGCAAGTGTACACGTCGCAAGTTATAGTATAAAAGATATCGTCTCCATAGGGATTGGTGCCACTTCAAGAATCTAGTCTCTTGCACTATAAAAAGTAAAAACACAAATAGGCGATTGTAGGAGTTTTAACTAACAACTAAACTAGAAAGCAATAAAGTAAAAGAAGATGTAATCAAAAGAGAGAGAATAGGCCAGGTTATCGTGAGTTGAGGAGTGATAGCCAATTGGATCGTCTTGGTAAAAGAGTGCAAGGGCAACTCAGTTGCCGTGGCAACTTGCGCAACGGGGTTGCCTTGGAAACTAATCAACGGTTGCCTGGGCAACTGTTTGGGCGGCTGGGCAGCAACTTCAAGGTTTATCAGAGCATTCTTCAATGGTTTCTTCTTATCCCTAAGTCGAAACTCTAGCTAATTGTGTATGCCTTGACAATACATCCCTGCGTGAATCAAGGGTGAACAACAACCAATCTTGCGCTCCTCTTAGCCGTTGAAATCCTTAACTTGTTCCTAATTTGGATTAATCTTCACCGTCAATAGATTGAATAAAGACCATACTCATTCGTTTCTTGAATCTAACTCTCCCGATATTAGATAAATAGATATAGGTACGAGATCCTCTCCCAATTCACTCGCAAACAAGAATAAAAACCAAGAATGAGTAAACCTTGAATTGAAAGTGCAAACTCTTATTACCTAAACAAAATCCAATTGTATCTCACAACCACAAAACACAATAACCTTAGCCAAATAGATTTAGTTCATGGCTAGGTTCCAAAGAAACACAAAACCAATAATCCCTAACATAAACCTAATCGAACAAGAAAGAAAAATGTGAAGAATGGTCAAAAGCCCTTGTCGAAATCTCTCCCTTTTTTTCTCTTTTGGAGTTTGACGGCTTGGTCTCCTTTAAATAGGAGATGGCTAGGTCAAAGTCTTTCTTGAGGTTTGGTAACTTCAAATTTAAGTAGGACAAAAATGCTTACTAGACTTGAATGAGATAGAAGAATTTTTTTTGCACTAGCTTACAACAATGTTAGGCTCTATAAAGAGATGAAAATATGGCATGGCAAGAAGCTATTACAGCGGCAATTCTTACCAGGGCAACTGGTGCTTCTCTATAATTCTCAACTTAGACTTTTTCTAGGCAAACTGAAGTCAAGATGGTTCAGGCCATTAAAGGTAGTTAAACCCTATTCTCATGGGGCTATTGTGATCAAATCAACTACGGATGGATGTGAGTTTAAGGTCAATGGATAGAGATTGAAGCACTACGTTGGTACTCATGTTGAGTGTGATAAGAGAGTGGTATCCTTAGAAGATGCATGAGAGTGCTCTTTCTAAGTGTTTTTAATTTTATTGTTCAATTATTTTATTTTTTATTTTATTTTTCTTTAAATTTTGTTTTTATCTTTTCTTTTTATTTTTGTTTTATTTTGATTTAGTTTTTATCTTTATTTAATAATTAGCCTTTTGTTTTTGTTTTGTTTTTGAATTTTAGGATAAGAGTTTCAAAAGAGGAGTTGGGCTATGAGATAGAATTTCATTTGAATAAAAAACTATCCTAAAGAAGGTGGGAAGTCGGCAGTTTTTAGGGGATTTAAACACCCCATTGAAAATTTTCACCCAAATTTTCATTCCCTCCTTTTCTAACCCTATCCGTGCATCCCACTCTTCCCCCATCATTGTTTTTATTTTCCCCCATTGGTGATACATCAATCCATCCTTTTTACTAACCTTTCACTCCACCTTTAATTTCTCATTATAACCCATATTCTTCATCTTCTTCATTTACTCTTCTCCCACTCTTGAAACTCCTTTAGCTTTTCTTGTTTTCTTTTCTTTTTCAATCAGGAACCAAACACCATAGCCAAGAATTTGAAAACCATTCCCGACGCAAGTTCTTCACAAGCAATCGAGCCATCTTTTCGTTGTTTTGCTTCACCAGCAATTGAGCAAAGATTCAAGAAGAAGTTTACCACTAGAAAGGTTTAGGAGGAGCAAGGGTTCGCCTATGATCTCTTCAAACCAAAATATGGTATTGAAGATTCTGTCTACACCATTGTTGCGGATCATAAGTGGAAAATCTTTTGCGAATAGCTAGCATCGTGGAACGTCTCATGGGTAAGGGAGTTTTATTCTCATGTTTCTAATCCGGATAATCCTTGTGTCTATGTGTGTGATAGGGCTATTCTTCTTCATGCCTCCGCTATCAACGCATACTATGGGTTGTTTTCCATACGTGACGAGCATACCGAGTTTGTGAATAATATCACCGCGGAAGAGGTGGATAAAGTCCTCAAGGATCTCAATGGAATGATGGAGAATTGAAAGGCACAGTGAATCGAGTCTTGTTGAAACCCATGGCCAAGTTTTGGAATAACTTCCTTAAAACTCGTTTGATGCCCACAACTCATAACACTATTGTTTCTTACTCTAGTTTATTGTTGCTACATTATATTTTGCATAATCGTACTATTAACATTGGATAGATTATTGTTGATGAAATTTATGCTTGTAGCAAGAAGGATGTGAGGGCGGACTATTACATTTATGATGCTTATGAAGCAATTTGGAGTTTGAGGTGTACTAATGTAACGCCACGATTTTTGGCCTTGGGGTTAGCTAGGTAGAATAGATGGTTCGGGTGAACCAGATTAGTCGGTTCGAGTTAGTTTCAGGAATTAGTTTTTAATAAATGTTTCAATGTGAAATAAAATATAGAAAAATGTTGGAAAATACCTAATTAATATATCGAGGGTTTTGGTAAACTTAATTTGGTAAAATAAATTCAGATTTTATAGCATTTTGGACTGGTAACTAAAATGTAAGTTTTCAAAACTATTTTGGTGACTAAATCATAAAAGGGTCAAAACTTAGAATCTTTAAGGATCTAATTTACCAATATTTTTAATCATACTTTTCCCTTAATTTAGACTATTTTAAATGGTTTTTAAATGATTATTAAACAAAATAGATTTAATTAATTTTGTTTTATTAGCTAAATTCATTTTTCTCACGTAACTACTTTTGCTCTCAATTTTCCTACTTTTCTTATTCTAAAATGATCAGGAATCAACTTTTTGATTTCATTTTGATTACACAATTGATTCCTTCGATTTCTACATCAAACCTTACTTGTTTTCTTGGGGATTTCACTCAAGTCATGCCAATTAAGGGAGAAGCCAACCATTAGAGGTGATTGTTGTTTCTCTCTTCTAATTAAAGGTTCTTTACTGAAATTCTCAAGTTCTTGATCCTTTACAATCAATTTTTGTTATGTGTTGATGATTAAATCAAGATTTAAAAGGGTTAAAGTGGGTTTAATAAGAAATTGGAAGATCTTTGTTATAAATCTGAGTTATGGTGATTTAGATTGATTTATATAATGTTATTAATGAGACTGAATGTTATAATGATGGCATTGTAATAGGAATCCCAAAACTAATTGGATTACTAATTTCCTAGGTTGTGAATAGTTAGATTTTGAGGTGTTTATGGTGTTAGAAGGTTGTTGGAGGTATAAGGTGTGGGTTAAAGTGTTTTTAGATGTTATTTGATGTGGTTTAGGTGTTCAAATTGATAGGTTGTGGCTGGACTTTGTTTAGATTGTGTTTGGTGATGTTTTCAGTTGTTTTAGGAAGGCGTTTGATGGTTTGTAGTGAGGCAAAGTTGGGGGTTGATGTTTCTGTGATTATGGATGCATAATGATGCATTAATCCTCTGTTGTTATGTGGTTAAAACATGGGAGATTGATCCTACAACAATTGGCAAAGTTTCAGAAGCTTTGGACGCTTGATTTCACATCGGCAAGTGAGGCTTTGTGTTGTCGGTGAGTGGAAACAAGATTTAAAGCTTTATAAAGGTTTGAAAGTGATTTTGGGAGTTTAGATTAAGCTTGAAACACTTGTATAAGCTTATAAGTAAGTATTGTACATTCTTACTCTTGTTTTCAATTTTGTAAAATACATTATCATGGTCTTGCTAATGGTTTTGATTACCTATTGTTATATGCATGTTTTAGCAATGAAAGATGTTGCAAATGATCATATGTTGATGATTTATGAGTATCGAAAATGGTTTGCAAAAGGATTTAGAGTGTGCTAAAATACATGGTTTAATGTATTGGAAATTGGTTTGATTGATGCATATGTAAAATAGTGAGGAAACATGTTTTAAATTGAGTATATTGGCAAGTGACAATGCTTAAAAGCTATCGGATATAGTTGGCTAGCCATAGGTTTTAAAGCACACTATAAGAAGTCGCCTCATGTGTGTCGAGGGGTTGCTCCACCATGGGAACCGCAGTGGTTGAGGGGTAATTGCTTAGAAATCTCCCGTTGGAGGATTTATACATCATAACCGTTGAGGGGTAGTAGTACCATGCTCCAGTTCAAAGATGTATGTGTAAGTGGTTGAAGGAACAACTTGGGAAATTAGTGTATCTGATGTGTTTTCTTTAAATAGAAAGGTTTTGTTTTGGGTCACTCTAATGCCAATATATGAATTAATGTATCATGATAAATGCATTATGTTGTATAAAGTGATTTATACATGTTGTGCTCCTTAAGCATTGCTATTGGAAGAATAAGCATGTGAAGGCTTAAGTTGAGGTTTGCTAAAAGGTTTATGCTAGAAATCCAAGATACATGTTAGCATATGTTGTATGCATATTTTTGAAATGTTAGAAGAAGTATGAGATGTTTTGGTATGATATACATTACATTATTTGAAGCAAAAGGTTTTAATGCATTGATGAGTGTTTTTGGGTAATCCCTCACTAGGCATTTTATGCTTACGCTCTCTATTCTCATCAATGCAGATAAGTAGACTTTTGAGGTGGCAAGAAAACAAGAAGGAATCCAAGAGTTGAACTTTCTCAAGTATGGTTTTAGAAAAGCTTAGTAGTAATAAGTGGCAATGTGACCAAGTTGTGATTGGGAGGGTTGTTTTGGTACTCCCTATTTTGGACATGTTTCCTTTGGTGTTTTGAGTTTGTATATTGGTTTATGTTTCAAATTGAGGGATTTGGGAAGATTAAACTATGTTGGGTAGATTCCATGCCTTTAGGTCTACCTTATTGAATTGCTTTTGCTTCCATAGCGCCATGCTTGCATATACCGGTGGTATTTTGTAGTCTTTAGTTGATATAATGTTTATATGTTGAGAAAAGCATGTTTGATGGGGCCTAAGTGTCATATGTTTGGCCAATAGGTCATTACAGGCCCAGTCATACCGATACAGGTCCTCAGGGATCGGTACACGTGGTCTAATAAGGCTCAATGATTGTGCAAAAATGTACAAGGGTACCGGTACGCCTAACCTCGTATCGGTACGCCCCTTGTTATTTACTCTAGGTTTCGGTACATGAGAAAATTTTTTGATACGCAATTTAGTTACTGGAATTCTTGTGTTTGAAAATGTATCACTCGTACCGATACGGGCTAGGGGTGTACTGGTACCGAGTTAGTTGTTTCTGGCGAATGCCTCGATGAAGCTTGTCTCTTTGCAAATTTGTAATTATTTATTGTTTATGCAATTAAATGAGTTTGGATTATTGTTTTAAGTTGAAATTTAACCGGCATGCATATAATATGATTAATTGAGGTTTGGTAACTTCAAATTTAAGTAAGCCCTCACAGTTTTCCAGTTTTGCAATTTGGTCCCAAAATTGCAATCACGCCTAATTGGATGTCGATTCGAGGCCTGATTCAAACGATAACTTATCCATTGATGGTATGCTCACCCTAGGGTTTAAAAATACATCTAGGCAAGATAAAAAGGAAACAATGGCACTAGTTTCACATAACTTGTTCGGGTTTGTTTTGGCAAACCCAATGCAGCTCGCTCGGTTTGGTTTGGCGTCTAGGTCAGGTCAAGGGGGTTACAACTAACCTCAAGAACTAGTGATAAATCTCCATTCAAGCTTCATGATTACTCTTCTTGTTCTGAAATTCTTGGATAATCCTCATATAACAACACATACAATATACATTAATTAACCGTATACTTTAACTAATTTACAAGGTCAAAATGCGTAAAAACAACTTCCCATGTTCGAATTTAGCAAAACGGGCTACAAAAATGGACAGGGCATCAAAAAACCCTGGGTAGGGTCCCCCAAAAAAAGTCAATGGTCAGTCAACACCGATCAAAACTGGTCAAGACTGTATGACGATCTAGTGTGGTGTAGGTGCACGACAACATGGTGCACCTTCAAGAGCGCGATCTAGTGTGGCACGACATATAGACTCAAACCGACATGGTTTTGGTAGGGTAGTCTGATGGTGGTCTCTATTTTTTATTTTGGATGTTAGAACATGGCTAACTGAAAAAACTCCAAATCTTCTTTTTCTTAACCCCCTCCAATGAAAACTCCAACAGCAATTCTGAGACCATCAACCAACTCATCTCGGCGAGATGAACGCGATGGTGTTTGAGGTGTCCTAAATGGAAGATCATGTTCTAGTATATCAGAGTTGGAAGTTTGGAGAAGAAAAAATGAAAATAGAGAGAAACGGAAGAGAGAATAAGAGAAATTATGCATAAGGGATTAATATAATATTTGAATAAATGATTATAACTCTGTAATTAACATTAATTAAATACATGCATTAGTAATCGATATCTTAATGTCTTCTAAGCTTTAGGGATTGAATAAAGTTCTGAAATGTTGTATGTCAGTAGAATGGTACGAACTCATGAGTAAGGTATCAATATAGGCTTCAGTCGTATCGGTACACGATTGGGGGCCGTATCGATATGGGTCGACCTGTATCTATACTTGGGAAATTTAATTGAAAGAAATGGATGGCTAAAAAGTAAGGGAATTGAGAATTGAGGGCCATGGTATTGGGATGGGTAAATCACACCCATAGCCCTCAATTCTCAATTCCTTTACTTTTTAGCCATCCATTTCTTTCAATTAAATTTCCCAAGTATAGGTACAAGTCGACCCATATCGATACGGCCCCCAATCGTGTACCGATACGACCGAAGCCTATACGATACCCTACTCATGAGTTCGTACCATTCTAGTGACATGCAACATTTCAGAACTTTATTCGATCCCTAAAGCTTAGAAGACATTAAGATATCGATTACTAATGCATGTATTTAATTAATGTTAATTACAGAGTTATAATCATTTATTCAAATATTTATCGATATTAATCCCTTATGCATAATTTCAATTCAAGCATGTCAATTCCGTACTACTAGCACTCATGCATCACCACATGAAATTCAATCACTTATCAAAATATTTATACGAATATCTAAATGACCCTACATGGTCTCTAAAGGCCCTACGAGTCACGTCATAGCCTTACACATCATCATGCATCTCATAAATATCATGTCATGTATTGTCGGTCTTTGAACATGCTTATTTTTTATCTTTTTATTTTGCAACCACTAGTAAACAAGATAATTAAATTTATGATGATTATGAAGCATTTCGGAGTTCGAGGTGTACTAACCTCGAGCACTAGCGATACATCTTCATTTAAGCTTCAAGATTACTCTGCTTGATCCGATATTCAATCTCGAATAATCCTCATATAACAAATAATACAATATATATTAATTAACCACATACTTTAACTAATTTGCAAGGCCAAAATGCATAAAAACAACTTACCGGGTTCGAATTTGTGGAAACGGGCTGCATAAATGGACTTAGGGCGTCGAAAAACTCCAGGTAGGTTCCCCAAAAAAATTCAACGGCCGGTCAACGCCGATAAAAACTAGTCAAAGGTGTAGGTGATTTGGTGTGGCGCAGGTGCATGGCAGCATGGTGCACCCTCAAGAGCGCGGTCTGTTGTGGAGCGACGCATAGACTCAGACCTACATGTTTTTGGCTGGGGAGTCCGATTGTGGTCTCCGTTTTTTATTTTGGACGCTAACACATGGCTAACTCGCAAAAACTGAATCTTCTTTTTTCTTCACCCCTCCAACGACAACTCCGACAACAATTTCGAGACCACCGACTCGTCTCGAAGAGATGAACGCGATGGTGTATGAGGTGTTGTAAATGGACGATCGAATTCTGGTAAACCAAAGTTGAAAGTTTAAGGAATAAAAAAAGAAAATAGAGAGAAAAGGAGGAGAGAATGAGAGAAATAAAAAATAATTTTCTTCCCCATTAGTCATCTCTAATTCAAAAAATATTGAGATGGGTAAATCGCACCCATAATCCCCAACCCTAAATTCCCTTACTTTTTAGTCATACATTTCTTTCAATTAAATTTTCCATGACTTAATTCTTCAATTTAATGTTTAATATTAAATTACCTAACCTCGATCCAAGATCCGATAACTAACCCAAAAATTGGATCGTTACATCAATTTTGTCCTCAAAGTTATTTAATTGCATCAATTTTCCCTTTGGCCGACGTTGACTGTTACAGTGCTAATGTGGTACATAACGTGCTAACATGGCGCTCAATGATGCTGACATAACAATACTCATTGTAATGATGACATGGCAGAGGGGCTAAATTGATTTCTTTAACTAGATTCAAGGGCATAATTGATTTTTTTCGAGTTCGTGGACATAATTGATTTTAATTGAAAGTTCAATAGCTTATTTAATATTTAACCTAGAAGAATAAGAAATTAACTTAAAAAATGGAATTTAAGAAATTATTAAAATTTTAAAAATATCAAAATCAGATAAACAATTTGCTTAAAATAAAATTTAATTTAATTTATTCATTTAGTTTTGAATAAGATTGGATAAATAATTTGGTTTTTCGAGTTGAACTTTTACAAATGGAATATATGAAAAATAAATTAACAATTTGGTGTAAATATCCTTTGGGTCTCTAATAATTTTAAAAATAAGCAAAATGAGAACTCTTACAAAAAAATTAAAATATCTGGCAATTTTTTAAAATATCATAATTTAAAATTTTGCATAATGGTTTATAGTGGTTCGACTTCTAAACCAAGTCTACCTCTACTACCTTAGTTTCTCCACTAATGATTTTCTACAAATTCACTAATTTGTCTTTCCTTTTTCTAGGCTCAAGAAGATAACCTTTACACAACCTCAAATCTTATACCCCAAAGCTTTTAGAATGCCCTCACAAAAGAGAATACAAATTACAAGGCATAGAGTTTTTATACAATTTAGCTCTCACTTTAATTTTTCAAACCTATCTCTCCACATTTTTGTTATATAAAAAATAATTCAAAACTAAGTTTAAAATCACTTTTAAGTTCAATATAATAATGGAGAAAATACCAAATAAAAAAATTTACATGAAAGAATTTTAAAATTGGCTCTCCCTTAATCAAGCAACAAAATAATGGTAGTCCAAACATTCAAGAGAAATATTGAATTTCAAATAAATAAATAAGATAAAATAAAAGAAATTCAATTTAAATATTTCATATATCAAAATACATCAATAGGCACACAAAGAATGGAAAAAAATGTCAAAAAATTGTCACTTTTTTGGTTGATTGTCGTATCGATACAATAAAGGTTGTACTGTTACCGAGAGCACAAACTAGCAAAAATGCAGAACATCAACTCAAATAGCCTTACAACTTAGTCTTAAGTTCATACAAAGGCTCTAAGAAATCCTAGATACACATTTTGATCATTTTTCAACAAAATAACATGTTTCACAAAATACAACATTTAAAACATAGAAAACATGGTTTCACCAAGATTCAACCAAATATTACAAGTTTAAGGCTAAAAACATAGATATGAGCATAAAATGCCAAAAACATGTAACTTGTGCAATTAGAGACTCCCCCTAACTATATGCAATAATGCAGAACATAGAGTCACACAAACATGTTTAGATCATTATGAAAAAAATAGACATGAAAAGATGATCAAGTAATTGCATCAAACTTAAATTTACCACTTGAACCAAGGTAGGATGTTAACCATCTCCTTCTTCAAGTGTCATTCTCCCTTGTGTGTCAAGAGCTCTCAAATTTTTGACATTGATCATCAATGCTCAAGCGCACCAACAAAAGACAATCATTTTTGTTTTGGTATCCAAATTGCATTGGATCCATTGGCATTAATCTCAAAAACTTTAGTTCCCTTTCGAATCCATTTTTCACTGTCTTCCATTTTCTTTGAAGAAATAAGTCCCTTAGGGACCAAAATTGTCACACCACAAAAACTGGTCTAGTCGAAATTAGGTTCTAGTGATCGAAAATTTTGTACCGGCTATGCCCGAATGATATAATCACTCAATCCTTGTATCCAATTTTGAAGTAATGAAATTTAATTGGACTTAATTGAAGTGGTTGGACATTTTTGTAAGGAATGAAAGTCTTTTTAGTGACTAAATTGTAAAAATTCAAAGTTTATGGATAAAAGTGTAAACTATGAAAACTTGAGGGACCACCCTCGTAATTATACCAATTAGAGGTGTGAGTCACCTCCTTGCTTATTTCAACCCACGTGAAATTGGCTACCTTATTAGGAAAAGATGAAGGCTTGTATTAGAGAAAGGAAAAGAAGAAGTGATTGAATATAAAATTATTTTAAAGGTTTCCTTCCAAGCTAGGAAATCTTTTAATTGGTTGCTTGGAAGGCAACCATCATAAGGGATAAAGCTATACGGCTAAATAAGGAAGGTAAAGGGGAATGAAACTTATTACTATAGTTACCGAGGCATTAGCTTTCCTCTTTCATTATCCTTTCACCAAGCTAAGCAAGCACCTCCATTATCATCTTCAAGCTTAAGCTCAAGCATGCACCTCAATCCAATCTTTGTTCTTTGTTTGATTTCAATACACCATTTGAAAGCTTGTAGATTGGTAAGTAAAACTCCTATGTTAAATTGATGATTCCATCAATCCTTAGGGTTTAATTTCAATATTCCAAGTCTTGAATGCTCAAGCTACGCCCATGTGTTAAATGGTCATTTCCCTTATTTTGATGTTGTCTACAAGCATTGGTAAGCTTGAAAAATGTTCGTGAATCATTAGCTTCTACTCTAATGTAATTCTCCAATTTTTGAACTAGCTCAAGTGGTGGAAGACAAGCCATCTTCACCATCTTCATAACTGAGCACTTCCAACGGCAAGGAAGTCGTTATCCGATAACCTTTAAGCCTTTGATTTCTAGGTGAGTGTAGTTGTGTCATGGGGTTGCCTAGGTGCCATCTTGGTTGTATTTGTTTGTGCTTAAAGTTGCATCTTGTTTAAGGGAACAAATAGAGCAAGCATGTGTAGATTTGGGTAGTAAGTGTGGTAACACCATTATATTGCTTTAATACATATTTTAGCTTATATGTGACATTTGAAGTGTGTTATGTGTGGAATTTGGTATAAACATGCTATGTCATGCCATTTGGAGCAAAAGCTTAATATGTGATGTGAAATGGCCTAAGGGCACAAAGGTGAGTTTTATGATAAAACATGTAACCTTGGACACTTGTGAACTTTGGATACAACTGGCATGTCAAAGGGTTATTTGAGCTCGTCATGTAAGGGATTGGACTACGATTCGGGCTACAGCCTATATGTGGGAAGAAAAGGTTGGATTGTGTAAGGGACTTCAGAGATACGGCTCAAGGCTAAGGTCTATTTCGATGTGTGTGGCGTACAGGGCAATCCGCGTATCCATTGGTTACTATGTCCAAGGAAAAGATATGTATTTTTGGTTTATTTTTTATATGTGAAAACATAACACTTGGTTTTGAGTATGATCTATATATGATTAATGATGTATATATGTCATTCAAGCATGTTTACATGACATTCATGCCATTAACGAATTATTTTACATTCTTTATAACTACCTCACTAGGCTCTGTAAGCCTAACATTCGTGTGTATCATGCATTTCAGGGCCTTGAAAGAAATCCGAGCTTGATCGTGTGGTTGAAATTGCAAGTCACTCTCATCAACCCCATGTATGCTTACTTTTTGTCTTGAACTCCTAGTAAGGTGGCATAAGGCTTAGACATGTTATATTTGCCTATTTTGATATGTGTGTAATAGTTGAATAGTGTCTAGGTGTTATATAAGAGAAATATGGTGTGTTTGTAAAATAGTAAAGCTAGTCAAATGGGCTTAAAGGTAAATACTTTGTATATGGATTCGAAATACACTAAAATTTTGTATGCTATTAGAATTATGGATTAGTAACTTGCTTGTAAAATTTCATTGCATTTGGACATCGTTCAATAGGTTAAACTGATTAAAAACCAGATAAAATCTGTCATTACAATACAGGTGTATCGATACAGGTCAAGCTGTATCGATACGGCCTTGCATATTTGGACTTGGTAAAACAAAGCGTATCGATACACCAAAAGGGGGTGTATCAATACAAATCTTGGCAGTAAAGCCTGGGAAATAAATTGTTTCGGTACAGCCTTAGGGTGTATCAAAATGGGTCAACCTTGGTCAACACGTATCGATACAGGCTTAGCTGTATCGAAATGAGGTCTTTGAACGAAGTCAAATAGGTCAACCTGTAACGATACGAGCTTAGCTGTATCGATACGGGATTTGGCAAATTCAAATAGAGATGTGATTTATGTGTATCCGTGTTGATACTGCCCCAAGGTGTATCGATACGGGGTTAGTTAATTCAGTTAAAAAGCATTGAACATAGTTTTGAATATTTTATAAAATGGCCATTGAATCTTGTATGGTCTAATGGGATAGGTAAATGACCTTCTTTAATGATAAAATTTCACATGCTAATAATTTATAAGTTCAATTGAAGGTTAGTAAAAAGAAATTCTGATAAAGACCCTTAACTTGTAAAATTTAAATTTTTGCTCCCTAAGTTTAAAAAAGTTTAAATTGACCCAAATTAGGTAAGTTGCTGATAAATAGGTCTGTTAAGTCTTAAAAGAGGTTAATAAGGCATTCCGAACAAGTTTTGAACTCCGATTAAGCTTCGATCTCCATATATGTCTTTCAGTAACACTTTCCAACCCGGTTCTCTACTAGGTTGGGAAGAGGGTGTTACATTTGTGGTATCAGGGCCAGGTTTAGTCGATTCTAGGACTGAACTGAGGCTTATCATGAGTGTGGATGTGCATATGTCACCTAGGAGTTTATTTGTACATGTTATTCATGACTTGCAGCTGACATGATCTAACCTTTTCTGTTTTATTAGATCAAAGAATGTCTACCCCCAACGATAAATGCATCACAGTAGAACCACATCCTGGCTCCTCCTGGACACAGGGGGACAATCTTGGAGCTGAAAGTCGACCTAAACAGGTGGGGCAAAATAACCCACCCAACCCCCCTCTAATACCTTCTGCTTAGCAGAAGTATTTGATGTCTATGGCAGAGATTATCAAACAGGTGGCTATGTCTCTCAGGCAAGAGCAGCCACCTCAACCCGTTGAAGCATCCTCATCTATTCTGAGAGCTCCTATCGACAAGCTCATACAATACACGATTTACACCTTCACAAGCCAGGAACAAGACAATCTTGAAGTATCAAAGTACTAGCTGGAAAACAATCTTAAAGTCTTGAATAAGTAAATAAAGTGTCTTGACGAACACAAGCTGGAATGTGCTCTAGCATTGATTTCTGAAGAGGCTCAAAGCTGGTGGAACACCGTGACACTTACAGTACTTGAGCACAGAGTTACATGGGACTTCTTCCTTCAGAAGTTCTACAAGAAGTACATCAGTGAGCATTATATCACAGAAAGATGTAAGAAGTTCCTCTATTTGAGACAAGGATGAAGACCCATGGAGAAATACATACATGATTTCTGTAAGTATTTGAGGCATGGTGAGGAGATCGCACTGAGACGGAGAAATGCAGAATGTTCATTGATGGCCTTTGTGATGAATTACGTCCTCTTTTTACTGCCTTGGAATGCCTGTAGAACTAGAATGTTCCTGCCTCTGTGGCTTCTCAGAACAATTCTGCCAAGGGAAGAGGAGTGAAACAAGTGCAGTCTGGATCAGCGGGGAGACCTCACAACACGAACACTCTTTCAGTGGGGCATGACCCTCAGGCCTCAGCCTAGATGTACCGCGTTCGATGTTGAAAGCAGGAGAACAATCCCGATGTGATTGCAGGTATGGTGGAATTATGTTATGATCTTGTTTATGCTTTAGTGGATCCAGGCTCTACGCATTCCTTTATTAGTGAACCCTTGATTGGAAAGTATGTCCTAGAACCCGAACCAGTCACCTCTAAGATAGTTGTCTCTAACCCACAAGGAGATAGTGTGGTTATACGGTTGATCTGTAAAGCTTGTCCTTTGAGGATTCAAGGGATCCCATTTCTAACTAATTTGATGGCTTTACCTTTTCGTGAGCTTGATCTTATCCTAGGCCTTGATTGGCTAGCTGAACATCAAGGTTGGATAGACTGTTCAAAGAAGAAGCTATACCTCCGTGGACTCGGCAAGGAATGCATAACTTTGATGAAAACCAAACCCAAGCCTAATAAAGCTATCATGTGTGTTATGGAGTCCAAAGAAGATACAATGCTCGAAAATGTGCCAGTAGTGAGGGAATTCCCTAATATGTTCCCTGATGAACATATGGGACTCCTTCCGACCCAAGAAGTAGAATTCATAATCGAAGTGCAACCGGGGACTACACCAGTCTCCATTGCTCCGTATAGGATGGCTCCAGTTGAATTAAAGGAGTTGAAGGTCTAAATCCAAGATCTTTTGGACAAAGGACTTATCCAACCGAGTTCCTCACCCTGGGGAGCACCAGTTTTATTTGTTAAAAAAAGGATGGGTCAATGCGTCTGTGCATTGACTATCGTCAGTTGAATAAAGTAACGATCAAGAATAAGTATTCGTTATCAAGGATCGATGATCTCTTCGATCAGTTAAAGGGTGCCTCTGTCTTCTCTAAGATAGACCTACGATCTGGGTACTATCAAATGCTAGTGAAAGAGTCTGACATCCCGAACACTACCTTCCAAACTAGATACGGGCATTATGAGTTTCTGGTAATGCCTTTTGGGCTTACAAATGTACCCACAGCCTTCATAGACCTGATGAATCGTGTATTCCGGCCTTATCTAGATAAATTCTTGGTTGTGTTCATAGATGACATCTTGATCTATTCCAAGGACACTGCCACTCATGAAGAACATCTCTAGATTGTACTTCAGACTCTCCGGGAGAAACAGTTGTACGCTAAGTTCAGTAAATGTGAGTTTTGGCTATCTAAAGTATCCTTTTGGGGACATGTGATATCCTCTACGAGAATTGAAGTTGATCCAAAAAAGATTCAAGCAGTTCTTGATTGGATCCCTCCGAAGAATGTTGGAGAAGTTCGTAGTTTTTTGGGCCTCGCAGGTTACTATCGTAGATTCGTTAAAGGGTTCTTAACAATTGTTGCACTCTTGACGAAGCTTCTCCGTAAGGAAACTCTTTTTGTGTGGACTGAGGAACAACAAAGGAGTTTGATCAACTTAAGCAGGTTTTAACAAATGCCCTTGTTTTGGTGCGACCTGAGTCAGGCAAGGACTTTACGGTGCACAGTGATGCATCCTAATTGGGATTAGGTTGTGTACTGATGCAAGAGGGAAAACTTATAGCTTATACCTCACGTAAGCTTAAGCTACATGAGCTAAACTACCTGACACATGATCTGGAGCTAGCTTCTATTGTGTTTGCACTAAAAAATTGGAGACACTATCTTTACAGTGAGAAGTGTTACTTGTACACTGATCACAAAAACCTGAAGTATCTCTTGACTCAGAAAGAGTTGAATCTCTGTCAACATTGGTGGATGGAACTTTTGAAGGACTATGACTTGGTCATCGATAACCATCCCGGTAAAGCCAATATCGTAGCTGATGCCCTTAGTCAGAATCCTACTCCTTCTCTGAGACACTTGAATGCTCATTTCTGACTTAATAAGCATGGCAAGTTGTTGGCTGAATTGAAAGTTCAGTCAACCATCATGTCCCAAATCAAAGCACTCCAGGAGTCTGACAATGAGTTGCAAGCTCCAATTGTTAAGATTAAGGACATGCCAGATCCCAACTTTATTATGAATTCTGAAGGATTATTGTGTTTTTGAAACTATATTTTTTTCCTGATGATGATGAACTTTGGAATCAAATCTGAACGAAGCTTATTCGAGTCCTTTTTTTGTTCATCCCGGAGCTATCAAAATGTCCATCTCTGTTGGACCTAGCTTGGTGAAGGCAAGATGTTAGGCCCTGACTTACTTCGGGAAACCGAAGAAAGGGTAGTCATCATTCGTGACCGGCTCAAGGCTACCTTTGACCGGTAGAAAGCTTATGCTGACTAGAAGAAAAGGGACATTCAGTATAATGTTGGTGAGAAATCCTTCCTTAAAGTGTCTTCGTGGAAGAAGATCCTTCATTTTGGCAAAAGGGGGAAGCTAAGCCCTCATTTTATTGGCCCATTCAAGGTGATTGAGCAAGTTGGACCTATTGCCTACTGACTAGCTCTCCCTGAAGAATTAAGTTGTATGCATAATGTTTTTCACATGATCGAGCCAGATTTTGCAGAAATTCAATCTAATTTGACATACGAGGAGGAACTAGTGCAGATCCTCGCACGAAAAGTCAAGAGACATCGAAACAAGTCTGTGTCTCTAATAAAAGTTCTTTGGAGAAGTCATACAGTGGAGAAAGTAACATGGGAGCCAAAAGAGACGATGCAAAAGCAGTACCCTTATATTTTCGGGTAGAATGAAAATTTGAGGACGAATATTTCTTAAGGGGGAAAGAGTTGTCACACCCTAAAAATCGATCTAGTTGAAATTAGGTTCCAGTGATTGAAAATTTTGTACCGGCTAAGCCCGAATGATATAATCGCTCAATCTTTGTATCCAATTTTGAAGTAATGGAAGTTAATGGGTCTTAATTGAAGTGGTTGGACCTTTTTGTAAGGAATGAAAGTCTTTTTAGTGACTAAATTGTAAAAATTCAAAGTTTGGGGATAAAAGTGTAAACTTTGAAAAGTTGAAGGTCCACCCTCGTAATTATACCAATTAGAGGTGTGAGTCACCTCCTTGCTTATTTCATCCCACATGAAATTGGTACCTTATTAGGAAAAACGTGAAGACTTGTATTAGAGCAAGGAAAAGAAGAAGTGAATGAATATAAAATTGTTTTAAAGGTTTCTTCCCAAGCTAGGAAATCTATTAATTGGTTGTTTGTGAGGCAACCATCATAAGGGATAAAGCTATACGGCTAAATAAGGAAGGTAAAGGGGAATGAAACTTATTACTATAGTTACCGAGGCATAAGCTTTCAACTTTCATCATCCTTTCACCAAGCTAAGCGAGCACCTCCATTGTCATCTTCAAGGTTAAGCTCAAGCAAGCACCTCAATCCAATCTTTGATCTTTGTTTGATTTCAATACACCATTTAAAAGCTTGTAGATTGGTAAGTAAAACCATTATGTTAATTTGATGATTCCATCAATCCTTAGAGTTTAACTTCAAGATTCTAAGTCTTGAATGTTCAAGCTATGCCCATGTGTTAAATTGTTAATTTCTTTTATTTTGATGTTGTCTACAAGCATTGGTAATCTTGAAAAACGTTTGTGAATCATTAGTTTCGACTCTAATGTAATACTCTAATATTTGAACTAGCTCAAGTGATGGAAGACAAGCCATCTTCGCCATCTTCATTACCAAGCACTTCCGACAGAAAAGGGGTCGTTATCCAAGAACCTTGAAGCTTTCTGATACATGTATGGTGGGCTAAAATGATGCATTGTAGCCAAAGAGTTGAAGCTGTTTTATAAGTCTAGAATTTCAGCCGACTTGCATCGAATTTTCGGATGGGATCCGGGCACTTCTGAGTCTACATGTCTTCTTCAAACATATTCGTCTATCTCTTAGCTTTCCAACGCATCTTGGAACGCATCAATCCGACATCGGGAGCTCAAGTTATGTCCATTTTAGTGAAGACTGTGCGAGCAGAAATCTCTATACGATTTTATCACGGGAAATATTATTTATTACGAATTTTCAATAATTTTATTGATTATTTGTACTTAAATTTAATCTAGGATTCTTTATAAAGATATTTAGATGATTTAGGATTAGATTTGTTATTTATTTATTAGTTTTTTAGGTTAGATAAAATATGTTTATTTATTTTATTATTATCTTTACTTTTCCTAATTTAAGTTGAACTTTTCATTTGTAGCCTATTTAAAGGCATATTTGCTTCACTAATAACAACAACATCATGAATTTATGAGTTGCAAAAACCTTTGGCCATGGGCCATTTTATTTTCAAGGTAGATAGATTTGCCTTGTTATTTTTCGTATCAGTCTTCTCTTCTTCAACGTAAGTTCGTCAAGTTCTTGTAATGGAGACCATCTTCACACTCTTGCTTGCCTAGGTAATTGCATCTAGGAGGGTGGGTTAGAGCCGCTTGAGGTTGCTTGCTTAGATAATCGCGTCTAAGAGGGTGCCGAGGACAAAATATCCTACAACATCTATCTCGTCATCATCCATTCATCGGAGAGATTCGTGTCGTTTGCAGGTGTTTGCCTATTCAATTGCGATTAGGAGGGTGCCAAGGACAAATCTATCCAACACCGCCACCGTCAAATTCATCCTATCTCGTTTTTACATCAAGATCATGCTTTATTATCGGTTTGTTGAACGTGGAGTTTGGGGTTTTCTCAGATCATATTAGTGAGTTTGCTAGATTAATTGTGATCTAGAGGGTTCCTAGATTTTGAGGTAATTCTTGGATCCTAGCTTCCGTATCATTTGATAATCGGAGTCTTGGTTTAGGTGTTTGAAACAATTATCTTTTACTGTTGTTTTAGTAGTTGAGAAAAAAGAAAAAATATATAATTCTCTATATAGATCCTAGTTTTAATATTTCATTCCTGGAGACATCTCAAGAGACTTGAAGGTTGTGATCAACAACTCTTAAGATTCGGGACGAATCGTTTTCAACAGGGGGAGAATGATACATGTATGGTGGGCTAAAATGATGCATTGTAGCCAAAGAGTTGAAGCTGTTTTATAAGTCTAGAATTTCAGCCGACTTGCATCGAATTTTCGGATGGGGTTCAGGAACTTCTGAGTCTACATGTCTTCTTCAAACATATTCGTCTATCTCTTAGCTTTCCAACGCATCTTGGAACGCATCAATCCGACATCGGGAGCTCAAGTTATGTCCATTTTAGTGAAGACTGTGCGAGCAGAAATCTCTATACGATTTTATCACGGGAAATATTATTTATTATGAATTTTCAATAATTTTATTGATTATTTGTACTTAAATTTAATCTAGGATTCTTTATGAAGATATTTAGATGATTTAGGATTAGATTTGTTATTTATTTATTAGTTTTTTAGGTTAGATAAAATATGTTTGTTTATTTTATTATTATCTTTACTTTTCCTAATTTAAGTTGAACTTTTCATTTGTAGCCTATTTAAAGGCATTTTTGCTTCACTAATAACAACAACATCATTAATTTATGAGTTGCAAAAACCTTTGGCCATGGGCCATGTTATTTTCAAGGTAGATAGATTTGCCTTGTTATTTTTCGTATCAGAAGTCTTCTTCAACGTAAGTTTGTCAAGTTCTTGTAATGGAGATCATCTTCACACTCTTGCTTGCCTAGGTAATTGCATCTAGGAGGGTGGGTTAGAGCCGCTTGAGGTTGCTTGCTTAGATAATCGCGTCTAAGAGGGTGTCGAGGACAAAATATCCTACAACATCTATCTCGTCATCATCCATTCATCGGAGAGATTCGTGCCGTTTGCAGGTGTTTGCCTATTCAATTGCGATTAGGAGGGTGCCAAGGACAAATCTATCCAACACCGCCACCATCAAATTCATCCTATCTCGTTTTTACATCAAGATCATGCTTTATTATCGGTTTGTTGAACGTGGAGTTTGGGGTTTTCTCAGATCACATTAGTGAGTTTGCTAGATTAATTGTGATCTAGAAGGTTCCTAGATTTTGAGGTAATTCTTGGATCCTAGCTTCCGTATCACCTTCGATTTCTAGGTGAGTGTAGTTGTGTCATGGGGTTGGCTAGGTGCCATATTGGTTGCATTTGTTTGTGCTTAAAGTTGCATCTTGTTTAAGGGCTCAAGTAGAGCAAACATGTGTGGATTCGAGTAGTAAGTGTGGTAAGACCATTATATTGCTTTGATACATATTTTAGCTTATATGTGACATTTGAAGTGTGTTATATGTGGAATTTGGTATAAACATGCTATGTCATGCCATTTGAAGCAAAAGCTTAATATGTGATGTGAAATGGCCTAAGGGCACAAAGGTAAGTTTTATGATAAAACATGTAACCTTGGACACTTGTGGACTTTGGATACAATTGGCATGTCAAAGGGTTATTTGAGCTCGTCATGTAAGGGATTGGACTACGGTTCGGGCTACGGCCTATATGTGGGAAGAAAAGGTTGGATTGTGTAAGGGACTTCGGAGATACGGCTCAAGGCTAAGGCCTATTTCGATGTGTGTGGCATACAGGGGAATCCGCGTATCCATTGGTTACTATGTCCAAGGAAAAGATATGTATTTGTGGTTTATATTTGATATGTGAAAACATAACACTTGGTTTTGAGTATGATCTATATATGATTATTGATGTATATATGTCATTCAAGCATGTTTACATGACATTCATGCCATTAACGAATTATTTTACATTCGTTATAACTACCTCACTAGGCTATGTAAGCCTAACATTCGTGTGTCTCATGCATTGCAGGGCCTTGAAAGAAATCCGAGCTCGATCATGTGGTTGAAGTTGCAAGTCACTCTCATCAACCCCATGTATGCTTACATTTTGTCTTGAACTCCTAGTAAGGTGGCATAAGGCTTAGACATGTTATATTTGCCTATTTTGATATGTGTGTAATAGCCTAATAGTGTTTAGGTGTTATATGAGAAATATGGTGTGTTTGTAAAATAGTAAAGCTAGTCAAATGGGCTTAAAGGCCCTAATAGGTAAAAACTTAGTAAATGGATTCTAAATGCACTAAAATTTTGTATGCTATTAGAATTATGGATTAATAACTTGCTTGTAAAATTTCATTGCATTTGGACATCATTCAACAGGTTAAACTGATTAAAAACCACATAAAATCTGTCACTACAGTACAGGTGTATCGATACAGGTCAAGCTGTATTGATACGGCTTGCATATTTGGACTTGGTAAAATAGAGCGTATCGATACACAAAGGGGGGTGCATCGATACGGATTTTGGCAGTAAGGTCTGGGAAATAATTTGTATCGATACAGCCTTAAGGTGTATCAAAATAGGTTAACCTTAGTCAACACGTACCGATACAGGCTTAGCTGTATCGAAACAGGGTCTTTGAACGAAGTCAAAATAGGTCAACCAGTAATGATACGGGCTTAGCTGTATCAATACGGGATTTGGAAAATTCAAATGGAGATGTGATTTATGTGTATCCATATCGATACTGCCCCAAGGTGTATCAATATTGGGTTAGTTAATTCAGTTAAAAAGCATTGAACATAGCTTTGAATATTTTATAAAATGCTCACTAAATCTTGATGGTATAATGGGATAGGTAAATGACTACCGTTAGTGATAAAATTTCACAGGCTAATAATTGATAATTTTAATTGAAAGTTAGTAAAAAGAAATTTTGATAAAGACCCTTAACTTGAAAATTTTACATTTTGGCCCCTAAGTTTACAAAAGTTTGAAATTGACCTAAATTGGGTAAGTTGTTGATAAATAGGTCTGTTAAGTCTTAAAAGATGTTAATAAGGCATTCCGAACAAGTTTTGAACTCTGATTAAGCACCGATCTCCAAATATGTCTTCCAGTAACATTTTTCGACCTGGTTCTCTACTAGGCCGGGAAGGGGGTGTTACACAAATATTTTTAACCATTTTTCCATTAAAAAATCTAGGGGAACTAGATTGTTTTTGGTAAAATTTTGTTTTAACAAAATTTGTTTTGGAGTTACCTCCTTTTTCACATATTTGAAAATTTTTGATAAAAAAATCTTTTTAAGATCATTGATTTCTCTTTAATAATCTTCTTGAAACTTTTGAAGCAAAATTATTAAAACCAAATTTGAACTTGAATTTTTTCAACTTTTATCTTTGAAATCATTTTCTTGTTTTTCAAAGGTTGGCTACCTCATCATCAGTGAAGTCGTCTTCAACACTAAATGTAGCCACAAATGCCTTCTTCTTATGGCTTGATCCCTTCTTCTTAAGCCGATGGCAATCATACATGATGTGTCCTGGCTTCTTACACTCGAAGCATATGATGGGATCCCTTCTTTTCATTCTTGACTCGTGTCTAGCTTCTTCTTTCTCGCACTTCATGAATCTCTTGAGCTTCTTGAAGAGCTTGACCATCTCTTCATCTTCCTCTCCACCTGGTTCTTCTTGTCGGCTTGTAGAGGATTTGACAGCAACATTCATTTCTTCAATGTCCTCTTCTTCCTTCTTCTTTCTTTTTCCCCTTTGACATAATCATTTTATGGGTTAGCAAAGATCCCATTAGCTTGTCAAGCTTGAGCATCTTCAAGTTCTTTTCTTCTACGATGGTGGTCTTCTTAGAATCTCATGAATCATGAAGAGAATAAATCAACTTCCTCACAAGCTTGTCCTTTGGGATCATATCGCTTAATCCTTTAAGCTCATTCACTATGAAAGAGAACTGATCGAACATAGCTTTGATGTCTTCTTTCAGGTCCATCTTGAAGTTCTCATAGTTGAGGTTGAGAAGTCCAATCTTGGCCTCCTTCACCTTATTGGTTCCTTCATATATGACTTCAAGCTTGTCTCATACTTTCTTGGCATCTTCACAAGAGGAGATATTGGAATACTCTTCCGGCCAAGAGCACACAAGAGCACATGTGGCTTTAGCGTTGAGTTGCATTTGTCTCCTTTCATGATCACACTATTCATTCCTATTCTTGAGGACAAGAATGTCTCCAACCCTCTTTTGTGGATATTTAGGTTCATCTTCAATGATCTCCCAAAGCTTGTAATCAACGAATTGAATGAAGATCATCATCCTACTCTTCCAATAAGAATAGTTGACACCGTTGAAGTATGGAGGCTTGGTGATGGATTGTTCCATAAGCTCTAGTTGATGTAGAAAGGTTGAGCACTTTAAGGATCGACTCTATGATGTAAATCTGATGTAAAGACAAAGCTCTGATACTAATTGTTGGGCTTGATACAAAATACGCTAAGAGGGGTGAATTGGCCTTTGCATGAAAATGGTGGAAGTAATAATAATTTAAAATTTAGCATACAGATTTATAGTGGTTCAACTTCTCAACCAGGTCTACGTCCACTACCGTAGCTATCCACACAAAGGATTTTCTACAAATTCACTAATTTGTCTTTCATTTCTCTAGGCTCGAGGAGATAACCTTTACAAACCTTCAAAGCTTATACCCCAAAGCTTTGAGACACTTCTCACTAAGAGAATACAAATTAGCTAACAATGAAAAACCTCACAAGGCAAAGTGCTTACACAATTTAGCTCACCCAAAATCCTAACACTTGAGTAAATGTGACAATTTGGCTCACTAGTGTTTTCTACAAGGAGTTTGACAATATAAGCACTAAAACAATTTCTTTATACAAAGAATGTTGGCATTAAGTTTCGTGTTGTTCCATGGCTGCTTAAAGAGGCATTTTAAACTCTCTAAAGAGTAATTGGTCGTTACTAGCCTTTGGGGGTTGATTAGAGTTGTTGGGATATTATTCCAACATTAAATGCACTTTTGGGCATGTTGGAATCGGTACACATCTTTGCGTATAGGTACATGCCTCAAAATAGAAAGAGCCATTGGGCATTTATAACACTGAGTACTGGTACGTGATACTTGCATATCGATACAGTTCCATGTGTAACGGTACGGTCAAGCCTATATCGGTATGACATTTCGCGACCAGAAATTTGGAAAACTTGAGGATTTGGATAGCGTATCGGTACACGAGCGACCGTACTGGTACAAGTTGTTAAGTATCGCGAGGAAGACCGTACCGGTACCCAAAGCCAGTTTTTGACACTTTGGCTATTTTGAAAGTATTTAAACATGTCAAAATCCTTTCAAACATATTTTTAAAGTTAACAGACTTTTGAAATGTTTTTGTAAATTATTTTTAAGTCCAAAAACATTTTTCATTTAAGTTATATCAAAATCGATATCGCAAAAATGTCAACACTGTGACAGTCAACGTCGATCAAGGGACAAAATTGATGCAAATAAATGACTTCGAGGATAAAATTAAGGCAAAAAAAGTATATTACTTATTTGGGTTTACTATAGGAACAAGTTTATCCCATTAGCCTTAATTTTTTAATATCAAATTAAATAAATATTAAAATTTTCCAATCAAGATAAAGATTTTTGAATTTGATACATTGATATGTTGTATCTCTTTTACTCTATGTGGATTTAAAATATTGGTTCTCTTCTACTCGTAAGTTATAACTCACGAGTAGAAGAGAACCAAATTTAAAAAAAATAAGTTTTCATAAATGTTTACACTTGCCTTCGTAGCATAGTGGTAGTGCATTCATTTCGTAAGTGAAAGATCGTGAGTTCAATCCACACCAAGGGCTTTACCATGGTACATACTTTTTGAAGTCAAAACTCAGTGTGGCATTAGATCGTGTAATTTGAATTTTCATTTTATTATAATTCAAACTTTCGCGTTATTTTTAGTCGAGCATAGTTTTGGGAGGTAGGAGTGTATCTATTAAGTCCTCAAAGAAAGTAATTTAATCTTCATTTTTTTTGGAAGCAAGTCTAGTTTAGTATGTATTTTCAAAAAAAAATTAAGTTTAACTTTGTGTGTAAAAGGAGAAAAAAATTATTTTTGCCCCCTATTTTTTAATTCATGGATCCACCATTGAACATAGGTATTACCACTCTTCCCACTTAAGTGTAACAACTTTGCACCATGGGGTTTCAAAATTTCAACGTTGCACCATAGGACTGCAACAATGGCATCATGTTGTTCTTATTTTTTTAGTATTTTTTCTCGTATAAATAGGGACGAAGGCAAGATTTTATATCATGTGGTGTGAACTGTTAGTGAGCTATATTAAATTTTTAGGACTGCAAAATTATAAAATTTCTGCGAGTTGATCCTTCACAAGCAGGAAATTTAGTTCAATTGGTAATGGTTTTGGGTATCACAGTTGGATGCATTTCAACATACATGCCTAGGCACCAAATACCTATCTAACTCCAAAATAATACATGCAAAGGATAACTTAATTTTAGGCTTATAGTCCATCTATTTAACATTATTTGACCCATTATTTTGGGCTGGTCCAACAAATGTGAAGGGTAACTTAATTTTCAATTTCCACACTTTCTCATATAACCGGTAATCTCAATAGGCTAAACTAAAAAATAAGTGCCTAAATTATGTCTCTTTTCTGTACCATGTGCCTAATGTATTTTTGGCTAAAATAGGTGTCTAAAGTTTTACTTTTGGTTTATTTTAAATGAATAATAAAATCTTCCAATCAAGATAAAGATTTTTGAATTTGATACATTGATATGTTGCATCTCTTTTATTCTATGTGGATTTAGAATATTGGTTCTCTCCTACTCGTAAGTTATAACTCACGAGTAGAAAAGAACCAAATTTAAAAAAATAAGTTTTCATAAATATTTACACTTGTCTTTGTAGCATAGTGGTAGTGTGTTCGCTTTGTAAGGGAAAGTTTGTGAGCTCAATCCTGACCAAGGTCTTTACAATGGTACACACTTTTCGAAGTCAAAACTCAGTGTGGCATTAGATCGTGTAATTTGAATTTTCTTTTTTCTTATAATTCAAACTTTCGTGTTATTATTAGTCGAGTGGAGTTTTGGGAGGTAAGGGTGTTTCTATTAAGTCCTCAAGGGAAGTAATTTAATCCTCATTTTTTTGTGGAAGCAAGTCTATTGTAGTATATACTTTCAAAAAATTAAAGTTTAACTTTGTGTGTAATAGAAAAAATATTTTTGACCCCTATTTTTTAATTCATGGACCCGCCATTGAACAGAGGTGTTACCTTTCCAAAAACAACATTCACACAACTCTTCCTACTTAAGTGTAACGACTTTGCACCATGGGGTTTCAAAATTTTAACGTTGTACCATAGGATTGCAACAATGGCATCATGTTGTTCTACTTTTTTAGTAATTTTTTCCGTATAAATAGGGACGAACGCAAGATTTTATTTCAGGTGGTGTGAACTATTAGTGAGCTATATTAAAATTTTAGGACTGTAAAATTACAAAATTTTTGGGAGTTGATCCTTCATAAGCAGGAAATGTAGTTCAATTGATAATGTTTTTGGGTCTCACAGTTGGATGCATTTCAACATACATGCCTAGGTACCAAATACCCATCTAACTCTAAAATAATACATGCGGGTAACTTAATTTTGGGTTTATAGTCCAGCTATTTAACATTATTTGACCCATTATTTTGGGATGGTCCAACAAATGCGAAGGCTAACTTAATTTTCAATTTTCACACTTTCTCATATAACCGATAATCTCAATAGGCTAATCTACAAAATAAGTGTCTAAAATATGTCTCTTTTTTGTAATAGGTGTCTAAAGTATTTTTTTAGCTAAAATAGGTGCTTAAAGTTTCACTTTTGGTTTATTTTAAAGTCAACTGAGGGCACCTATTTCAACCAAAAATAAAATAGCTAGATTTCGGTGATATCTCCTTGTAAAAATCGAATGATGGGAATGAGATTACAGTTGTTGATGCGTATTCGTGCCAGGTACGAAAGATGGACCAAATTGACTTTGGCGGAGAGGGAAATGTGGTTTCTTCTAAGACAGCTAGTGGTTTCAAATTTTTAGAAGTTTGTTCTATTCCAATATCTTTTAGGGATAACTTATGGAATAACAATAGGAAGAGGGATACGGGTATTTTTGAAGTAGATATGGACCCTTTTGGATTTAAAGTTTCATGTATATCTCTCATTAATGGTGTGTTCGGATAAGGACGTTGAGATTGTTCAAGCTTTTGAAGGCCCAATGGTTTTTGAATTGCTTCCTTTAGAGGATGATCTACATCAAGATCATCCACGTCCCGAATAATTCCTCTTGATCTTTCTATCTTCGATGAATGGAAGGCTTGAATAATGGTAGTGGTTACCTCTCCTTCCCTTTGGATCATTCTTTTCCTTTCTCCTATAGAGCCTTCGCTGTTTAATCCCTAGTTGTTTTTTTAGTCATAAATTGGTTGTCCCTGCTTTGACTCTTTTGTGTTTAGGGATGAGAGTTGTACAATGTTTGATGGCTACTCCCCTAATGTTTTTGTTGTTCCCAGTCTGACTCGGATAGCACCTTTGATGACAAGACCCTACTTTTATCGAGACGGAGAGCCTGCCTCTGGATAGAGTTCTCGCAGAGGTGTCGCCTATTTGAGTTTTCAATCGATTGTTGGCTTGGGAGAACATATTATGTTTCCTTTCCTGAAGCATTATTTTTATGTCTTGTTGCATTGTTTTTATGTTTGTTGTTCTTTCTTTTGGTTGTTCCCTCCCCTCCAGTGTGGATGGTGGTTTGTTATGTACCTTCTGTGGCACTACTAGGGACTTGTTTCAGTTGTTCATGTTCTTTGTTCCTTTTGAATGAATTTCCTTTTCTTAGTAAAAAACAATCACTCACTAAATTAAAAAACATGCAGAGATTTTCTTTCCTTCAATATTGTTGTTTCCTATTCATTGAGTAAAAAGGAATTAAAATCAAGAAGCTTTCATCTCTCAAATATCACCCAGATAACTATCTGTGGGTTTCAATCACCGCTCGTACGTCACCCTGCATCACTCCGGCCACCGCCAGTTTCCGTCGATAGTGGCCATTTGACTCCAAATTTTACTAGCGGACTCGTCACAATGCCTCGAGTCTAAATCCGGAGATAATTTTGCGAAAATTCACCTCAAACATCACAAATAAGGCCAAGAACCCTTCGACTTCTCTCATGTTGATCTGACGTTAGATCGGCCTTATCTTTTTAGTATATGGTTCCTCTCGATCTCCTCTACAATTTCACCGTTTAGATTCGAGTGTTGATGCTCAGTTCATTGGGAAACGATGAGAAAACATTTTGACTTTCTCATTTGCTTTCAAACCGATTTCAATATTGGTTTTTTCTCTTTGTTTTTGCACATATCTTGTATCTGGTTATGGTGAGTGGTGGTTGTGAGTCAAGTTGATGCTTGTCGAATAGTGATGCACTTTAGAGAAAGTATACTCATCGTATCAAGTAAAAGTAGAGTGTCAAACCCACGAGGATTGGATTATTAAATACGAAGTTATCGTACTTAGGAATATGTTTGCAAGTATAGGTGGATGTTGAATTAAGTAAACTAAAATTAACTAATCTATAGAGAATTATGATAAAAACAAACAGCTGCAGCGACTTAACAATTAATTGTGGAGGTTGAGATTATTGCTAAGGATATATGCTTGACTATCTACCTCAATGCTTTAGCGATGGGCAATACATGTCTACGTAAACCCTTAAAAATTTGCACAAAGATTTATAGTCGTTCGACTTCTCAAACAAGTCTACCTTCACTACCTTAGCTATCCATACTAAGGATTTTCTAAAACTCACTAATCTGTCTTTCCTTTTTCCAGGCTCAATGAGATAACCTTTACAAACCCTCAAAGCTTATACCCCAAAGCTTTGAGGCACTTCACTAAGAGAATACAAATTAGCAAACAATGAAAAACTTCACAAGGCAAAGTGTTTATACAATTTAGCTCTCACCCAAAATCCTAACAATTGAGCAAATGTGACAATTTGGCTCACTAGTGTTTTCTACAAGGAATTTCACAATATAAGCACTAAAACAATTTCTCTATACAAAGAATGTTGACAATAAACTTCTTGTTGTTCCAGGGCTACTTGAAGAGGTTATTTAAAACCTTTAAGGAGTTCTTGACAGTTACTAGCCGTTGTAGGTTGATTAGAGTTGTTGGGGACTTTATTTCCAGCATTAAATGCACTTCTAGGCATGTCGGTATAGATACACACCTTTGGGTATCGGTACCTGTCACAAATAGAAAGATTCATTGGCATTTATAACACTAGATACTGGTACGCGATACTTGTGTGTCGGTACAATACCATGCGTATCGGTACGACCAAGCTTGTACTGGTACGGCATTTGGCTAATAGAAATTTGAAAACCTTGGGGATTTAAAGAGCGTATCGGTACACGGGCGACCATACCGGTACGAGGAATACCGTACCGGTACTCGAAGTCTGGTTTTTAGACTTTGGGTATTTTAAAAGTATTTAAACATGTCAAAAACCCTTTAAAAATCTTTCAAACATATTTTTCAAGTTAATGGAGATTTGAAATATTTTTGCAATTAATTTTAAGTCCAAAAACGTGTTTCATTTAAGCTATATCAAAACCAATAGCTCAACAATCTCCCCCTTTTTGATATAACGAAACCACTTGAAAAATTGTTTTTGAAATTTCTCTCTCTTAGGAAAATAATTTTAGAAAAATGGAATATTTTAGAAAAATGTTAAAGCTCCTCATTTTTCTTTTTGAAATTTAATTTTTCAAACCTATCTCTCCATATTTTTGTTATATAAAAAATAATTCAAAACTAAGTTTAAAATCACTTTTAAGTTCAAGATAACAATGAAGAAAATACCAAATAAAATAATTCACATGAAAGAATTTTAAAATTGGCTCCCCCTTAATCAAGCAACAAAAGAATGTTAGTCCAAACATTTAAGAGAAATATTAAATTTCAAATAAATAAATAAGATAAAATAAAATAAATTCAAATTAAATATGCCATGTATCAAAATACATCAATAGGCACACAAAGAATGGAAAAAGTGTGACAAAATTGTCCCTTTTTTACTATGCGTACCGATATGGATGTCCGTATCGGTATTGGTTGAATGTCGTGTCAGTACAATAAGGGTTGTGCCGGTACTGAGAGCACAAACTGGTAAAAATGCAGCAACATCAACTCATATAGCCTTACAACTTAATCTTAAGTTCATACAAAGGCTCTAAGAGGTCCTAGATACACATTTTGATCATTTTTCTACAAAATAACAATATGCTTCACAAAATACAACATTTAAAACATATAAAGCATGGTTTCACCAAGATTCAACCAAACATTACAAGTTTAAGGCCAAAAACATAGATATGATCATAAAATGCCAAAAACATGTAACTCATGTAATTAGAGACTCATCCTAACTACATGCAATAAAGCACAACAGGGAGTCACACAAACATGCTTAGATCATTATGAAAAAATAGACATGAAAAGATGATCAAGCAATTGCATAAAACTTAAATTTACTACTTGAACCAAGGTAGGATGTTAACCCTCTCCTCCTTCAAGTGTCATTCTCCCTTGTATGTCAAGAGCTCCCAAAATTACGACTTTGATCATTAATGCTCAAGCGCACTTACAAAAGACAATCATTTTTGTTTTGGTATCGAAATTGCTTTGGATCTATTTGCATTAGTCTCAAAAATTTTAGTTCCCTTTTGAATACATTTTTCAATGTCTTCCTTTTTCTTTGAAGAAATAAGTCAGTTAGGAACCCTATTTTTAACCATTTTTCCTTTGAAAATCTAGGGGAACTAGATTGTCTTTGGTAAAAATTTGTTTTAACAAAATTTATTTTGGAGTTACCTCCTTTTCACATATTTGAAAATTTTTGTTAAAAAATTCTTTTTAAGATCATCGATTTCTCTTTGATAATCTTCTTGAACCTTTTGAAGCAAATTTTTTAAAACCAAATTTGAACTTAAATTTTTCTTTCAACTTTTAGCTTTGAAACCATTTTCTTGTTTTTCAAAATAATGTTTTCAAATTCTAAAACCAATTCATTATAGGCATCTTGAAATTCATTAAATGTATATGAAATTGAAGTAGATGAATTAGAAGTTACTCTTGAATCTTCTTCGATGGACATGAGACAAAGGTTGGCTAGCTCATCATCGGTGGAATCCTTTTCATCACTCTATGTAGCCATAAATGCCTTCTTCTTATGGCTTGATCCCTTCTTCTTGAGTCGAGGGCAATCATACTTGATGTGTCATGGCTTCTTGCACTGGAAGCATATGATGGGATCCCTTCTTTTCATTCTTGACTCATGTCTAGCTTCTTCTTTCTCCCACTTCATGAATCTTTTGAGCTTCTTGAAGAGCTTGACCATCTCTTCATCTGCCTCACCACTTGATTCTTTTTCTCAGCTTGTGAAGGATTTGAGAGCAACATTCATTTCTTCAATGTCCTCTTCTTTCTTCTTCCCCTTTGACATAATCATTTCATGGGTTAGCAAAGATCCCATTAGCTCGTCAAGCTTGAGCATCTTCAAGTTCTTTTTTTCTATGATGGTGGTATTCTTGGAATCTCATGAATCGGGAAGTGAATAAATCAACTTCCCCACAAGCTTGTCCTCCGGGATCATCTCTCTGAATCCTTTAAGCTTATTCACTATGATAGAGAACTAATCGAACAAAGCTTTGATGTCTTTTTTCGGGTCCATCTTGAAGTTCTCATAGTTGAGGTTGAGAAGTCAATCTCGGTCTCTTTCACCTCTTTGGTTCCTTCCTATGTGACTTCAAGCTTGTCTCATACTTTCTTGGCATCTTCACAAGAGGAGACTTTGGAATACTTTTCTGGGCCAAGAGCACATGTGTGGTTTTAGCATTCAGTTTCATTTGTTTTCTTTCTTGATCACTCTATTCATTCCTATCTTTGAGGACAAGAATGTCTCCAACCCTCTTTTGTAGATATTTAGGTTCATCTTCAATGATCTCCCAAAGCTTGTAATCAACGGATTGAATGAAGATCATCATCCTACTCTTCCAATAAGAATAGTCGACGTCGTTGAAGTAAGGAGGCTTGGTGATGGATTGTTCCATAAGCTCTGGTTGATGTAGAAAGGTTGAGCACTTTAAGGATCGACTCTAGGGTGTAAATCTAATGTAGAGACAAAGCTTTGATACCATTTGTTGGGCTCGAACGATCAACCGAATACTTCAAGAATGTTAAATTGGCATTTGCGTGAAATTGGTGGAAGCAATAATAATTTAAAATTTTGCACAAAGATTTATAGTGGTTCAACTTCTCAACCAAGTCTACGTCTACTACCTTAGCTATTCACACTAAGGATTTTTCACAAATTCACTAATTTGTCTTTCATTTTTCTAGGCTCAAGGAGAGATAACCTTTACAAATTCTCAAAGCTTATACCTCAAAGCATTGAGACACTTCTCACTAAGAGAATACAAATTAGCAAACCATGAAAAACCTCACAAGGCAAAGGTACACAATTTAGCTCACCCAAAATCCTAACACTTGAGTAAATGTGACAATTTGGCTCACTAGTGTTTTCTACAAGGAGTTTGACAATGTAAGCACTAAAACAATTTCTCTATACAAAGAATGTTGGCATTAAGTTTCTTGTTGTTCCATGGCTGCTTGAATAGGCCTTTTAAACTCTCTAAAGAGTTCTTGACCGTTACTAGCCTTTGGGGGTTGATTAGAGTTGTTGGGCACATTATTTCCAACATTAAATGCACTTTTGGGCATGTTGGTTTCGGTACACGTCTTTGGGTATAGGTACATGCCTCAAAATAGAAAGAGTTGTTGGGCATTTATAACACTAAGTACTGGTACACGGTACTTGCGTAACGGTACGGTCAAGCCTATATTGGTACGACATTTCGCTACTGGAAATTTGGAAACCTTGGGGATTTAAAGAGCGTATCAGTACACGAGCGACCGTACCGGTACAAGTTGTTAGGTATCGGTACAAGGAAGACCGTACCGGTACTCAAAGCCTGTTTTTGACACTTTGGCTATTTTGAAAGTATTTAAACATGTCAACAACCTTTAAAAACCTTTCAAACATATTTTTAAAGTTAATAGACTTTTGAAATATTTTTGTAAATTATTTTTAAGTCCAAAAACATTTTCATTTAATTTATATCAAAATCGATATCGAAATAATGTCAACACTGTAATGGTCAACGTCAGTCAATGGACAAAATTGATGCAATTGAATGACTTCGAGAATAAAATTAATGCAGAAAAAAGTAGGGGCAACATTACTTGTTTGTGTTTACTACAAGAACAAATTAATCTCATTAGCCTTAATTTTTTAATATCAAATAAATAAATAATAAAATCTTCCAATCAAGATAAAGATTTTTGAATTTGATACATTGATATGTTGCATCTCTTTTACTCTATGTGGATTTAGAATATTAGTTTTCTCCTACACGTAAGTTATAACTCACGAGTAGAAGAGAACCAAATTTAAAAAAAAAATAAGTTTTCATAAATATTTACACTTGCCTAGCATAGTGGTAGTGCATTTGCTTCGTAAGTGAAAGGTCGTAAGTTCAATCCTCACCAAGGGCTTTACAATGGTACACACTTTTGAAGTCAAAACTCAGTGTGACATTAGATCGTGTAATTTAAATTTTCATTTTATTATAATTCAAACTTTCGCGTTATTTTTAGTCGAGTCGAGTTTTGGGAGGTAGGAGTGTATCTATTAAGTCCTCAAAGGAAGTAATTTAATCTTCATTTTTTTGGAAGCAAGTCTAGTTTAGTATGTATTTTCAAAAAAAATAAAGTTTAACTTTGTGTGTAAAAGGAGAAAAAAATTTATTTTTGACCCCTATTTTTTTAATTCATTGATCCACCATTGAACATAGGTATTAGCACTCTTCCCACTTAAGTGTAACAACTTTGCACCATGGGGTTTCAAAATTTCAACGTTGCACCATAGGACTGCAACAATGGCATCATGTCGTTCTTATTTTTTTAGTAATTTTTTTCATATAAATAGGGACGAATGCAAGATTTTATATCAGATGGTGTGAACTGTTAGTGAGCTGTATTAAAATTTTAGGACTGTAAAATTATAAAATTTGCGCAAGTTGATCCTTCACAAGCAGGAAATTTAGTTCGGTTGGTAATGGTTTTGGGTATTACAGTTGGATGCATTTCAACATACATGCCTAGGCACCAAATACCCATCTAACTCCAAAATAAAACATGCAAAGGATAACTTAATTTTAGGCTTATAGTCCAGCTATTTAACATTATTTGACCCATTATTTTGGGCTGGTCCAACAAATGCCAAGGGTAACTTAATTTTCAATTTTCACACTTTCTCATATAACCAATAATCTCAATAGGCTAAACTACAAAATAAGTGCCTAAATTATGTCTCTTTTTGTAACATGTGCCTAAAGTATTTTTTGCTGAAATAGGTGCCTAAAGTTTTACTTTTGGTTTATTTTAAAGTCAATTGAGACACCTACTTGGGCACCTATTTTAACAAAAAATAAAACTTTAGGCACATATTTCAGTCAAAAATAAAATTTTAGGCATCTATTCCATCTAAAAAAATACTTTTGGCACCTATTACAAAAAAAATATATAATTTATACACTTATTTTGTAGTTAAGCCATCTCAATATACCAATAAGCCCCTTGATATAAATGTCCAAATTCCAAATATGTCCACTTCTTTGATAACAATAAAATAAATAATATACTTCATATTAATAAAATATTTAGTAATATTTTATATTTAAGTTCAAAAATAAACAATATATTATTTAATTTATAGATTAAAATATGCTTTAATATTTTATACTGTTCGTATTGGAATTCAGTCCTACTTTTTATTTTTAGGAATTTAGTTTTTTATTTTAATTTTTATTATTATTTAATCATTAAAGCCCAAGATTCTTTTATTAGATTCAGTGATGCAATATTAAAAAAATTAAAATATATATATATTGACTTGACAATCATGTAATCAAAGAAAAAAATGTTGTGGACTTTAATTTAATAAAAAAATAAGGTTACTAACTATTGACTTGTATTTTTAAATTAAAAATGATTAAATTTTTTAAACTAAAAGTAATAGACTAAATTCTAACTATTGACTTGTATTTTTAAATTAAAAATGATTAATATTTTGGATTGTTGGATTGGGGAAACGGATGGCTGAGATTAACAGTAAAATATGAGAAGATTATCACTTGAGAAAAAAAATAAGAAGTTAATCTCAATCACTTATTTCTCTCATCCAACAATCCAAAAAACGTGTAAAACTTAAAAAGTTCTACACTGTGTAAGCGGATCCTAACTTATATATATATATATACGAGATGCGTGTTTAATCTCGTACATCCATTTCACTCATCCAATGGTCATCAATTACTGTAAAACTTATTGAGTTATATATATATATATATATATATATATATATATATATATATATATATATAGGGTTAGAATCCACTTACACTGTGCAAAACTCAATTATTTTTACATAGTTTTTGGACCGTTGGATGAGGGTAATAAATGGCTCAGATTATTTTTTTTTCAAGTGATAATCTTCACATTTTCTACTGTTAATCTCATCCATCCATTTCACTCATCCAATGGCCATGGATTAGTGTAAAACTAAATGAGTTTTACACCATGTAACTAGATCTCATCCCATATATATATCACATACGAAAATATATATATATTGTATATAGTTATAGAAAATCGTTTAAATTAGAACTAATTAGTTACATAACATTATAAATGTTTATAGTTAAATTTAAGCAGAAACTCGAACAATTCAACCCAACTCAAATTCATAAACTAGACTACTCAAAAAAAATTTAACTAAAGTTTGAATTATAAAATTATACTATTTAACTTGATTAACTCAATTTTTTTTCTAAGGCCACGTTCCTTGTTGGGGCAGCTTTAGATGCCCAATGCCACCGCCATGAAGGCTTCCGACACATTGCAAACAACTGAGGCATCCACGCTAAGCCAAAGAGATGGGGAATTATGGCCGTTCAATGACAAATCAATGCATCGTTTTCGGAAAGCACCCGGTTAGAGTACACAGTCTTCATTTACACATAGGATAGGGCAGCCCAGAGGAAGAGACACAAAGTTGACACCATGAGGGGCACTGGACTATGTGTTAAATTCGATGGACTTGGTTTAGAAAGCGAGGCTCAGCGCTACAAACCAAATTGATTATTCAAGGATGACATCACTTTGTTAACATTTGATTTAACATTTCACAATAATCAAGCACCATCTTTTGACCTTATTAGGCCAACCCTTTTTTATCCTCATCTTCTACTCTATGATAGCTCAACCATTAAAATAGTAACATCCACCTAACCTTTCAATCTCATATAAACATTTTGTTTAATAGTTTTCATTTATTTTCCTAGTAAGCAACCTAACTAGTGTGTTTGCTATTTAAACTTAACCTATATCTAGGTCATGTTTGTTGAACAGAGTTTTTAGTTAAAATTAAAAGATTGAACTATTTTTATTATGAGATAATTGATTAGTCAAATCTGTTAATTTGATTGCTTGAAAATAAAGATTTATAACAACAAATTTCCTTTAAATTAAAAAAGCTGGTAGGAGTAACATTCTGAGTATAGAGAATTGGATATAAGAGTTTTACAAATTTATTCTCCAAATCAATGACGGATCTAGACTTCATATCAAGTGAGTTCAAGAAAGTCAAAGTCAAAATTAAACGAATTAAAAAAAATTAATAGTGGATAAGTGAGTGAAAATCATTTGTCCATCTTTATGCCGCACACTAAAAATTAAATTTAGAGTTTATGAAACAGTTAGGAATTGGGAGTTTGATGCATTTTTTAGAGTTTAAGATTTAAAATTTAGTGTTATGGTTTATAATTTTAGTTTTTAGTGTAAGACAAAAGAAATGGCACCGAAAAAGAACATAATTTTCGTTCAGATTAAGTGGGTTCAAATACATTTGATTTTTTTCTCTCCCAAACTTGTTTATTTTTTACAAGGATTTCTATAACCTAAGTGGGGTCAATTAACCCATAACCAATATGTAAATCCGCCCTTGCTCCAAATAATCTAAATATGAATAACTAACATATGTGTTGGGGGCTCAATCGATCAACCGATTAGTCAAGGGGGTATGAATTGGTTTTAAGGTGATAATGGTGGAAGCAATAGAATTTAAAATTTGGACACAACGATTTATAGTGGTTCAAGCTTCTAACCAAGCTCTACATCCACTACCTTAGCTTCCCACTAAGGATTTTCCCAAATTCACTGTGAATTTCTTCCCTTTGTTTAGGCTCAAGAGGAAACCTTTACAACACAAGACTTATACCCCCAAAATCTTGTTAAACCCTCTCTTACAAGATAAACAAATGAGCAAACTAGGGAAAACCTCACAAGACTAATTGTTTGCAATTCTAAGCTCACACCCAAAACCTAACACTTGAGCATATATGACAATTAAGCTCACAAGTGTGTTCTACAAAGAAATTGACAATTAAAGTACAAAAACACTTTTCTCAATCATATAATATTGGCTTGTTGTTTCTTGTTCTTCTATGGATGCTTGAAGTTGTCTTTTAAACCCTCTAATGACTTCATGGTCGTTGGTAGCCATTAGGGGTTGTTAAGAGCCGTTGGGGACTTTAATTCCAGCTTTTAATACACTTCTGGATCAGGGCATATCGATACACGGGTGCTAGTATAGGTATGCTACCTAAAGAAGAAAGAGTCGTTGGGCAATAAATGCACTAGGTACCTATACGCGATACTTGGTATCGGTACGGTCCTTCTCGTATTGATATGGTTATGCATGTATCAGTACAGAAATTGGCTACTAGAATTTGAAAAACTTGGGGATGAAAAATCGTATCGGGTACTTGAAAATGTATCAATACGAGGTACTCTGGGTATCGGTACGGGTCAAACTGTATCGGTACTTAGGACCAGTTTTTGACACTTTGGTTGTTTAAAAACATTTAAAACATGTCAAAAACCCTTTGAAAATATTTCAAACATATTTTTTAAGTTTATGGACTTTTAAATTTTTTTTACAAATTAGTTTAAGTCCAAAAATATTTTCATTAAAGTTATATCAAAATCAAATAGGTTTATCAATCTCCCCCTTTTTGATATAACGAAACCACTTGAAAATTGTTTTTATGAAAACTCCCCCTTTTGAAAATATTTTCAGAAAAATATAATATATTTTGAAAATATTTAAAGCTCTCCTTTTTTCTTTTTGAAATTAAATTTTTCAAACCTATCTCTCCCCTTTTTTGTTATATCAAAAATAATTTCAAAACTAAGTATGAAATCACATTTAAGTTCAAAAACACTAATTGTTGAAAAAAATAGTACCAATTGATAGGAAATATCAATTGTTGGTGTAAGATAACATTTAGATAAAAGATACCAAAAAATTTATCATGAAAATAATTTTAAAATGGCTCCCCTTACTCATGCATCAAAGAAATTGGTAGTCCAACAATTCAAGATAAAAATATTGAATTTTAAATAAATAAAGCAAATAAACCAAAAAAATCAATTTAAACATGTCATTAATGAAAGTAAATCATTAAGCATACAAGGCATGGCAAAAAAGGTCAAAACAGTCACTTTTTGACAATCGTACTGGAATTGGTTGAAGGCCGTATCAGTAAGGTATGAGCGGTACCGGTACCGAAGACACAAAATCTGGTGAAAATGCAGCAAAATCTACTTTAAAGACCTTACAACTTAATTAAAAGTTCATACAAAGGCTCTATAAAAGTCCTAGATATGCATTTTGATCATTTTGCCACAAAACAACAACATGCTTCTCAAGATGACACATTTAAGCATACAAAAGCATGAATTTCACCAAATTAAACCAAACATTACAATTTTAAGGCCAAAAACATAAAAATCAAGCATAAAGGCCAAAAACATGTAACTCATGCAATTTGAGACTCTCCCTACCTATATGCAATTATCCACAATATGGAGTCATACAAACATGCTTAGATCATCATGAAAATTTAGACATGGAAAACACATGATCAAGCAAATTGCGTGAAAATAAATGTACCACTTGAACCAAGGTAGGATGTTAAGACTTCCTTCTCTAAGTGTCCTTCCTCCTTTATATGTAAAGAGCTTCCATAATTTCAACTTTGATCATCAATGGCTCAAGAAAACCTACAAATAGACAATCAAGTAATTTTCGGTATCTAAATTGCTTTGGATCCAATGGTGTTAGTCCCAAAAAATTTAGTCCCCTTAGGAATTTATTTTTCAATTTCATCATTTTTCTTTGAAACAATGAGTCCTTTTGGGACCCAAATGTTTTTAACACATTTTTCATTAATAAATCTAGGGGAACTAGATTGTCTAACATAAATTTTTGATTTTACAAAATTATTGTTGGAGCAAACTCCATTTTTCTTTTCAAGGTTTTTGTAAATCAAATCTTTTTCTTATTGAACTTTTGAAAGCAAGTTTTGTAAATTAAAAATCTTTTTCTCAAAGTTTTCAAACCTTGCTTCAAGTTCTAAATTAGTTTTGGAGAGCAAATCATTTTCGACTTTCAATTTTGAGATCAATTTTTTGTTTTTAAAAAATGAGGCTTTAAATTATAAAACTAAATCATCATGGGCTTCTTGTAACTTATCAAAAGTATAAGAATTTGAACAAGATGAGTTAGAAGTTACCCTTGAATCTTCTTTGATGGCCATAAAGCATAGGTAGGCTACCTCATTATTGGTGAAGCCCTCTTCATCACTCTATGTAGCCACAAATGCCTTCTTCTTATGGCTTGAGCTCTTCTTGTTGAAACGAGGGCAATCGTACTTAGTATGACCCAACTTCTTGCACTCGAAGCATATGATGGGATCCTTCCTCTTCATTCTTGATTCATGCCTTAATTCTTCCTTATGGCACTTCATGAATCGAATGAACTTCTTGAAGAGCTTGGCCATCTATTCTTCTTCATCTTCACTCTCCTTTTTACTTGATTCTTCTTGAATGCTTGAGGATGATTTAAGAGCAACATTTGAATCTTCAATTCTTTTCTCTATTATCTTCTTCTCCCTCTTGGACATCATCATCCCATGGGTGAGCAAAGATCCTATAAGCTCATCAAGCTTGAGCTCATTCAAGTTCTTTGCTTCTATGATGGCTGTCTTTTTCGAGTCTCATGAGTTGGGAAGTGAGTAAATCAACTTCCTCACAAGCTTTCCTCCGAGATCACTTCTCTATAGCCTTTGATTCCATTCACAATCACGGAGAATCGATCAGACATAGCTATAATGTCTTCTTCCGAGTCCATCTTGAAGTTCTCATACTCAAGGTTGAAAAGACCAATCTTGGTCTCCTTCACTTCATTATTTCCTTCATGAGTGACTTCAAGCTTGTCCCAAATCTCCTTGACACTCTCACAAGAAGAGACTTTTGCATATTCTTCCGAGCCAAGTACGCAAAAGAGAATGTACAAGGTCTTCGCATTTAGCTCCATCTTCTTGCGATCATCCGCATTTTATTTTGCCTTGCTTCTTTGAGGAACGAACGGGCCATCAAGAATAATGTCCCAAAGACGATAATCTATGTCTCTCATGAAGTACATCATCTTATTCTTCCAATAAGAGTAGTTGTGTAACACCCCAAACACCACTCTAATCGAAATCAGGTTCCAGCGATCGAAAACCCTACACCGAAAAAACTAAATGATTGCCTATGTGGGTTAATTTCATTGATAATGGACCTTACTTAATTCCAAAGTCCAATTAGAAACCTTATTGTAATGTTTGAATATTGATATTAAGCTAGGCGTATCGATACAATAGTCATTGTATCAGTACGGCCCAACTATTTTTAACTAACTTACCAAAATTGAGCAAGCCATATCGGTATGGGCGTATCGATACGGGTGCCTGTTTAAACATTTTTAAGGACTAAATTAAGAATATTAAAAGTTGGGGATGAGTCACCTTCCTACTTGCCACCCCCACGTGATGTTGGTCATCTTTTGTCCTAAAAAGATGACAATTTGGTGGTGATTTAAATTGGGGAATTAAGAAATTAGAATTTAGAAACAAGTTTCTCCCTCGGAATGAAACCTTCCTATTAGCTTAAGGAGAGGTAGTGGACGGTTAAGGTTTTAGGCAATGATAATGCCTTGGAAAGTTACATGAATTGCTAGAGCCTTTTTGCAAAGCTTACTGAATTCACCATAATCTTCAATTGTTTCATCTTTTGTTTGATTAAGCATACACCGCCATTGTTATCCTCTCCACCAAGCTTAAGCGTACACCTCTCTTATTGAACTATTTAAACTCAGGCTTTCCTTGATTTGGTAGTCATATTGCATAGCTATCGATTGGGTAAGTGGAACCCTTAATCTATTATCGATTCCATTGATTATTGAATGTCTAATTTCAAGTTGTAATTCTCAAGCTAAACCATTGTTTCTCAAGTTTTGATTAATGAATCTATCTAATAGCTAAAGGTTAATTTAAGCTTAGAAGTGAATATCGATATTGTTATATTGATTGTAACAATCTTCTATTGATTTTCCCCTAGCTCAATAATTGGGGAAAGCTAACCCATCAACTCCAACAAAGGCTAAGAATAAGGGAATTGTAATCCGAGAGCCGTAGGAGCTTCAGAAGTGAGGTGAGTGTAGTCGGAGTTTCGAGAGTTGGCTAGGTGCCATCTCAAATCATTGATTATTGATTTGCTAACCATTGTATTGAAAAGTTTTACATAAAACATTATCGAAAGCCATAATTGGTAAATAAGGGTAAGTATTGCCTTGAAACCATGTTCGAAGCATTATTGTCATTGCCATTGAAATCACTGAATCATTGTTACATGGAGATATTGAGTATTGGACATTGAATATTGCATATTGCTATTGAAACATTGATATATGTCTATTGCTATTGAATTATCGTATTGAAACATTGCTATTGAAATATTGTTATTGAACTATTAATCATTGAACCTTAGATTCGAAAGTATTGGATACAATTGGAATGTCATAGAATTTATGAGCTCATTGGTACAGGTAGGTTATGGCCTTTATTGTGGTGCGGTAGAGGGATGTTGTGTTTTGGTCATATTGGTGTGGCGGAGGGATTGACTAGACCATTATTGATTTGGTGCAGAGGTGGAATTCATGTATCCATATACCTTAAATTGATCCAAGGAATTTATTGAACATTGCTATTGACTATTAATGTGGAACATTGCCTCTAATTATTGTTGATATATTGATCATTGATGCCATGTCATATATTGAGTATGATAGTTATGTCATTGAATCCCATGCCTCTACTTTCATGGTTAGAATCGTCATTGAAACATGTTGGATTACATGTCATGTACATTCATTGTTTATGGCTACCTCACTTAGACTATGTAAGTCTAATGCATATCACGTCATACATTTCAGGTTAAGAGATTTGCAGTTGAACATCGGAGCAGTTGCAAAGTTTAACAAGTCACAATCAAGGCCAAAGTAATGTATTTTATCTCTATGAACTCATAAGATGGTGGCAAAGTAGCTAGACTAGTCATATATGGCCATTTTGGTGTGTTTAAGTCATGCTTGCATTGTAATAATGTTTAAGGCTTATTTTGGCTTTTCAGTTTGGCTTAAAAATGGTTAAAATGGCATATTGGGCACTAAAAGGAGAAAACTTAGTAAATAGATTCAAATGGCTCTAAAATTTGTCATGATAGTAGATTATAGTGATTGAATATTGATGGTAAAATTTCATTGCATTTGGACATCGTTCAACATGTTAAATTGGCTAAAAACCAGATAAAATCTATCATTACAGTGCAGGGCGTACCGATACGGGTTCACCTGTTTCAATACGGCTGTGCATTTTTGGCCAGTCAAAGCTCAGGTCAACCTAGGCGTATCGAAATGGCCTAAAGGTTTTTCGATACGGAAACTCACAGAAGCATTTAAAATTTTAATCGTATCGATACGGTCCTAGGGGCGTATCGAAACGGGTCAATGAAGGTCAACGGGTATTGGTACGACTTGAGCTGTATTGAAACGAGTTCTTAAACTGTTGAAAATTGGGTTATCACCTTGCATGTTGTACCGATACGGTCCTCGACTATATCGAAACATGTTTGGCCAGTAAAGTCTGGATTGCATAATCCAATTGTGTCGTACTGATACGGTCTATAGTGTTTTCGTACGGGAGCGGTTAATTATGTTATAAGTCATTAAGTACAGTATTGAAACTTTGCATATTGATCACTGGAACTTGGTAAGTCTAAGTGGATGGGTAAATGACATCGGATTAACATGAAATTTTGCAGGATGGTTAGTTATAGATTGAATTTCATTGTTACATAGTTAAATTCTGATAAGGATCCCTAATTTATAGAAATTGCAATTTAGTCCCTAAAGGTGGTTAAAGTTTAAAATTGGTCTTAAATCTGATTAGTATCGTTCCATATCAATTCATTGAACTTGCTTGTAGCCATAGCATCAAATTGTATAGCCTAACATTAAATTTTGAATAAAATTATTGTACCATTCACTGTAGTGCTTTTTTTGATAACACTTTCTGACCCGATTTTCTACCAGACCGGGAATGGGGTGTTAGTTGGTCTCGTTGAAGAAAGATAGCCTATCGATGGATTGCATCATGAACTTCGGTTGATTTAGAAAAATTGAGCACTTCAAGGATCGACTCTAGGATGTTAATCTCGTGTAGAGATGAAGCTCTGATACCAATTGTTGGGAGGCTCAGTTGATCAATCGAGTAGCCAAGAGGGGTTGAATTGGTTTTAAGGTGATAGTGGTGGAAGAAATAGAATTTAAAATTTAGACACAAGGATTTATAGTGGTTCAAGCTTCTAACAAAGCTCTACACCCACTACCTTAGCTTCTCACTAAGGATTTTCCCAAATTCACTATAAATTTCATCCATTTTCTAGGCTCAAGGGGAAACCTTTACAACACAATACTTATACCCCAAAGTCTTTGTTAAACCCTCTCTTACAAGAGAAACAAATGAGAAAACTAGGGAAAACCTCACAAGGCTAATTGTTTGCAATTCTAAGCTCACACCCAAAACCTAAAACTTGAGCATGTATGACATCTAAGCTCACAAGTGTGTTCTACAAAGAAATTCACAATTAAGTACAAAAACACTTTTCTCAATCATAGAATGTTGGCTTGTTGTTTCTTGTTCTTCCGAGGATGCTTGGAGTGGTCTTTTAAACCCTCTAATGACTTCATAGCCGTTGGTAGCCGTTGGGGGTTGTTAAGAGCCGTTGGGGACTTTAATTCCAGCTTTTAATGTACTTTTGGAGAAGGGCGTATCGATACACGGGTGCTGGTGTCGGTACGCTACCTAAAAAAGAAAGAGTCGTTGGGCAATAAATGCACTAGGTATCAGTACGATCTCTCTTGTATCGATACGGCTAGGCCTGTATCGGTATAGAAATTAGCTACTAGAATTTGGAAAGCTTGGGGATGAAAAATTGTATTGGTACATTTGAAAACGTATCAATACGGGGTCCTCTGGGTGTTGGTACGGGTCAAACATTATCGGTACTCAAGACCAGTTTTTGACACTTTGGCTGTTTAAAAACATTTAAAACATGTCAAAAATTCTTTGAAAACATTTCAAACATATTTTTCAAGTTTATGGACTTTTGAAATATTTTTGCAAATTAGTTTAAGTCCAAATTTACTTTTCATTAAAGTTATATCAAAATCAAATAGATTTATAAATATGCTTTTGGAGTAAAATGTATTCTCATATATAATTTTATAATTGTTTTTCCTTGGAATAGATGAGATTAACACATATGCTTCAGAAATCATTTAACTTTAATAAATAAATGAAATTAGTACGTATGCTTCACAAGTCATTTAAATTTAACAATGAATAAAATTGTATTAAAAAAGATAGTTCCATAAGCTTTCAAATATATGAGTAGGCACATTTGGCCGATTGGTCAAGATGTTCATCTTTGTTCCCTCATTTCCCTGAGGTCATGGGTTCTACACCCACTATGAACGCCTTCTTCCTTCCCCTAAAGTTTATGTGTCTCATGTTTTTTTGCCAAAATGTGCCTAAATATATTAATAGATATTAAGCTTATCTAAAACATATTAATAGATATCAAATATTGATAACCAATAAATTATTTAAACAAATATTGAATGCAACCATGTCTTTATAATTTTACTAAATATATGAGCAAGCACATTTTGCTTGTTCAAATAAGTACACAACTATCATCAATAAATTAATTTCACCAAACACATTTATACAATCAATTGATACAATTAACTAATCAAACAATTAATGCAATTCACTATCATCTATCAGCTATATGCTAGCTGCTGGGGATGTGAAATCAGGTAATCGTTCAGGTTTTAGGTCAGATCAAATCATATACGGGTTATGTCAGGTCAATTTAATGGTTCAACTCGGATCAGGTCAGGTTCGGGTTAACTCAGATTCAGGTCATTATCAAGTTGATTTCAAATCAAATTGAGTTCGGGTCGAGTTAATTTCAGGTCGGGTAAGTTCCAGTTCAAGCCAAAACGATTTGGGTCCAAATCAGTTAATTAACGGATTAATTCAGGTTCGGATAGACTTCAAGTCGGGCCACGTTCAGGTCGGGTCACGTCGTTGACGGATAAAATTCAGGTCAAGGAATATCGATTTCGTTAAAGTTCAAATTGGGTCTTACCGTATACAAATAAACTTTGATATAGTAATTGTGGGTAAATTTTAGATAAAAATAAATTTTTAGGGATTAATATGAACCAAAATATCCCTTAGGATGCCGAAATATTTTACAATTTAATATATATATATATAATTATGACTAAATTGAATTAAACTAAAATTTAAAAGTGAATGTTAAGACTAAAATGAAAAAAAATAAACAAGTGAGGACATAAAAAGTAATTAATCACTAAACAAAAAAATAGGAGACAAATGTGAAATGGGCAATTAATTATTGAATCAAATTTAAAAAGATTCCATTTGAATTTTGGAGGGAAAAAACCTAAAAATTAGGGAGCTTAATTCCCTCCAAATTTTTATCCCCGCTAATTATTTTTTTCATAATTTTAATTAAAGTGAAGTGGTGGGAGGGAAAGTTTTCCACCCGCGTGGGTTTTTAGGTTAGGATAAATTATTTTTTAGCCCTTCCAACTTTAAATATTTTTCATTTAAGTCTCGAATTTTCACTTTTAGGTTTTAATTTAATTGAGTCCTAATTTAAATTAATTTAATTAAAATTCCACATTTAGTTTTAGAATTCTTTTAATTATGTCTGTGATTTATGCTTCTAAGTTTTAATTTAGCTCAATTAGATTATAACTTTAATAAGTTAATTCAATTCGAACGTTATTATTATACTATATAAATTTTGATTTAATATAATTATACACAAAATTTTGATTTGGATGTAAATATATAATTGTACACATGAAAGTTGAAACTTTAATTTAGTTCAATTGTACGCCTGAAGCTTTGATTTAAATATTTAATCAAATTCAAATGCATAAATTGGAAAGTTGAATCGGAATTAATCTCGTAAATCATTAACCCTATACTAAACCATAAGCCATTAATACTAAACCCAAAACCATAAACCTTAAGGAATCGAAATTAATCTCATAAACCAATAACCATAAGCTGAATCATAAACCATTGATACTAAACCCTAAACTTTAAGGAATCTAAATTAATCACATAAACCAATAACCCTAAACTAAACACTAAACTAAACCATAAATCTTAAATCAAAATTAATCTTATAAACCAATAACACTAAACTAAACCATAAACTATTAATATTAAACCATAAATCATAAAACTTAAGGAATTACGTTGACAACATTTAAATATTTAATAAAACTTTTAAATATTTTTATATACTATAATTTATAAATATAAAAAGTAAACATATTAATTTAATTATCATAGTTAATCATGTACCTTAAATTGTGAAGATTTATTTTGTCACACTATAATATAATAAATTCATAATCTCACAAATTCATCAATTGTAACTATTAGTTATTACAAGTTAGATAAATACCAAGTCAAGTAAATATTATATCAGTTCAATAACAAGTCAGCTCATTTACAGGTTGAGTCAATTACAGATCAAGTTGATAACAGGTCGGGTAATATCAGTTATTTACCAAGTTAATCTCGATTTCAGGTTTATATCAGGTCGGATGCAGGTCGGGTTTGGCTATTACATTATCAGGTTGAATTTGGGTTCATGGCCGTTCTCAGGTCGGGTTCAAATCCAAAAGTTCCAGGTCCAACTTGGGTTCAGGTCAACACCAGTTCAGACTCAAATCAATTTCGGATCACCGCCATCTCAAATCACAAGCAATTCTGACTCAAGTCGGTTTCAGTCAATTTTGTAGGTCAAGTCAGCTTTTTACATCCCTACTAGCGGCCAAACATTACTATAGATATGAAGATACTATACCTAATATTATTGGTTAGTGAAATCGCATGACCATCAAACAACAATCTCAATCACTTGGAACCAACTATGGTAAACAAACATACTTGAAACCAACTGTCTTAATTTTAATGTAAAATAATTTAATCCTCTAAATATTTGATTCTAATTCCTTCTCTACTCGTAATAATTACCACCTATATATCTGAGCGCCCCAAAATTATAAAAACAAAACAAAGAAGAATTATATAAGGCTCTCTTAAAACCTTTGATGTCCAGTAATGGAGAGAAAGTATGATCCAGTGACACATGAAGAATTAGCAGAACATGCACTTCAAACTCCATGGAAGAAGAAGATGAGTAAGATGAAGAACAAGAGGAGGTTCAGTGACGAGCAGATTAGGTTGCTCGAAACCATTTTCGAATCGGAGACCAAGCTCGAACCGAGACAGAAGTTGCAGGTGGCGAGAGAAGTTGGACTCCAGCCTCGCCAGGTTGCTATATGGTTTCAAAACAGAAGAGCTCGATGGAAGTCGAAACGGCTCGAGCAAGATTACAGAACACTCAGAGCTGATTACGACAAATTAGCATCAAGATTCGAGTCTCTGAAAAAAGAGAAAGAGTCTTTAATTCTACAGGTACTCCATATTATGTTCATAAGTGTGAGTTTGTTTTAAGAGAAATTACTTTTTTAAAGGGTCATAAAACATTAGTTTCTTGCTTTCTTTTCTTCTCCATTTTCAGTTGCAAAAGTTCAGCGAATTGGTCGCCGAACCTCATGACATAAGTAAGGCCACTAAGGGTGCTGATGCAGATACCAAGTGCGAGCAATCGAGTCCAGGTTTTCAACAAGCTCCATTGAAAGACAAGGAATTGTTCGGCTTACAATTTGGAAAGGACGGAGATATGGAGCACACTGGGCAGGCAAGAGAAGAACTTGTGAGCACAGACGAATATAGGAACGAGTCGCCGACATCCCCTGAAAATTTGTATGGATTCAATTTGACTATTGACATATTCGATCAATCATGTAGCAACCCGCAGTGGTTGAACTTTTGGAGTCGAGGAGAGGATTAAACCTACACCAAAATGTGTTCATATCTGTTCGAATATCAGTCGTCTTTTTGGTGCCATTAAAGTAGCTGGATTCAGGAAATGAATCAATCAAACAACGTAAGGCAAAGGCTTAGAAAGCAGACTACGTAGCCATAATGTTTGTCATCGTCTTCAAAATAAAGATGAGAGTTAGCTACCAAAATCCCGGTCTCTTCGAATTTGCTATAGTTGTTAATCCATAGGTTTCTCCGATTTCATGTTATTATAATGATTTCATATGTTATTATGATGATTTTGGAACACCATACGTATGATGATTTCTCCATGGTGCAAGTACTTGTCGTGCCCGGGAACAACATAAATTCATGCGTTATCACTTTATTTAAACAAATCTTATCTTAATGGTTGATTTAAAAAGATAAATTTAAGATGGAGCTCACTAATATAACCAAGAAATAGTACACATCTTGAATTTCATGCAAAAGTAACAGCAAGCACCAAAACATAGAAAAGACTCCATCTTATCAAAAACCAACAATTCATTGTCAAGGTCAAACAGAATCACAGACACCACATGAGTTTCAAGCTAAATTTAAGATTAGTCAAACATCTCTTGTTTTTAGAACAAAACCCGAAATCAATAGTGAAAGAAGAATTTCCTCCCTCAAGAATCGCATCTACTTGATCTTCTTCTTTGGCCTCAACTGTCATTACCAAGAAATAGTGAATGTCAGTCGGACGCAATGAAAGAACACAAAAACAAATTAGTTCTACAAGATGAAGTCCGCTGATGAAATAATAGGATGGGCATTGATGGTTTTACCTGATTCCTGTGTCCACACTTCTTCTTCCTGCAGTTCACAGCACGGGGGTGCAGACGAGCATAAAACCTACAGCAAAGATATCACTCCATTCATCAGTACATTTTCAGTAGGCAAGTAGAGATCAGAAAATATTTCTACACTAAATGCAAGCCATTTTATAGAGAAAAATTGATTGATTTTATACGCAGTAATATGGTATTCTTCTTCCCTATAGAACTGGCAGCAGACCCAAGATTTTTTAAAATTAATTAAACATAAACATTTATATATGCATGTACTAAATTAAATTACATTAGCCCCTCAAAAGCTTAATTTTATGCCTCAAAAATAAAAAAATATAAAACTGTATTTTTATTTATCTTTAAATTTTATACATGCAGACTTCTACATAACTTTGTTTCCCTTGTGTGGTTATCTTATTCTACTAAATTTTCCAAATGATCAACTTTTACTGGAACAAACATAAAAGCTTTTCAATCTTTTCCCATTATCTATTTTATATGGCATTGAATGCAGAATCTCTTTCCGTTCTATGGCCTAAACATGTGTACCAGTTTAAATATTTAATTCTATCCCAAGAACAGAAACTCAAAAGAAATTATTTAAGTTAGAAGAGGGGATTAAGATAGCACAATTAATACATAAATAAATATTATGTACTCCGAGATTAGACGTGTTTCCGGTTCCCGGAGGGCCAGTTGGTTAACCGAGGCGTCAATGTCGGAGACCGCAACCGAGAAAGGGAAACGAAAGGGGGAGGTTTTCGATTCCGAGGAGGATATGTCGGTGTCCCTCGCTAAATACACCGCCGATATAGCTGATAAGTTCTCCAAAGAGAAACGCTCTTTTACAGTTGTTTTATCCGGTGGTTCTCTGATCAAATCCCTCAGGTCTGTTAACTGCACTTCCCGTTCCTGTCAAATTTTGTGCCTTTTTCTAGTTACTCTTTCTTCTTTTGTATGAAAAGCAAATTTCTCAAGCTTCGAACTAGTATATTGGCGTGGTTCTTAACTCTTATGATATTTGATGGTGTGTGAAATTGAACTCTCTAAGGAAACTGGCGGAACCACCGTATATTGACTCGGTGGATTGGTCAGCCTGGCATATTTTCTGGGCAGATGAAAGGGTTGTTCCTAAGGCTCATGATGACAGTAACTATAAGCTAGCGTTTGACGGGTTTCTCTCGAAGGTATAATCAAAGAACAATATAATGTTTCTAGTTTGTTGCTTTATAACTAAAACTCTGATTAATCTGTTTCGGGTTTATTATTACTAAGTTGATCTGCTAATGGATGTATAAAGGTTTTTAGTCGTAAACTGGGTTGTTCGTATGGATATGTATTGTTGGTGTTAGCTTGTAATGTGCTTGTCTGCAGTTTCATTTTTATTGGATAATAAACTTCACCCCATAGAAAAGAAAATTCTTTTTAATCTTTGATTTGTTAACATGCCATTGTTAAATTGTTTTTCTCTAATTTTCTATATCTGAAGTTTGCACCCAATATGGTATCATTTGTAATGTACAATTGGTCATTTTAGTATGTATCCAACATTCAATGTTCAGTCATACTCAGTGCTACACAGCGAACGATATATTTGATCTATGTTGCTTGGACTCTTTTTTTTCATGAAGTACGCGTCTGGCACTTGGATATATATTGGTATATGATCTTCAAGGATCCTTCAATTACATGGAAGAAAAGTCTAACCATACCCGTGTCATATACATTCCCATGTCCAATACTTGCAGCCAAGTCCGAGTAACACAGCATTTGATTCTCACGTATTTTGAATGGAATGATATCATTTGATCTCTTCATGAAACAGAAGAAAAAGAATGCATATGCTCGTTGGGCGTACGATCTGATGACTATCTTTGTGTAGAGACGAATAATCTTATGCTCCTAAGTGCTGGTTTACAAGATTTTTGTCTCGAAAGAACTATTGCCCTAAATTGACATATGGTTCGGTGAAAATTAATTTTAGTAATGCATTATATATTTTCCAGCTTGATATTGACTGCTATTGAGTATCCAACTAATTGTTTTTATTCTGCACAATTAGATTTCACTTGTAAATTCTTTTGGTCAGTGCACAATAATGGTGTTCTAATTCCATCTTCCCTTGCCAATTGAGTAATGTGTTATTTTCTCTCCTTTAGATACCAATTCTCCCCGGTAACGTCTATTCCATCAATGACGCACTACCTGCTGAAGGTGCAGCTGATGACTACGAGACATGTCTCAAGCATTTAAAAACGAGTGGCGTGATTAGTGTCTCAGCGGCTACGGGACTTCCAAAGTTTGATCTCATGCTTCTGGGAATGGGACCAGATGGACATGTGGCTTCACTCTTTCCGGGCCACCCTCTAGTCAAAGAGAAAGAAAAATGGGTAACCTTCATTAAGGACTCGCCAAAACCTCCCCAGGAACGCATTACCTTTACTTTCCCTGTTATCAACTCATCTGCCCACATTGCACTTGTGGTGTGTGGTGCTGGTAAAGCTGGTCCAGTACATGCTGCAATGCAGAACAGTCGAAATTCCAGTACATTGCCGGTTCAGATGGTTGCACCAGAAGGAGAGTTGGTCTGGTTTTTGGACAAAGATGCAGCTTCCAAGCTGTAAGTTATGTATTTAGTTTAATAGCTTATTAGAGTCCATCTCCATGCAAGTTACAGATGTTTCTCGTGACTGAACATACACTCCTAATAAAATGTTTTAAGTTGAATGGGTTGGAATCAGGAAAGGATTATGCTTCATAGATTCTTCAAAATCATAAATTATTGACAAGTTGCCAAAATTTTCGGATGCTGATTGCTACATCTAGCACATGGACATGACTGAAAAACTACAAATTCCTTCCTGCTCACTCTTTGTTTTTATTCTTTATTTTCAATTCCTGTATCTGAATGATGGTATTGGTATGGGGGTTTGGTATATTTCCTTTTTCTTGCAAATAAAAAATGGGTATGGGGTTTCCAAACTTGCATCTGAATTCTCAAAACTTGGCTTTGAAGCAATGGATGCTCAGTCAAGAGGATAAACTCCCTTTTATAAGCTTGCTAACCTGCCCTTGTGTTCTTGGTATCAAACTCAGGTGCCATAGAGGAAGCATAGGATGCTGATAAACTTTTGTTTTCCATCAAATTCTTCCCGAAATAGAAAACAGCTACTACTAAAAAGGGCAAAGAAGCATGTTTTATTACAAAATGAAGGATTACTGGTTTTAATGATTTATGATTACTACAGATGGAATTCGGAAGTGATGCTGAGGGGACAACAGTCATGGAAAGCAGAGCTTACTTTTCTTTTTCGGTAGCTTTCATTTTCATTTGCCCTGAATTCCCCCTTAGTTATTGCGGTGGGTAAATGAAAAGTTAGAGCATGCTATATTGCTAACAGCAGGGGCCAGCAGTATTCATTTGTAAAAGTTGATGAGGTCCATGCCCACTTATCTCCGAGGTTCCACGTTAACTCGATACTTGTTTAAACGATCTAATCTCGTTATTTTTATTTTAATTTTGAAGACAGTTCATTTTTTTACATTCTTTTGGAGTTATGTTATTTCATATTTATCTCAATTTTAAATAATTCTTAAATCAAATTTAAATATAACTTTTTAGTACCTAATTTTTCTTAGAATGTTACAATTAAGTAGTTAAATTTTTTCTTTGGTGTAACTAGTTACTTAATATTTTTACGAGCGATGTTTTATTTTTTAAATGCAAACACCATAATTCAAACCTATATATTTTTTAAATGCAAACACTATAATTCAAACCTATATAAAATGAATAACATTCGAGTATTTTTGACCATTCTATCAAATAAAGAATTTCTAAGTACTTTGTATTTTTAAGTTATACATAGTCAATGTTGATTGGATCATGTTTATAATTAGACGATGTTAATTTGAAGAAAATCTAAAAGTATGAAAATGTATAACTAAAACAATGTTATATACCTAATCGTACCATTAAAAAGAAGTTAGTATTATAGTATATAATTATAGAGAGAGATATCATAATACACATAAATATCAAAAGTGTCCTAACTAGAAAGTATTAAAGTAGGGAAAGAGAAAAAAAAATGGTGGTTGATATACCGAAGTGGAAGAAGTAAAAGTAGTGTTTAAGACGGTGGGAGAGGCAAGTGCAGATTAATAAGTTGAGAATGTAACTAAACTGTCAATTAAGGTTGGTGGGGAAGGCAACTTGAGAATAATGAATACCCTCGTTGAAAATCAACGGAATATTCGGAACTCCATTGGCATATTTTTTTGGGGGGGAAAAGACTACGGTTGCCTAACTTGCTTTAATATTTCTTAATTTTATAAACCACTTCAGCTTTCTTTATCACATCTCCCTTTCTTTATTTGTTTAATGATACGATTGACAATTGACATCCAAAATTTGGATAAAATCAAGTTGGATTTTGACCAATGAAGGTTTCATCTGAACAATGAATAGAAAATTTTTTTTGTGTGTTTTTACGAGGGGCGTTCAAAAATACTTGTGGACCCGTCGACTCAAACTTTAAAAATTAGATATTTTTTTTAAAAAATTTACTTGATCTGAGAATTTTCTTGTGTAGTTAAATTGAGTCTAGGCTGAACATATTTTTGTAATTGGTACCCGACTCAACCCGATACTTTTAATATATATATATTAAATTTTTAAATTATATTTTTATTTTAAGTTCTTAATATTTTTATATATAAACTAAATTTAAATTTCTAATTCTTTCTATATTTATATTATATTAAATTTTAAAATTTTAAAATATTTATATTAATTTGTCAATAAAAAATTCTTAGGAAAAAATTACGAGATTAAAATTTTTAATATCTTATTTTAATATATTGCCAATTAATGGGAAGAAAGCTAAAGCGTCGAGAAAAAATTGAAGCCAAAGGAGAGACAATCTGAAACCATAATCAAACGCGTTAAACATTTTTTCTTATTGTTCATTTTTGTTTTTAGAACTGTTAGATATCTTTTTTTTACTGCTATTAGCCAATTACAATATATATTGTATAATGACTCAACTATACTTTCAAATTTCTAAAAGCTTGTTAAGAGCACCATTATTTTCTTTCAAACAAAAATAGCACTAATATTTGACCGATTGTTTATCATTTAAAACTAACTAAAAAACATCAATTCTTGTATTTGAATTATATTTATAAATTATATATTTACTATGCGATTATTTTTAAATATATATATATATAGGGACGGAGCTAGAATTTAATGTTAGGAAATGCAAGAGTTTATTAAGCCTTTAAATATAAAAATTGAGAGTGACAAAAGCCTTATTTGATTAACATTTAAACTAAAAGGGACTAAAATGTAATCATACCAAAAAATTTGGGAGGGGCAACAGCCCTCCCACACCCTACATGATTTCGTCCTTCTATATATATGAACCGGGTATATGGTACTCGATTTTGCAGGTACCCGATTTTTACAAGTACCTGAATAGCGAGTACCCGCTAGTCACGTGCCAGCAAATGTAGTACCTGTAGAATCAGGTACCCGATAAAGAACGCCCTTAATTTCTATGTGTGTTCTAATATTAGAAAAATAGGTTTAGAGTTGGAGTTTAAAATTAGAGTGTATGTTTAATTTTTTAAGGTTTAGGGTTTAAGATTTATGGTTAGAATGTAGGGTTTAATTTTTTAGTCTTAGGCTATATATAAGAACATTGAAAATGGATAGTTTTTTTTAATTTGACCATTCAAGTGTTTTTTACCCTAGCAGTCGTTCCCTTTTTTTCTCTGGCAGTTGCAAAGCTTTTTTTTGGGGTGGCAAACGAGTAGCGAATAATTGAAAACTGTAGGGATTCGAACCGACATGTATGAGGAATAATCGAAATCATCACCCACAGGGACTGGGAAGTTTTATCACCAAAGCTCAAATGGGGATAGAGACGAGAATTGCTATATTTTATAAAATTGGATGGCCATAAGGGTAATTTACCCATTTTTCAACAAAATCTAATCTCCCATAATCTGAGTATGGCCGGTTGGAGTAAGTTTGAAAATTCTTCGTAAATTCCATAAAAATAATTAGAAAGTGGTCTTTACATCGTTGTAAACGTGATTCAGTCTAATTTTGTTTAAAATACACGGTGATCGATTTCGATGTATATTTTAAAAAATATGAATATTTGAATGTTGAAAGGTCATAAAAATTTGGTAGTAGAATTCTTATAAAACAGTTTTAGCAATAACTTTGAAAAAACCAAAAATTCTACAAGATAAGTTAGGAAGTGAGCCTTATATTTCTATCACCAAAAAGTCTAGATTTGTTTAAAACAAACGGTTCTTGATTTCGAGTTATATATTAAGAGTTATTACTTTCTGAGTGAGCAAATGTTAGAAGAAAATACTATTTCCAAAAACAACAATAGAAATTTGTCATAAATCGTATGAGTAAAATTAGAAGAGATAATTTATATGGTTGGAAGATTATCGAATCTAGTTCCTTTTAGAACAAATAAATCATGATTTAGAACCATAGATTATTAGTTACATTTTTTTTAAAGGTAGTGCATATTGCCATGTTTCAATAGTTAATATTTTAGTCATATTTTGTAGTTTTGAAATGATTTGTTTGTTGTTGGTAAAGCTAAATTTATCGTTTATAATTTTAGATATTTAATGTTTAGTATTTGTTTTAATGTGTTAGGTTTTGTTTATTTTTTTGGGTACGGGGATTAATCAAAAACCGTGGAGATCTATAAGGGACGGATATGGAGACGAAAAATCCCCCAAACTTTTAATGGAAATTCTCTGAAACCATGCTCGCAAGTGTTGGGGACGGAGTGAGAAATGTAAAATCGTCTCGGACCCGTCCCATTGCCACCCCTACCTTCTTTTATTTTATCTCTGCTTGCCCAACAGCAACACTAGTTTTGGTACTAGTTATCGATCGTCGATAATCATTTTTTCTTTGTTTCCTCCTTTGTAGTTTTTAAATTCACTAACTCTGCCCTGCGACATGATTTTCTCTATCTTTTGAAACGTTTCTTCTGCCTTTTTTTCTCTTAATCGGTCGTTTGCCTGTTTTTTTTTTCATTTTATTTTTTATAATAGTTGAATTTGACGTCGCCACAACTGATCAAGATAACATATTTTTTTATTTTCTCGTTGATCTTTCTGTTTTAGACTCTCAAACTGGATTTAGATATGAGCTGACATTCATCGCTCTTGTTCGCGATTGAGTTTGTGATAATGGTTGTATTTGTCGACATGTCTTAATCTAATATGTATTTTTTTCAATGTTATTTGTTATTAATTTTTACCTTTCATCATCGAGTTTTGGTGATATTTATATATAATTTGTTTCGAGGCTTTGAACTAGATTTTTTACCTTTTCTTTGTATAGTATGTTTATAATCTAAAAATATTAGTTTTTATATTTATTTATTTATAAAAGTTTATTCGAATTAATTTTATTTATTTGAATTGTAGACTCTCAGTGTACTTTTAAACTTTTAAGAACCAGAAAAAACCAATGGTACCAAAATAAAATTAATGCACGGAAGGAAGGTAGATGTGAGTGATTTATTTTTCCAAACAGCTTCCGATATATATAAATTTTACACCTAATTATTCGCAACACACTTGGTGTGATGTGTACATACATTCTATTGTATTATAAAAGTTGTAGTTAAAATCTTGGTTAGGTGAAACACACCTCTGATTGTCGTGAAAATTTGACCCTCTCCCCAACACCAAACAACTTACCACTCCTCAAATACTTTTTAATTATAACTTCAGATATAAACATAATGAAACTACACCTTACCCCGAATATTTTATATGTGTTTGGAGTTCCAACATATTTCATATAAACAATCAATAATAAAAGTATAATTCCAAATTTGCCCATTGAAACATTATAAGCTGAAATATAAAATACAAACAGAAAGAGAATTCGAATAATTCAATTCATTCAGCATGTACGTAAGTATAATTAATTTTTATATTAAAATATAGGGAAAGCGTAATACATTATGATTATAATTAGTAGAGATGATCAGCGTGGAATTCTGTATCTCCACAATCTTTCTCTCTTTCTTTCTACATTAGAGTCTGGTCTCTGGAGAGAGACAAAAGAAAAACAAGTCTCTTTTAGAGAGAGAAGAAGACAAACTTAATAAACCTAAAGCTGAACAAGTTTAAAGAAAGAGCAGTTGGGTTTCAGTTGGGAGCGCTCAGCTTTTTGTTAAAGCAACAAAACGCAATCCCTTGTTTTTAAAAGATAAGCCATACGGCAAAAGGCCAGCTCCAGCATCTCCTCTTTTAACTCTTTTTTTCATGCTTCCCTCTGCCATCAACCACCCTACCGGATCCCTCCTTTTCGCCGGCCAAGGAGGCGGTGGATTTTGCTCGGCTGTAGCGATGCCGCCCTCTAATATTGCCGCTGCCATTCTATCCGCCAAGTGAAAATTTAAAACAAAATGCTGAACGGGTCCAGAAGCACTGGTAAAGATACGTTGTGGGAATAGTTGCTACAGCTTCAAGTTCTAATAGATGAGACCTCTTAGACGAAGTCAAACTTCGTCTTCATCTCCGAACTCGTCCTCCTCCTCTTCATCTTCGTCGTCGTCGTCGTCGTGGATTCATCTGCGTTCGGTTCTTTTCGTCGTTTCTTCTTCTTCACCAGCTTCTTGTTCTTCCTCTGATCGGTGAGTCTTCCTCTTCTCTTGCTAAAATACTTGCTCATTTCCTCTAATGCCTCGTTAGATTTTTTTTTTAAATTCAGATCCCGATCTCCACTCTCGTATTTCCCCATTTGTTTCCTTGTTTGCTTCATTTCTTATTTGCTTAAATTTAGATTCTTTCCTTTTGTTAATTAGGGTTTCTGCTTCTCCATTCTTACAAGTTTCGGTCTCTGTTGGTCCATTGTTTTCCTTTTCTTTTTATTCGAATTCTAACACTTAATTTTCTGTACTTATTTGTTGGATCTGTTTTGATGTGGCACTATTTTCTTTTTCTCATTGACTAAGCTTGCTTTTATATTTGCTTCAATCAGCTAGGATATATTATTCATTACTGTGTTAACAGACTCTTTAAAGTTGCAATATTTGATTATTATCATTAACAATCACAATAAAATACAACAGAGAGATTTTTCATGGGGGGAAAGCTTTATTTTTATGGTGCGAAATGAGATTTTTTTTCTCCCCTGGATGAATAGATTTCTCTCCTCTCCAAGAAGAATCCTGCCCTCTAACTGTTAATCTCGTGTTACAGTTTAAAAGCTTGAAACTTCTGGGAATTGATTAGATTGATCTTAATAACCGGGACAGATTTTTCTGCAAGCCAGTACTCTTTGCTCATGAGAGTTGTGCTAAGCTTGATGAGTGAGGAGTAGGCAGCCTAGTAATGATTTCTGAAACAACCCAGCATCCCTTTCTGGCAAGCTTAATAATGAATTTTCTTTCCTTGAACCTCTCTCCATATATTGGTTCTCTTGACTGTTGCTTAGATACTAGGATTTTTGCTTTCAGAAATTTGTTTTAGTCCCCTGCAAATCACATCTTCTAAGCATATTATCATTAGCTTCTCGTTTCACATTGAAAATTTGACCTTTCTTTTTCAGTGTTCGACTCAAATCGCCCTGGTCTCGCCGCAGAAAGAAAGGTGCCCTTTCACCACAGCAGTGGAGAGATTTCTTTACACCAGATGGTAGATTCCGGGATGGTGGAGTGAAGTTCTTGAAGAAAGTTCGCAGTAGAGTGAGTTACTGCTGTAACTAACCAATTCATTTTCTCTTTGATTTGGTTTCTTGTAATTGGTTTGTTTAAACTTGTATGTTACTGATGTAGGGTGTTGAACGAAGTATTAGGGCGGAGGTCTGGCCCTTCATCCTTGGAGTGTAAGTACACAACCTGTATTACAATTTTGTTATTGTGGCTGCTGCTGTTTCTATTGTTGTTCTCTTACTCTACTCTCTCGAGCCATGGCATTATGAAAGGATTCTACTTTCCCTGAACTAATTTGTCTGGGGAATGCATTCAGTGGAACCTTTTCGCTACTCTTGAACCATGGGTTTCGTATCTCATACCATGATATTTTTTATTTTTCCTTTTCCTCTGCAACAGCTATGATTTAAACAGTTCCAAAGAAGAAAGAGATGCCATTAGAACTCAGAAAAGGTGAACTTCCCATTATCTTCCCCATATTTGTTACTTTGTTGTTCCTTTGAGCTATATTAGTTTATTGTTATTGAGAAATTCATTCTTCTCTTTTATCAATTTGTTGATGCAGGAAAGAATATGAAAAACTTCGGAGAGAGTGTCGGCGGCTCTTAAAACACAGCAGTGGAAGTTCTAAGTTAACTGATATTGGTGGAACTTGTCAAAATGGAGACAGTGGAAGTCTTATACAAGAGACAGATGCATCTAGCTCCGAAGACGTGGTTAGTGCCAGAGAATCTCTGTCTAGTGAGGAAAGGAGCCCGGATGCCGAGTACTCAGATGAGGCATCCAGTACACTGTTGGAAGGAGATGACAGTTCCAGAAGAATAACAAATGCTGATGTGTCAGCACTAAACAGCGAGTCATCAGACTCCGACTCCTCAGAAGACCCTGAAGTGATTCAGGGTTCCCCCTCTTTGGAGAGCAGGGAGGAGAATGATCCTAACACGTCTTCAAAAAGGAATGTTTCTCCCTCAAGCACTGAAGGGTTATATGAACTACGTGCTACTGAAGATTTTTCCATCTGGAAGCGCATCATTCGTGTAGATGCTGTTCGTGCCAATGCTGAATGGATGCCATACTATGCTTGTCAAGCTGCCATATCAGAAGGGAGGGCACATCGTTCAGCTGAGGCTGTTGGGTTAAAGGAGTATGATCACCTGGAGCCCTACAGAATTTTCCATGCTGCGCGTTTGGTTGCTATCCTTGAAGCTTATGCGCTTTATGACCCTGAAATTGGCTACTGCCAGGGCATGAGTGATCTCCTTTCTCCGATAATTTCAGTCATCCCTGAGGATTATGAGGCATTTTGGTGTTTCGTAGGCTTCATGAAGAAAGCTCGACATAATTTTAGGCTTGATGAGGTGGGAATCAGAAGGCAACTTAATATTGTTTCCAAGATAATCAAATGTAAGGACTCTCACCTCTACAGGCATTTGGAGAAGCTCCAGGCTGAGGATTGCTTTTTTGTTTATAGGATGGTTGTGGTACTATTTAGAAGGGAATTGACATTTGAACAGACAATTTGCCTTTGGGAGGTCATGTGGGCAGATCAGGCAGCCATTAGAGTTGGGATTGGGAAGTCAGCCTGGAGCAAAATAAGACAGAGGGCACCCCCTACAGATGATTTACTGCTTTATGCGATTGCAGCATTAGTGTTGCAGAGGAGGAAACTGATCATAGAGAAGTATAGCAGCATGGATGAGATTTTAAGGGAGTGCAATAGTATGTCGGGACAACTCGATGTATGGAAACTCCTAAGTGACGCTCATGACTTGGTGGTGAATCTTCATGACAAGATAGAGTCATCCTTTTGATCATTGCCACATTTGTCTCTTTCTTGCATCTGGGTTCTTTGAGTAGTCTTGTCTCCCTTTTGATGCACAGCTTAAAATGTTGTCTGCGCTGAGTTTTATCTGCTTATCTTGCCATTCCTCACTCTCTCATGGCTAAAGCATGCAGTAACAATAATTGAGAAATGCTTATTTATTTAGTATATAAATCTGCAGTCCACCGTTCCCCATTGCAAGAGGAATGGTTCCATGAAGCCTTTTCTTGGCGTACCTCTAATGTCTTTTAACACCTTTTAGCCTCTTAGCATGGAATAGTTTTGAGAACATCGAGCACTACACTGCATACAAGAGGTATTCAAAGTCGGTCGCCAGACATAAAGCCCGACTAATACGGCCAACCTGGTTTTTTGACAGGTTTAGTGCACCTATTGATTTATAATTAGAGTTTAAAGTTAGAGGTTTGAGTTTAAAGTATTGAGTGTAGGAGGTATTTTTTAAGGCTTAGAGGTTAGGATTTAAAATTTAAGGTCATAATTTAAGATTTATTTTTTTAATGTCTAGAACACAAAAATGACACTAAAAAAAACATATGATTTTTGCCTGGCGATCGGGTTAGGAATAACTAAGAATTGTGGGATCCGAGCTAACTGAAGAATAATCAAAATTTGCACACACGTGAAAATTTTATCCCCAAAGCTCAATTGAGAATCGTTACATCCGCACTGTTTTTCAGCGTGGATGACAAAAATATTTACAGGGATCCTAATATTCTATAGAAACAAAGTTAAAAATTTTACTTACATTCCATTTACCTATATACTCCAAAAAATTATTATTACTTGTTAAATTATTATTATAGTTTAGAAACGGTCTATTTAGAAATTTATTGTTAGATATTTATTTTAGTGTATCTACCATTAAGATTTGAATATTTTTTAGTATAATAAATATATGACTCGTAAACTGAAACTCACCATATATTTTAACTGGTAAAATAATAAATTTTAGGGAAAAAATCTTAAAATATTTAATAAAAATTTTCTAAAATGTACCCCACAAACATTGAAAATGGAGTATGAAATGCAAAACTATCGCTGCACATTTCCACCCTTCAGATTGCCTATAGGCAATCCAATATTGACACCAATATTATAGGAATGATTGACAAATATTATGTTGTATTAAATCACGAGTGAATTTCATGGTTTTGATAGAGGTATTTAAACGGTTAATTTAGTTAGTAGTTGAATTAAATTACTCAAAATCGAATTAAACAAAAAATTTAAATTTTTAACAGTTAACCGAACTGAACTCTTTTTGGGAAAAAATTAATCAAACCGAATATATTTTACTTAATTTGGTCAAATTTTTAAATTAACAGAAACTTATCATTAGTTTTCCTAATCAAAATTATTACCCAACAAAAATTCTTGAAAATACTTTTTATTTCATAAAGATAATTTGTATTTAATTTAACCAATATCTAAACATGGATAAAAACATTAAAATTTTAGATTAAACATTAGATTTTTTTTTTATTTGAGTTAGAAGTGGTTTTAGAATTTCAATGGCCACGAGCTTAATATGTATAATATATTTAATTTTGTTATATTTCGTGTAATTCAGTTAATTAATCGATTTCGAACCGAATTAATCGATAACGATTTTTTTAAATTAACCATTCATCAATCGAAAAAAGTTCGATAGTCGACAGTTTAACAAAACTATCTCAGTTTGGTCGGTTAATTCAGTTTAACCGACCGTTTGAACACCCCTAGTTTCAATCTTTCTGAGTTATATAATTATGGGTAAACTACTCAAATGATCACTTAACTATGAGGTTGGTGTCGACATGACAACTATATTTTCAATTTTGGCAATTTACTACTTAATTATTTAAGTGGTTTCAATTAAGCCACCAACCGTTAAAATATATCGAAGAAGCTGACGTGGATGTTAAACAAAACTGATATAATTACACATTTGATCCATATTACTTACATATTCTATCATTTTGGTCTTAAATTTAATTTAATTTAACCAATCAATCAAATAATAACACGTGTCACCATTTGGTCGAAAATTTTTAAAGTATTTTTATTTAATTTAATCAATTTATTATTCACGAGCTTAATATGTATAATATATTTAATTTTGTATAATATATTTAATTTTGTTATATTTCGTGTAATTCAGTTAATTAATCGATTTCGAACCGAATTAATCGATAACGATTTTTTTTAAATTAACCATTCACCAATCGAAAAAAGTTCGATAGTCGACAGTTTAACAAAACTATCTCAGTTTGGTCGGTTAATTCAGTTTAACCGACCGTTTGAACACCCCTAGTTTCAATCTGTCTGAGTTATATAATTATGGGTAAACTACTCAAATGATCACTTAACTATGAGGTTGGTGTCGACATGACAACTATATTTTCAATTTTGGCAATTTACTACTTAATTATTTAAGTGGTTTCAATTAAGCCACCAACCGTTAAAATATATCGAAGAAGCTGACGTGGATGTTAAACAAAACTGATATAATTACACATTTGATCCATATTACTTACATATTCTATCATTTTGGTCTTAAATTTAATTTAATTTAACCAATCAATCAAATAATAACACGTGTCACCATTTGGTCGAAATTTTTTAAAGTATTTTTATTTAATTTAATCAATTTATTATTCACAAGCTTAATATGTATAATATATTTAATTTTGTATAATATATTTAATTTTGTTATATTTCGTGTAATTCAGTTAATTAATCGATTTCGAACCGAATTAATCGATAACGATTTTTTTTTAAATTAACCATTCACCAATCGAAAAAAGTTCGATAGTCGACAGTTTAACAAAACTATCTCAGTTTGGTCGGTTATTCAGTTTAACCGACCGTTTGAACACCCTTAGTTTCAATCTATCTGAGTTATATAATTATGGGTAAACTACTCAAATGATCACTTAACTATGAGGTTGGTGTCGACATGACAACTATATTTTCAATTTTGGCAATTTACTACTTAATTATTTAAGTGGTTTCAATTAAGCCACCAACCGTTAAAATATATCGAAGAAGCTGACGTGGATGTTAAACAAAACTGATATAATTACACATTTGATCCATATTACTTACATATTCTATCATTTTGGTCTTAAATTTAATTTAATTTAACCAATCAATCAAATAATAACACGTGTCACCATTTGGTTGAAATTTTTTAAAGTATTTTTATTTAATTTAATCAATTTATTATTCACCGGCCGGTGTTGACACGTGTCACCATAATCGGTAGAAAATAACATGCAAGAGAAAGGGGCGCCTGTACCACAAATATTATGTTGTATTAAATCACAAGTGAATTTCATGGTTTCAATCTGTCTGAGTTATATAATTATTTTAGATAAACGGATAAAAACAAGCTCCTGCATTGAAATCTTAGGAGAAGTTACACTGCCTCCCGGGTGACACAAAAAGAAGGGTTCAAAGTTGCACAGTACTTATAATCTTCCACAACTAACATATAATGAACCAGTATTAGGTTGAAGACAAAGACAGAAACAAAAACACCAAAAGGAAATGAAACAGGACATATGAGAATGTTTTTTTGTTGCTGTTGTTGTTTTAAAGTAAAAGGGTGAAAGCTGCAATTCAGAGTCCATCCTACTCAGTTTTAGTGTACTGGCGAAATGTAACAGCCAAACCGAGAATGAAGAGGGGCACTAGAAACTGGAGGATCTTAATCAGGAATTCAGAGGCCTTGGCATTGGGGTTGTAAGGGGTTTGCTGTGGGGGGATGTAGGTGCGCTTGTTGGGGACGGTTGTTGAATCAATCTCCCCGATGTAGTATTTCTCCATCATATCTCTAGCATCGTCACTGTGCCCGATGTCTTCAAAATCATTGGTGGCATCCTTGGCTGTTACAACACCCCAATACCAAAACACCCATCATTATTTTGCTACTACTTCTACTTGGCCGAGATTAATCGAATAAAAAGATTACCGGTGGCTGAGAGCAAGACTTCACCGCCTCCTGGATGATCATCCATGAATGGAGTTACATCATACACCTGTTACATGCAGAAACACCAAAACCAAGCTGATTATGCAAAACAAACAAAGATAATAATAAGCATAAGAGAAGCAGTTGAAAAAAGATCTGACCTTCCCAGAAATAACCAGCCAGCAATCTTTGATCTTGTTGTGGTTTGCAACTTCTTCAAAACTGTGCATCTTTGCATCTGAAACCATTTTTTTTCTCTCACCACTGCCAATCATGCAAAACACCAAAACCTTTAAAACACCACCAGGCACCAACAATTACAATCTGAAAATTCAAAGACAGATTATGAAGAAAGGTAGCAACCCAAATCCTGAGAAGTAAAGAAGAGCAGCCTGCAAAATCAAAAAAGGGGCTTCAAATGTATATATAGTTGAAAAGGCTTGAGGGATGAAACAAAGAGACCCAGGGGACTTAAGGGGTTGGAAACGGTTTTCTTACTTTTATTTCCTTCCTAAGAGAAACCCGTCTCTGTCTTTTTCTCATTTGTTTATTCTTGAATTTAATTTTTCATAAATGTCCATATTATTTACCACCTATATTCTACATTTTTTAATTGACCAATGACCTAAAGCTACTTGAGAGAAATCAAATAAATAAATATAACTTTTTGGTACGTAACTTGGGATTTATGCGTAAATTGTAATATGGTATTCAACTTTTTTTTATATTTTTAAATTATGCATGTTCAATTTTGATTGGTTTATACTTATAATTTTAATGGCATTTAATAAGATAACGTGTTTAAATTATAATTTTTAAGTATAAACACGTGTAATTTTAAAAATATTAGGTGCCTAATTGAATTAAAAAAATGAAAATTAAGTATCGAATTACATCCGAAAAAATTAAATGTCTAATTACATCTTTAAAAAAATTATCTAATTAAAATTATGTTGTATACATAGCCTATAAACAAATTACTCAAACTCAAATTTTATAGCAATAATAATATTTTTTTCTTTTTGATAAATAAACAGTATTTTTTTCCTTTTGATAAATGAACCAGCATTTTTCTGTGTCTACAATAAAAAAACAAAATTCAAATATTATGTCTACAATTGAATAAGATAAGTATCATTCGACGTGGACGGAAAGTAAACTCGTGGTTAAAATAACATTGTTTAATATAATTGCTTTAATGCTTAAAATACGCTAAAAATATAATTTTGTTAAAAAAATTGCACTATAAAAAGCGCAAAATAATGACCACAAAAATAAAAGGTTAGCACCTAATCACCAAACCGACTTATAGTCTTATTATATTTTCAATGCAAATAATGTATAAATAAAACTATAGTTTAACTTAATTTTATTTGTCTCACAATATAATTTTATAATATAATTTATAAATATATTAATTTTATAAATAAATATTATTTATAATTTATATTACAAAAACTAAAATATTATTGAACCCAACAAGTGGTCCTAGTAGAAAAGCGGATGATGTTCATCCTAGAAGACTCGAGTTCAAATCGCTCTACATGGTTTTTGTATTGTCAAAGAGCTAAGAATATCTATGAACAAATATTACTTTGTAATCAACATAAAACTATTCAAATGCATGGTTTGGGGTTTAGAGTTTAAGGTTTAATTATGTATATATTATAAAAAATTATATCATGAGATAACTAAAATTAAGTTCAACTACAATTATATATATTATTAGCTATTCTAAGTTGGCTTGGTGGTTAGGTGTCAGTCTTTTATCTCTGAGGTTTTTGATTCAATACTCTTTGTGTGTAATCTTTTCTTAAATTTTTCTCTATCAAAACGATGTCATTTCGAGCTATCATAGACATCGAAGCAACTATATCAAACGACGCCGTTTTGGTTAAATATTCATGTCACTGTTTGTAACGTTTTAATGGCAAAGTGCTTGGATTGAAACCAAACTCTAAATTTAGAGTTATAATAATATCGATTTATAATTTAATGATATTTTTGATACATATGTTAGAGTTTAATGATATTTTGTGTAGCTTATGCATATATATATATATATATATATATATATATATATATATATATATATATATATATATATATATATATATATACACACACGATACAAATCCATGTCTCACATTACATGTAAGATTAAAAGTTGTCAAAGTCAATAATCTGCGTTTGACCAAATTATCATTCCAATCCCCAAAAAGGATAATAGTCACTTGCTTAAACTGAATTTAAATATTTTAAATTTCGAATTTAATAATACCATTGAAAACTTATCATATTTAATTTTAATTGTTGATAATAATTTAAGTGACTGTGAATAAAATAAATAATGCCGTTATGCACCAAAATGTGCGAATTCCATATTGGTTGCTATATTTTAAAATTTGTCCAACCCTCACCAACCGACGTACGACTTCAACGACGCCCACGGTTACCCAAAATTCTTCTTCTTCTTCTTCTTTTTAAATTACAATCTTGACTATATCATGTGTTTAAAAATTAGCATATATTAGAATCAAGTCCTTAAGTTGAATAATTAACTTAATAATTATTTCAAATTCAAACGAGCTTAAACTCTAATCAGAGATTAACAATGATTTATATAAATATAACTCAAACTTAAGATTTTAATAATTCCGAAATCTTAATTTTACCAATGACTTATTAACTATGAGGATTAAACTAGTAACATATTTGGCGATGGTGGCTAGATTAGTCCAATAAACGTTGTGCTCTTTTGAAAATTTCACAAGTTGAACAGAAAGAAAAGCGGCTACATTAATGGAATGCTTCAAAGTCTGCTCTTTTTTTCTTTCTCTATTTTCTGGGTGTACTTAATGAGTCCAAGACGGCGAGCTTCTATTTAGGCCACGATCTAATTAAGTTGTTGAGAATGTTACACAAAGACCGTGAAATTTGTCTACCTCTCATTACATATCCATCTCTACTGACAACCCACTCCCATTCATGTTATTCCATCTTTCTTTTTCTAATTAATATCGTTAAAATATTATTAATTTCTCTTGAACACAATCTTATGGGTAAAGTTTACGAATGGTCACTAAATTTTCATCAATTATTCAATCTAGTAACCAAACTTTCAATTACTTCAATGTTACAATTAAATGTTTAGTTTTGATTCAAATATGATGTGGCAATTAATTTTTTTATAATGATATATTCAGTCCTCAACGTTGCACATTCAAATAATTTACATGAAAATATACAAAAAGTTAAACTAAAAATTAAACTGACATAACATACCACAACAACCAAAACCATCCGACCTACATTTTATTTCACTTTAATTTAAAAATTAAAAAATAATTTATTATATTTTCAAGTATCACGCAAACTTTTCGAGTTAAGTATCAAGTAGCTCGGTTCATTAAGAATTTGAGCCGAATTTGAGCTTGAGTCGAGTCTAATCTTATCGAATGTTGACAAAACTTTAATCAAGTTAGTCTCGAGTAACTTGCGATTTGTCTTGTCTCATTTATGGCCTAGGTAAAAGTGTGTTTTGTTTACATCTGAATCCAAAGTTGAAGGGTGAGAGACTATAGGGTACGGACTATGGAGGTTTGAGGTCAAGTGTTTGATGAAATAGAAGCTGAAATTAAGTTATCATGGATGGCCAAATTGGGCATCAAATGCAGTGCCTCATGAGATTGGAAAGAGTTGAAGGCTTCTATAGATCTGACATCGATACCTGAAGTAATTTACCTGACTAAAATTTAATATTTATTCGAATATGATTATTCAAATTTAATCTGAAACTCGAAATAAACTAAACCAAACTGAAATTAATCTAAATTTTAGTCAAATCAAAATCAAACCAATTTTTAACCGAACCAAAAATAATTCAAATTGAAGGCAACTCGAAATAAAAAAAAATATTAAAGAAAAATGGGACGGGAATTGCCGCACAACTCAATAAAAAGTCAAATATATTAGCTTTATAAAATCATATATATAAAGGTGTAAAAAATTGACCTGACCTGAAAACTCAACTAAAACGACATATCTTATATTGACTTGACCCGAAATCAACCGAACAGACCCGATACCCAACCCGAATTACCATAGACCATGACTAAAATCGAATTAAACTTTAATCAAACCTGAATCGAATATAATCAGAACCAAAATAACTCAAACCAAAACCGAATCGAACAACCTATTGTCACCTGCTTCTACAATGAATGCGACTTCATCTCTTTCTGTGTTTTAGGTGATTTTTTTTACTAGATTTTACAACAATTATAATATTATGAATAAAAATAATAATATTTTAATATTTGTTAGTACTTGATTAACCCGTGACATCGACTATATAAAAAAACGAGAAGGTTATTTTTATCAAAGAGTAAACTATATAAAAAGTCCCCAAACTTTTAGAACTTTTTTATTTTAGTCATCAAACTTTTAAAATTTGTGATATAGTTACTGAATTTTTAGTTCATTTTCATTAAGGTCACTCCGTTAACCAGGGGCGGAACATAAGGGGTTTAAGAGGGTTTGGTTCCCGCCAACTTTGTTTCATTAGAAATAGAATAGATTTTTTAGAAAAAAGATAAAATTACCTCTATAGTCCCTTTAAAGTTTGTAAAATCGACCCCTCAAAATTTTTAATTTCATTTTAGTCCCCTGAAATTTGCTGCATCCTTTGTTTCTTTTGTTGACAATTTATGAATCTTTGTTCTGTGGATTCTTCCTTTTTGCATGTTTGCGTGTCTTTTTTGGTCATTGTTTTCAAGAGAATATGTAGAGGGAGAGCTATATGGACTAATAAACCCAGTCGAGATTTGATTCCTAAATTTATGTAGTTTTATCCTCTTTCTTTTCTTTTTAATTTGCTGCAATCGTTACACTGCTTCGTGTGTCTTCCCAGTTGTTTGCACTGCTTTCTAAAAACAAATCCCTTGTAGTAAGACTCTTGCAGAAAACGTGTACAATGTTATATGACCTTTCAAGTTTAGTCTTTTTAGCTATCACTTTGTGATCTCTCTCTCTCTCGTCTGTTGGTGCAGCAACCCCTTTCCCCCTTTTTTTTCTCATTTTTTCCCTCTGAGGTGTTCACTATAACACTAATTGAGGAAGATGAAGAAAAAAGCATCGTTAGGTAATTCATTCATGTAATCTATTTCACACTACATGTGTCCTTAATCCAATTATCAGTTTTCAGATTACTGAGAATTTTGATGCAAATATGCAAATTTTGAGTAAAGATGTTTGTTCAACTTTACAAAGATTTGAAATTTTGGGGGTTTTGGGAAGATGGTGGATTTAACGTGACACGTAAGCATTCTCTAACGACAGTGAACAGGGCGACCTTAATGAAAGCTAAAAGTTCAGCGACTACATCGCAAGTTTTAAAAGTCTGGTGACTAAAATGAAAGCGCTCTAAACGGTTGGAGACTGTTTATGTAGTTTACCATTTTTTAAATGTGGATGTAGACAATCAAGAATAAAAATTTTGGAGATGGCAACAAGAACTAAACCTTGGAAAACCATTATAGATTCAGCTTTAACATAGAGTGGAACCATTTCCAAGATGCTCTCCACAACTTGTGCTGCTATTAATTGGTCTGTTAAAAAAGTCAGCAACTAATTCAGCTATAAAATCCAACATAGCAGTTGCACCAGCACAACAAGTGCCACCACCATAGCCTGAATCATCTGTTTTCAGAAGAAGATTTGTCGTAACAGAAAAGGTCACGTTTGCAGCTGTTGGAAAAGTCTATGGAAGGTGAGGCAATTCTGGGTTTTTGGATTCATTTTGGTGTAGACTTAACCAATAATGGGAGATGAACAGATGCAGAACTTTGGGAATCTGGTGGTTGAATTGCCAGATTCTCTTTTATAACATTGTAATCACTTATTTTTTCCGAGTTTTAGTATTTAAGTATTATTGTAATAATAATATTATTAATATAAAATTAATAAATAATAATAATAATAATAATAATAATAATAAAATGCGTGGAGCAACATGCTCCACGTCACCCAAATGCCCCCCACCCCTTTGTGATTTTGCCTATAAATAGGCAAGGGAAATTGAAGCAGCAAGCCAAGAAATTAAGGATCGGTGGGGTGGCCAAATAAGAGAGCAGTGCTCTCGGCTACCCCAGGGCCAAGGGGTAGTCCCCTCGGTCCTAACCGGTTCGATCGGGGTCCTATTTTAAGTCTGATCTAGTTAATTTTTTTGGAGAGGTCGTGGTAGATCTCGGTGGGGTTTTGTCGGGGTTCGTCATTCGAACTCCTAATTAGGTATATTTTCTTTCCTTTTTATTTATGTTGTAATTTTATGATTTAATGAAGTAGTAATTAATTTAAAATTGTGTTTTTAATTTGTAGGTCTATCTATGTTTTAGATTAGTATGTTTTAAATTTATGTTTTAGATTAGTATTTTATTTATGTTAGATTTGTTTTTATTTATGTGTTAAATTAATGGTTATGTATGTATGTTTTAGATTAATATTTTATTTATGTTAGATTTGTTTTTATTTATGTGTTAAATTAATGGTTATGTATATATGTTTTAGATTAGTATTTTATTTATGTTATGTTAGTATTTTATTATGTTAGTATTCATCGTAATATATTTATTTATATTTGCCTTATTTTAAGATTGCATTTCGGATATAAATTGTCAATGCGGTGCCCTTTTATTCGAGCGTAAACGGGGCCAGTATCAGGCGTAGTGATAGTGGTTGGGCGTTTACTATCGGATAACGGGGCCTCTAAAATCTACTCCCACTTATAATCAAATTTTAATTTAATCATCACTTTAATCCGGAAAGTTTAATATTAATAAAGCGGTAATTATTAAAGTTCCAATTTTGGGCGGTGTGGGGGTGCTAATCCTTCCCCATCCGTAACCGACTCCCGAACCCGACATTTTGAAATCTCTGGTTTTTTACGGTGTCCGGTCCACCTTGAGTGGTCGGTGGCGACTCCAATTTTAAATAAAATGCAGGTTTTCTAAAACTCAACTCGGAAGAAAATATTTTCAAACAAAAAACAAAATAACAAAACTTTTTTAGCGAGAAAAAAACATCGCTACAGATGGCGACTCCGCTGGGGAAATTTTTGTTTTTCGAAAAAAATAAGAGAGTCGAGCTTTTTTCAAATAATTACCACTTTATTAATATCAAAAATTTCGGATTAAAGTGACTATTAAACTAACATTCGGTTATAATTGCGCGTTTATTTTAACGCATTTAAAATTTGGCATATAAACCCGTATTTTTTAAGTGGGGGGAAAACGCTAATGCTTTCGTGGAGATATCGTTCTCCCGTGTAGGCCTAACAAGTACCTTCGGGGCTCGAGTACCTTATGCTTTCGTAAGGATATCGTTCCTTCGTGCAGGCATAAGCGAATGGGTCCCCTGAATTGAACTCGGTTGAAAGGAGCCTATAATGGGTGATGACCGGGGGCCTTGCTACTCTTAGTAGAGGACAACGAGGACAATTCAGGTACCTCTTAGCACCGAAACTGCATATAGTGAGCCGTAGGAGCCAACCCTTTAGAGCCATGTGAAACTCTGTCCGATTAGTGGTCACCCTATTTAGGCTCTGGTGCCTTGTTTCTTGTTTATGTACAGTTTTTATTACTCTATTTTTGTTATATTTATCATTTGTTTTATTTATTCTCATCGCACTGAGTTCACCTGCATCATTGCACAACATCATCACAATCTTAATTTTGCATTGCATCGATTTAGGACACATTTTGCATTCATTCATTTTCAGAATAATAAAACTAATCCTCGGGTTGCCCCATTAAATACAACAAAGATGGTCGATCTAGCACCTTACAAAGCCTCCTACAAAAGTTTGATCTTGGGGCATGTCCAAAAGCACCCCCACATCTTTTACAAATAGTGTGCCTCTAACAAGGTCCCAGTCCGGGGGCATTCTTTGCCAAGGTCCAGCCTTCATTGCCGAGTCAAACTTTTGCATCTTTGACCACAGTCTGCAAAATTGCACCCAATCAAAAAATAATAAGCTACCATGAACCAACACAATTTATAAACCCAACCTAGGGGGCAAATGTAATCCACACTCAAAGTGTCAAATTCAAGAACAGATTTGACGATGGCATAGGGATGAATAAAATGTTGCGGCATGCATCCCGATGATTGATCGAACCCAAGTTGAGGTTGGGGCACCGTCACATACAAAAAACCAAGATCCTGACGGGACCAATGAGGAGTCGGGCCTTCCCTTTGAGGGCAAAAAAAATCATATCACATTCATGCATTTAGATTGCATTCATCTTGCATACGTCATACATTTAGATTAAGTGCATACACCAAAATCACCATGCATTTAAGATAGACACATGCATTTAGGCATAAAAATCATGTATGCATTTTTGCTTACAAACAGGTTCAAAAAGAGACCGAACATCCTCAACCGTGGGGGAAACAACATGACGGCCAACCTTAGTCTTAGAGGAGGCCAAACACAAAGAGGATGCTGAAACATCAATAAAAGGTAATAGTGAAAAATTTTGTGAACATTTACTGATTAATGTTTATTCATTTTTAGGTCATACCCCTCCGCCAGTAGAGCAGCAGAAGTAACCCTTTTCCAGATCTTGCCTTCGTCATTGTTGATAGGCCAACAATTTCCAGATTTTGCTTTACCGCTGATGGTGCAACAATATAGACATCATGAAGATCTTGTTTCTCCATTGATGGTGCAACAGATCTGAACCTTTCCCCAAGCAGATCGAATTTCTATTCAAGTCTTGTTTCTCCGCTGACGGTGCAGCTAGGCCTAATTTGTTCTCAAGTTTTACTTCCTTGTACAGTTCAAGAAAAAAGAAAAATCATCAAAAAAAGAGAACTAAAAAAATTTTGAAAAAAGAAAGATAAAAAAAATAAAAAAATAAAAAAAAGAATTCAAAAAAATTGAAAAGTCGAAAAAATAAAAAAAAAGTAAAAGTGAAGAAAAAATGAATGAAATGAAAAATCAAAAGAAATTTTATCAACTTTCGTCGCTCGATCTAGTCTCTCTGCTGATGGAGTGGCCAGGTCTAAGCTCCCGTCGCCCTCAAATCTTGCTCTCCGCTGATGGTGTAGCCAGTTTCAGGTCGTCATGGTCCAATCCAGTCCTCCGCTGATGGAGTGGTCAAGTCCAAGCTCCTGTCGCCCTCAGATCATACTCTCTGTTGATGGTGTAGCCGGTTCTAGGTCGTCATTGTCCAATCCAGTCCTCCGCTGATGGAGTGGCCAGGTACAAGCTATCGTCGTCCTCAAATCTTGCTCTCCGCTGATGGTGTAGCCGGTTTCAGGTCGACATTGTCCAAACCAGTCCTCCGCTGATGGAGTGGCCAGGTACAAGCTCCCTTCGTCCTCAGATCATGCTCTCCGCTGATGGTGTAGCCGGTTACAGGTCGTCATTATCCAAACCAGTCCTCCGCTGATGTAGTGGCCAGGTACAAGCTCCATTCGTCCTCAGATCCTGCTCTCAGCTGATGGTGTAGCCGGTTCCAGGTCGTCATTATCCAAACCAGTCCTCCGCTGATGAAGTGGCTAGGTACAAGCTATCGTCGTTCTCTGATCCTGCTCTCCGCTGATGGTGTAGCTGGTTTCAGGTAGTCATTATCCGAACCAGTCCTCCGCTGATGGAGTGGCTAGGTCCAAGCTGCAGTCGTCCTCTAATCTCGCCCTCCGCTGATGGTGTAGCCGATTATTTGTCGTCATTATCCGATCCAGTCATCCGCTGATGGAGTGGCTAGGTCCCAGTTGCTGCTATCCTACTTATCCGTTGATGGTGTAGTAGGGTTCCAGATAATGTTCTGCTTCTCCGTTGATAGACCCAACTCTACTGATTTTCAAGTCCCTTTTATTAATGAAAAAGAAAAAGAAGAGAAAAGAGAAAAAGAAGAAAAAATTAAAAAAAAAGAGGAAAAAGAGAAAAAAAAAGAAAAAAGAAAAAGAGAAAAAAAGAAGAAAATAATAAAAAAAGAAAAAGAAAAAAAGAAAAGAGAAAGAAAAAATGAAAAGAAAAGAAAAATGAAAATTCAAAAAATGTATCGCCCGATCTAGCCCTCCGCTGATGGAGTGGCTAGGTCCAAGTTGCAGTCGTTCTCTGATCCTGCTCTCCGCTGATGGTGTAGCCGGTCCCTGGTTGCCATTATCCGATCCAGCCCTCCGCTGATGGGGTGGTTGAATCCATGTTACTAACGTTCTCCGATCTTACTTCTCCGTTGATGGAGTAGTGGGGTCCAACATCTATCTTTCGACCCGGTCTCATCATCAGTGTTGTAGCCAGGTCATTTTTACTCTCGTATTACCATGATGAAAAAAAAAGAAAAATGAAAAAAAGAGAAACAAAAAAAAAACAAAAAAAGAAAAAGAAAGAAAAAAATCTAATCAAAATGAGTTTTCAATCATTTGATCCTGCTTCTTCGTCAGAGTTGTAGCTGGATCAGACATCAGAACTTCCGTCCATCGATCCTGCCTCTTCGTTAGTGTTACAGCTGGATCAAGTTTTGTAGACCCTACCTCTTCGTCGGTGTTGCAGCTGGGTCAAGTTTTCTTAGGAATCACATCGTCATCAACAATGTAGTGAGTCACACTCATTTTGCTTCCCTAATAGACCACCCCATTTTGAAGGATTTGCTTCCCCAAGAGTGACAAAGTAGATCTGTCAAGACAAGAAAGAAGACCTACATCAAAAAAGAAGAAGATATACAAAAGAAAGAAGACGCGTCAAAAGGAGAGAAGTTCAGCCAGATAAGACAAAAATGAGTGCTTTTGATCTTTGCTTTGTTCTCGTTTCACAAGAACAAGCAAAGAGGGGCAACTGTAATCACTCATTTTTGTCCGGGTTTTAGAATTTTAAGTATTGTTGTAATAGTGATATTAATAATATAAAATTAATAAAAAAATAAAAAATAATAAAAAATTTTAAAAAAAAGAAAAAAAATGCGTGGAGCAACATGCTCCACGTCACCCAAATGCCCCCCACCCCTTTGTGATTTTGCCTATAAATAGGCAAGGGAAATTGAAGCAGCAAGCCAAGAAATTAAGGATCGGTGGGGTGGCCAAATAAGAGAGCAGTGCTCTCGGCTACCCCAGGGCCAAGGGGTAGTCCCCTCGGTCCTAACCGGTTCGATCGGGGTCCTATTTTAGGTCCGATCTAGTTATTTTTTTTGGAGAGATCGTGGTAGATCTCGGTGGGGTTTTGTCGGGGTTCGTCATTCGAACTCCTAGTTAGATATATTTTCTTTCCTTTTTATTTATGTTGTAATTTTTATGATTTAATGAAGTAGTAATTAATTTAAAATTGTGTTTTTAATTTGTATGTCTATCTATGTTTTAGATTAGTATGTTTTAAATTTATGTTTTAGATTAGTATTTTATTTATGTTAGATTTGTTTTTATATATGTGTTAAATTAATGGTTATGTATGTATGTTTTAGATTAGTATTTTATTTATGTTAGATTTGTTTTTATTTATGTGTTAAATTAATGGTTATGTATATATGTTTTAGATTAGTATTTTATTTATGTTATGTTAGTCTTTTATTATGTTAGTATTCATCGTAATATATTTATTTATATTTACCTTATTTTAAGATTGCATTTCGGATATAAATTGTCAATGTGGTGCCCTTTTATTCGAGCGTAAACGAGGCCAGTATCAGGCGTAGTGATAGTGGTTGGGCGTTTACTCTCGGATAACGGGGCCTCTAAAATCTACTCGCACTTATAATCAAATTTTAATTTAATCGTCACTTTAATCCGGAAAGTTTAATATTAATAAAGCGGTAATTATTAAAGTACCAATTTTGGGCGGTGTGGGGGTGCTAATCCTTCCCCATCCGTAACCGACTCCCGAACCCGACATTTTGAAATCTCTGGTTTTTTTACGGTGTCCGGTCCACCTTGAGTGGCCGGTGGCGACTCTAATTTTAAATAAAATGCGGGTTTTCTAAAACTCCACGCGGAAGAAAATATTTTCAAACAAAAAATAAAATAACAAAAAATTTTTAGCGAGAAAAAAACATCGCTACAAACATGAAAGCTAAACACATTTGTGCATGAGGTGGCACAAACCTGATCAACACTGTCACCTTCTACACTCCGATTAACTTGAACATCTTCCTGCTTTTATAGACTATAACCGTTATCATACCAGGTCACATGTTTGTAATAATACGTTAATTGAGTAATTTGTTTGTAACTTTTAAAAGAAAGATGACATGTAAAACGTATAATTAAGTGACCTTAGGGGTGTAGTTTAAATAATTCGAACACAAATATTAAAATAAAGTGCTTTATAAAAAGAGTAGGAGTCTTCGTGATTATGATTTTCACTTTAATTGAAATTGTATCTATTTGCAATCGAGTTTGAGTAAGTTGGTCTGTTTCTCTAAATGGGAAGATCCCAATTTCATAAGATGTCCGCATAACAAGATAAACAGTAAAGATTTCTAAGAAACTTATCCAGCCAGAAACTATGCAAATTCTGAAATCATTTATGGGGTTTTGATGTCTATTCTTCCCCTAAACTGATTTCTTATTAAACCTTTCCCCCCCCCCCCTCAAATACCGACATACATCAGAACAAAAACTATGTTACATTACACCAGCAGCTATATATGTCTCAATGTTGCCTTTTACCACTCCGACGACAGCTTGTGTATCACACACTGCTGTACTGGTCAGTAATCCATAGCGCATTTCGAACTACTACAGTTGATGTTTGTTAAATGTAGCTAATGAAGCCTCGGTATTCTACCCCTATATGTCATCAGAACAAAGTCTTATGTCCCAGCGACGAAGTTCATGCAGATCGGAGGGCGAACCTTAAACAAAGCAAGAATAGACGAAGGAAGAAGCCACAAGCCGTCTCCGCAGATCAAGCCGGATGCAACAGCAGGAACCATCAAACCAGCCTTCTTGCGATTTAGCTTGTGCCATACAAACACGGCCAAACTCCCCACACACATATCGATGGCAAAATAAGCACCAACAAGGAAAGGCACCGCCATTGCCATTGGAAGTGGAACCCATTTCCCGATGTTTTTGGGACTGAAATCTCTCAACAAGTTGGTTGCTATGGCAAAGGCAAAAAACCCATAGCAGAGCTGCAAACAGTGGTGGGGCAGTGCCGAGAAGCCTTGAACACCTAGAATTGCCATATTTCGGTAAATTAGAGCATATGGGGCTTTGTATTCACCATCAGGGTTCCCCACATCGAAAGGCTTATAGAAAAGAAAGAATGTAAGAGGAGCTACAACACAGCCAATGGCAGTTCCGATTGCTTGGCTGACGAGCATGGATCTTGGAGAAGTGAGAGTTAAATGACCGGTCTTAAAATCGTGCATCAAATCAGACGAGATAGAAACAATGGACTTAATCAGTCCACAACCGATAAGTCCTGCAACCACACCATTTTCCTGTCCAGACATGGCAGCAAGCACAAAGAGGGCCACTTTTCCATAGTTATAGGCCATGTTCATGTCGGTTAGACCAGCACCATAAGCATTGCAGAAGCTTAGAGAGGGTGCGAGAATGTACGCAACAACTACGTAATACCATTTCAGCTCAGGGAACATCAGAGGTATTACAATGGCGGAAATGATCGAAAAAATGGCGTACCCTACACATGCAAGACAAATTGGAATGTTCTCTCTTATGAATAGTTCGTTTCTTTGAAGATCAACCTGATGTTGCTTCTGATCATCCGAAACTGCATAACAAACAAAGGAAGTTAGTAAACAAGATGTAATTAATCTCTAAAGATCTGTCCCATATCTTTAGCTCTTCCAAAATTAAAATGACAAACGTTGCAGCATGTCAAATCATGATAACAGGGGGCAGTCCCATACTTCAACATGTAAACAGAATATCTGAGTTGCTTAAGTACCCTCTGTAAAATGAAACCAGTCCTACTACATCGGAAACGGTAGCTATATCTAGTGAGTAGAAAATTATGGAAGTACTAAGTTGGACAGGAACCAAAGAAATAAAGGACATTTTATGAAGTTGATGACTTACATGTATTAAGGTTTGTAACTTTCACTCTGGTATGAATATTTCTAGCAGTGAAAAACAGTATCTTCAGAAAATTGTAGAGCCCATCTCCCAGGATTAAAGCAATAGAAATGAAAACCTGCAAAATATTTGGAGAAGTATAAAATGAGTATGGATATTGGTACCAATATATATCATAAGGGAAATCTCTGCTAAACAAAACGTCTCCTCGGACCTTGTAACCATTAAGACTCTTCATGCTGCTTTCTGGTAAAGTTGCGGGGAACCATTCCCCCTTGAGACCGCCTATTAGCGGCCACATTACTCCCCAAGAAAGCACCGCTCCGAGGAGCAGAGATAAGTTTACAAGATGTGGACATATCATTCCTGCTCCAACGTAAGTCATGCTGAAATCAAAGTAAAACCTGCAAAATAGAATTGCTCCAACTAATCATAATGGTAAGAATGCATAAGTGGAAAGATGAGCATATTATAAAAACTAGAGCACTTACGAGTTTTTCCATGCTTTCAAACCAAACGTAGGAAACTGAACAAAGCCGCATTTATCTCCAGCGGCATAAAACCACTGGAAGAAGGCCCAGAGGAAGCTAAGTGAAAAGAATTTCAGAAACCCATGAACCTGCTTCCTGCAAGATGAATCATTATAGCCGAGTTATCCAACAATCACAACCTGTGGTGCACAATTTAACAAAAGGAAAGAGATCAGACTCGGTTTTCATACTTGGCTATTTTGTTTCCTTTAGGAGTATGAAACCCATTTATCAAAACAGCAGTAGCAGTTCCACTTGGATAAGACAATTTGTAGTCGATTATCATGATCTGCCCAAACAAAAATCCCATAACCCCATCATTGCAAGTTTTATGAAGGAGATTATTCTTGACAATTGAGTTTATATGTTATGATCTTCAAAGAACTGAGAAATGGAATCACTGCAAATGAAACAGAAAGGAAAATAGCAGAAGCAATAAACATGCCTTTCGTAACGGAACCAATGCCAGAAGCCCAACAAAGCAGCTCACAAAGAGAAAACCAATCATCCAACCAATCCCAGGTTCCTTGATGCTCCCAGGATTGTTGCCTTCTGTATCAACTCCTGCTTGTTCATATGTCTTCCTGTCTAAACCCAATAGATAAGACCCAAAGCCACCTGAATTCAATAATCAATGGAGAAAAAAACAGAAACAGGTGAAATGGTATCCAAACAATCAATAAAATTTACCAAAAAGGAAGAGAAAATTGATAGCAGATGACAAATAAGAGAGCTCAAACCTCCAACAGCAATACTATAACAAGCAACGCCACAGGTCTGAATTATGGTATTCTCTTGTCGAGTGAATGGAGTCGAAACAATTCCAGCCTTCTGAAGAAGCTTAGTCCAAGACCTGATAAATATAAAAGCCAGAAGAGCAGCCGAAACATTGAGGTTGGGCACTAGCCCTGTTGTGAGGTTGAGTTTCATCACTATCACACTGTATATGATCCCGATAAGAAGGCTCGCGACGAGTCCTCGAACGGTGATCTGTTTTGTCCAGGGGGCTATTCTCTTCAACTCCTCTTGTTCATTGTTCATCTCTTCTGAATCTTGTCTCTCAACTCTCTCAATCTCCCTCATCTCTTCCATGTTCATGCTTCCAGTTGGAGTGTGATAGAAACTGGTCCAATTAACCAATCATCACAAAAATCCTCATTTTCAGACAACATCAAAGTGAAAAACAAATACTGCAAATGAAACTACATGTCATGGACAATCTATGCAACCATGAAAAATCTTACCAGAACAAAGACTAGACCTTGGAAAAAACTTGCACAGCCTCAATTCTGGTTCTTCGAACTGTTAACAATTATATCAAAAACAAGAATTCATTAAACAACATCAAGTTGGGATTTGTTTTTTCTGGGTTTCTTTGCGTAATTTCAGAACATACCACCACATCAGCAATACAATAATGAACCCGTTTCGGACAAGTTGCAGTGTGTCACCGCGATGGATGGAACGAGCGAGATTAGTAATAAAACACCCCAGAGGACCACGAGCAAGCCACAAGCCCCAGAAAAAAGGGCAAAAACCGTACTGAAATTCTCAATTGAATGCAAAACAATAGGGCGTTAAATTGAGAATCCGAACCGAGATTACCCCTGAAAATCTGCAAATTGAAGTAGTTTTTTTGCAGTCCGGGAAGAAAATTGCTTAATTTTATAACAAAGCAACCATATATTACCAAATCCCACCGAAAGATTTAATGGCAAGAATTTGCATGTACTGCATTGCAGTACAAACATGGTTTGCAGTACATTGGTTAACCATCTAAGCGTTGACGTCCCGATTCATTTCAACAAATGTTCGGCCATAAATGTTGACTCCAAACAATGGCTACGATTTACAGAGAGAGAGAGAGTGGGATATTGCTTGAAGTGCAATTCCTTTTAGAATTTAGAAGGCGGGTGTGGGTTCAACACGGGACATTAAAACCAAAAAGGAAAAATATAAATCATCAGTAAAATCAATCACAAGAATGGAAGAAAATCGAGATTGAGACAGCGGGGGCCCTTGGAATTGGGTTTTTTCTTCACCCACTGTCATCAGATCAGACCTCCACCTTAGATGTCGCTGTCTCGGACAAGTCGACTCCTGTGTTATTCGGGTGTTGTTTTTGGAGCGTGTCTCTTACGCGCTCTCTAAACAAGTGGGCTTGCCCTCGAACAATTCTAGTACAGGTTGTACTGTAAAATTTTAGTTTAGATGATTTAGTTAAGGTACTATATTAATTGTATTTTTCTATTTTTTAAATGTATTATGTATAATTGTTTGAGTTTAGGTCATTGACGGAAATAATTTATCCTATATCATTAAGACCATCGTTCAAATTCTGATTTAATTAAAGTTTAAAATAGAAAAAATAGTAAACAGTCACTATTTGGTTGATAAATCTTTAGTAGCAATCAACGTTACATACGAAAGTCAACGTCCATGTTATGTTTTTTTTTCTTTTAAAAATAACAGTATTTTGAATTAAATAATATATTACAAAATTTTAAATCATAATAAAAATTTGAACCACACATCCTAAATCACTACAGAGATTCACTAGAATTGGATCATGTTTAGTAGTTTTGAAAAGCTATTTGAGGTAAAAAAAAATGTTTTTAGAGCACTACACAATGTTAAACAAATACTTTTTTTAAAAGGAACGCATTTGAAAAATATTTTTCAATTTAAATGTAAAAGTTCAAAATTTTAATTTTTAGCTTTGAAAAGTAAATTCGAACGAAAATTACATTTTTAAGCTTATTTTTTTATCCGTATTCAAGTCCAAATTGACTTGAAATATGCATCTCATTTTTTTTAAGTTTATCCATTTTTATATCTCAAATCCGTTCTAAAAAATACTTATGCTATTTTAAATTTAATTTTATATTTCTATTAAAAAAATTAATCATCTAACGCATCAAAAAAAATAACGTGTATATTATGATTTATATTTAAATCATCAATTTGCCGGTTCAGGTCCTCTTCCGTGCTGGCTACCAGAGTTGAATCCTCACCACCATTTGATTCACTAGATGCCAAAGCTGATGATCATACCTTGCGCGGGTAGCACCCGTAAGGGATTAGCCAATTCCCCTCCACCTCCTTCTCCCCCAACAAGCACTTGGACTAACTTCTCCTTCCCACCATACAGCCAGGCCATCGTGCTACTTATCACTCCAGGGGAGGCACATAACACTCCTCTAGTTGTCGAACCCCTGAGTGAAGTGCTCCATATTCAGCCACCCTTTCCTTAAAATAACAGCTCGTTCCTCCCCTTTGGAGTCAACACATGAATAGCTTTTTTCTTGTCTTTTCCGGACACCTTCCATTTCGATGGAAAGCCGAAACTTCCAAGCAATCTTCATGTTACACTTACATATTTGGAGTGACCCACTCCCAGCTTTTTAGTGCTGCTTCACCCAAAAATTGGATCTCTAATATCATCATTCTTCGCATGTCACTTCGTGAAACTCAATATGCCAGGAGAACCTCTTTAAGACCTTCATGGACGGTTTGCAGCTCCAGTCTGCACACCAGATAAGGTAGCTGATAATAAGCCACCAAGATACCCTTACCCGTTGCCCCGAAGCAACGACGTACTCCACCAGCACTTCACGACCAAACCTATATAACGGTATATGAAATCCAACATCGAACAAATACAGTGGCAAGTAGCACCACTCCAAAAGTTCTTGCTTCCCCTTCGTCGTAGTCACTAAAATGGAATGTTTCTTTTGGAACCTCGAACTCGAACTCAAAGTTCGACCACTGTATCTCACGACATTCCAACAGTTTCCTCGTTTCATTCATGTCCGTCTTGCACTCGACTACACTCCCAACCACATCCACCTCCCTGTTCGCCTCAGATTTCTTTGCCAAAGTTTTCACACTTCTCACAATTTTGGCAGTATAAGACAAGAGAAGAAAAATTCAAAGATCGAAAAGAGGGAGTCTCAAAAAAGAAACGGACCGATGAAACCAGAGATTTGTTTTTTTCTCCAATTTATAAACTGCCAAAGCGCTATTTTAAAAAGATCATTATCCATGTTCCTTGCTCCGGACCACTCGGACAATGCCACGGGTACAATTTTTTTTCAAACTGTCTATATTCAGGCTAATGATGGCTTATATTCTTGAGAAACATCTCCTTTAAAGGTGCCCATCAACACAACAGTTACAATACAATTCATTTTTTAAGTCTCAAACTAGTGCCACTTTTTAGCACTCCTTTAATTAAGAGGAGACTAAGAAATACCTCCGCTTACAACAGTTATATCTCTGTCCACAATCGTCATGCATCTGCCTATCTATGCCTCTAGAACTCTTAGTATCCGCACCATACCTCAGCATGTGAAGCATCACATCCTCCGGATTCCTTGCCCCCAGACTGCTGTCCACATGACGTCCATTAAGTTTGTCTGGTCTACTAGCTGAGCCTAATACTTGAGGACCCAATCTTCTCCGTCAACCTACGTGACCAAGCTGAAAAGATGTTGATTAAGAGCTAAACCTAATCCCGCCGATCCATTAAGACTCATCGCTAGTCTTGGTTCTATCCCATCAAACAATATCATTTGACTATAAATACCCAGAGATGAAGAGAATGAACAAGAAAAAACTCCTCATTTCACCCTCCGCCAACTCTCTACATCTCACTCTAACCGCCACCCTTGGCTCTCCGCCCATACTAGAATGGGTGAAGCACCACCAACCTCTTTATTCTTGGAACTCATATCCACCACCTTGTTCAGTGTCTGACATTTTCGACATCAATATACATGATAAAAGCAAACACAATTCAAACGATGACACACCTCATCGTTCCTTTGGGGTCATCCCAAAATTGTCATGGTCGTCTCAAATTAGAAGTGCCCCAAAAGGCAATCACGCTTGAATCGAATTCAACAATCAAACTCAAATTCGAAACACCCAACTTGAACCAGTTATGAGTTCAAGAGCATGAAAAACTGCGCACAACTCTGTCTCATTTGACTCCAACATGCCATGAGGACCCAAAAACAATGCAAGGACCTTACCAGTCCAATCTTGCAGCACCCATCCATATCCCGTCGAACATGGTTTACCATAAGTAGAGCCATCGACAATAAAGTTTAGGATATTCAATAGAGGGGACTAATGAACTTCCGCTCGACCTCCATCTAATGCCACCCTTGACTAACATTCACATGGGGCAATCCTACCTACACGACTCCAAAATCAAACCAGCCTCCTAAGATGCCTTCATCTAATGCAACGAATCAAGCTTAGCCAAAAAGAAAGCCTCCGTCATGGGTAGTGTTTATGCTCTTGAATACACCAATGAACGAACGAAGCTTAGCCAAAATTAAACACAACGTCATTATGTGCCAACAATAAGGACCACAACAACGATGCACAATAAGACAACCACCAATGATGCATTAATTTGTCAAAAGAGCAATAAAAACCTTGAACTAGAAAGTCCCCCAACAATGGTGGCAGTACCAAGTGCAAGTGCCACCAGCCCAACAACCATTTCAACACCTCACACAAAAACCAGCACAAGAACAAGATGCAGTTCACCTCGTCCACTCCCTCCAAACACCACACATACTTTAACTTGTTGTCATCAATCGAAAAACCCTTCTCACGAAGAAAATTCATCATTGGTAAGTACCTCAACATCGTAAACTAAACAAAACAGTGTACCTTCGGTGGTATTGCAACCGCCAAACCAACCAAACATCAACAAAATACAAATTAGAGCATGTCGACATAAGTAAAGAAGACAACTTACAAATCAAAAACTCACCATGGTGATCGAATTTCAAAATGAGGCAGTCATATACTCAAATAAACAATGGAACACGAAGAACAATGACATTTAACTCATGTACTTGTCACCATTCAAATTCCCGTAAGTCGACCAAAAAAATACAACTCAGCATGTCCCAAGGAACCATTAAGTGCATAATCGACCACAAGGGCTAGCTTATTACGAGCAATAAAAAATAGTCATGAAAACACCAATTTCACTGACTTCTTCATGAACCAAGTATCCAACCAAAAGAGGACATTATTCCCCTCCCACTTTCCATGAAAAGCTTTGTACCGACATAAAAGGATCAATTGACTCATTCTCCAATGTCTCAACTATTTGTCGCCACATAATTGACATGACATTCTTTCCTCTAAACTAAAAACTCCACCACATAGCATCCTCACCATGTTTAGTTACAATGAAGGAACGCCATAAAGAAGACCACCCCGTCGCATACCACCACACTCAATTAGAGAGAAAAACCAAGTTTTGCATCCTTAAGTTCACAACCCCAATACCTTCAAGCTTCTTAAGCATACACAATGTCGACCATCTCATCCTACTCATCTTTCGATCCAAATTTGCAATACCTAAATGAATGCTCTCGTAAATGATCCAACTTCTAAATCACCCTCTTTGGCACCTTAAACAACCCCATATAGAAAATAGAAAGCGGAGAAAGTACTAAATTAACAAGCACAACCTGAGCAGCAAAGGAAATGACATTTTGCTTCCATATTACAAGCCACTTACGAAATCTCGAGATGATGGGATCCCAAACAAATTTCTTCAGACTCACACCAAGAGGAATTTGAAGGTAAAAAATGAAAATTTTTCTGTGAACACTCCAAAATTGCCGCAATTTCATCAGCTACACCATCAGCTATCCTAACGGCAAAAAGATGGGACTTAAAAAATTAATCATCAAGTTCGAGCACTCTTGAAAGCATGTTAAAAATCTTTTGATGTTCTGAGCTTGAGCCACATCACCCTGCAAGAATAAGATGGTATCATCGATAAATTACAAATGTGACAAAAAAGCGCATCTGCCACTCTCATCCCAAAATTAACCCCGCATTCACAGCTTTAACCAACATGCAATGTAAAGTTTCGAGAAACATAACAAGAAGAAGAAGCACCAATGGATCTCCTTGACGAATCCTCCATAGATATGTTTGATTATTGTATATACGATATATATATATGATTTGTTTATTATTCATTACAATTTTTAAATTACATGTAGACATGTCTGTTTAATGTTTTTTTTTTTGCGTAAATTTTTTTGACAATGACAACTGAATTTTATTAAAAAACCATGGAAGATATCAGAAATACCACGCATCCAGAAAGAAGAATAATGAGGACTGGTCCACCAAAATCTCATACAAAAACCCAAAGGTGCAAAGAAAAGTAAATACTTCCATAGAGATTAGCATACCGTCAAAAATTCAGAAGCCTTCCTAAATCTCCTTGTCTCTATCCAAGAGAGACGTTGTAACCCCTCAACCTAGATGTTACATTTGAGCCTGAAGCCCAAACAATAACCATAAAATTTCCAACATAGTTTATCCCAAACCATATACATTTCATAAAACCCATTTAGTTCAAATATTTCAAAATAGAATAATAGTTAAAACGTTACATGAAGAGCTTCATTTAAAATACATAAATAAAAACATTTGACACTTAAGTTAAAATCCTAAAATATGAGTTACAATACAACCATAGGGTCCTATGAATATATAGCCCAAATAATCTAAGTACTATACTCGGAACGAGTCAATGCTGAAGTCCTACTTCGGTGGTGCTCCGGCAATGCACGCCAACCTACTAACCTACAAACGGAAACAATAATTTTGAAAATTGAGCTAACGGAGCTCAGTGAATACACTTCCACTCTACCATGCTTCATGCAAATCATAAATAAAAGCATGGAGCGAAAGATGATATATGGCAATATAATAACGCTTGGCCCTACCTCTAGCCGCCTAAACATATAGCAACCAAAAAGGATGCATAAAGTCTCACACAACAAATATAAGTATCATACCAACAGAATTGGAGTGAGGCCCGATACCAATAAGCCTCAGGATAATACACTTTAAGTGAGGCCATGTCCCACTAAGCATCGAGATTATACACTCAAGCTCAAAATCTCTCGTCGAGCATCATCGAATGGAGCTCGGTTCCACTAAGCATTGAAACCATACATTTGAAATATTCTACCATGGTGTTGCAACACACTCTTCTTTTATTGGTATCTGGAACCTAACAATCAAAGGACTCAACTTACCAGGTGCCCTTACTTGGCACGAAACATTACACGATCCACCAAAGATCCTTACAATTTCAATTACATACAAGTCACCCAAAGCTTTACCATGTTCTTACTCATTATACTCGCTTATGACGTTTAAATCTCGATTTCTCAGTTTTACTATTCATTTTACCATATTAGACGCTCATTGGGCCTTAGTCTTCGAATTATAGGTCCATCGAACTCAAAATGTAATTTTTGGGCAGATTGCCCAAAGGGTACCGATACCCTCCAACGAATACCAATACACCCACCAAGGTACCGATACCCAATCAAGCGTATTGATACCCAGCTTCATGCACGTAGGGGTTTATATGACAACCCTATACCGATACACAAGACCATATACCGATACCCCTTGTTGTACCGATATACTCTCAAGCGTATCGATGCACCTTTTCGTTACTAGAATTTGATGAAACATGGGATATGAATACCCCCTTAGGCGTATCGATACGCCCTTTAGGAAAGACTTGATTTCATCAGTTTTAGCACGGGGTACCGATACACGTTTAACCCGTATCGGTACTCAAACCCAAGACTTGTTTTCTTAAGTTTGTAAATCACCTTCCAAGCCCCCAAAACCCATTGTTAAGACTTTAAAACGAACCCACAAATTATAGGAAGTGGTTTAAGTGGTTTCCTTCCATTTTAAGCCATATTAACACCAATCATAGGATTTGCCATTATAGAGGTTTCAAGTATTCAAGCAACCAAAATATCAACCAAGTAACAAAGCAATCAAATTAATGATTTCCAGGACACAAGGGAGTTAGTAGTGTACTAACCTTGTTTCCTTGCTAAAGAATAAACTCATAGCCAAGCTCCTCAAGCCTTCTCTTTCCCAAGCTCATTGGAAGAATTTCCAACTTCTTTCACTACACATAAAGTTGTAAAACGTGTTACAACTTGTAGGAAGTGAAAGGGTAACAACACAAGCAACACGAGCTGGAGAAACGAGATTAAATCCTCTTTTAATCCCCTCTCACAAACCCCTCACAAAACCCATGTTTTTCCTCTCACCACCAAACTTAGAGGTTTTTACCACAAAATATATGACAAGCGTCGTATTTTGTCAAATAATTTAAGCCTTAATCTCAAATTAAATAAATAAAGACGCAGTATAGAGAAAAAGTGTTGGTACACAGGGACTAAGAAGTTTTGCAAGGTAATTTAGTGAATGAGGGGTTTTGATTGAGAAAACTAGAGAATAAGTGTAAAATGACTGTGAGAATAAATAAAGTAAAAATAAATCGATTAAATTAATTAGCCTTAAGCTTTTGCTCCACTTCAATTCAAAATGATTATTGAAAAATAATTTTCACTTAGGATACATGTCGGTTACATTCTACAAGGCCCAACCCTTGTAACTTGTTTTTTTTCTCCGGTAAACTTATAATCTAAAATCAATTTTTAGATTCTAGTTTTCTGGTTAGACTAACCACGACTATTGCCGTTAGAAAAAAAATAGTTTTTAAAATTTGGAAAAACCCGACTCAAACTATGTTGTCTCGATAATAATCGAATCCGATCTCAATTTCCCTTAGCGAATCCGTCGCTAAGTGTGTTAATAGGAAGTTGAAACCACGACTATCGTCGATCCTTCCTCCCAACTTTAAATCTCAACATCAATCAAGTCAAGGCTAGCTTTTTGAAGTGAAAGCAAAAAGATTTTAATAGAAAGCCCGATTGTCGATCTAGGTTTTCAGAAAATTGAGAATGTAAAACAAAGTTGGTAAGTGCTTTTTAATTCTCACAAAGTGAATTGAAACTTTGCTTTTAGCCTTTGGCTAATCGAAAATTTTAGCTAAGCATGGTTATGGTAAAAATTATACTTAGCATTTTAAAGAAAGTAAATCGTTAAGATATAGATTTTGATATAATAAATTGAAAAATGTTTTAGACTAAATTGAAAAGATTTTAAAACATGCCTTAAGTCAAAACAACTTCAAAATAAGTTTGAGGAAGTTTAAAAAGGTTTTGAAGTGTTTTGAATCGTTTTTAAGTAGCCAAACCTGTGATTTTAATGTACCCATTTCGATATAGGTATACTTGTTTCGATACGGCTAAAGGTTTTTGCTACGAGTTTCTGAAACTGTCAAAATATGTTTCGATACAGGCCTTATCCATATCGAAACAACAATGGGTCGTTTCGGTACACCCCTTTGGCGTTTCGATATGCCTACGTGGCATATACCCCAACGAACAAAACCACTCAACAATCATATTTCCAACGGTCTTTTAAATTGCAGGCTGTATCGATACGCCTATACGCGTATCGGTACGCATCAGCTGACCAGAGCTCAACGGCTAGTTCTAAAGAAGGCCGTACCGATACGGTTACCCGTGTACCGATACAGACAGCCTCAGAACTGCAATTAATGTGGAAAATAAAGACCCAAATGGCTCTAATTCAATCCCAACGGCCACCAATGGCTATGAACTCATTTGAGAGTATAAAAAGGACCTTCTAGCATCTATGAAAGAGGAATGCTTCAATTGTCAACAACATTATGATCAAAGATTTGCCTTAGAGCTTAATTGTATATTTCTTTGTATAGACAACACTTGTGAGCTTTAATTGTTATATTTTGCTCTTGGGTGAGTGCTTAGTGTGCAAACATCTACCTATTAAGAGGAATTTCAGTTTGCTAGGATTCTCTTTGTTAGAGAGTGTTCCCAAGACTCGGTTTGTGAGTTCTTGGATGCTAGATCACGGGTTGTGATTCTAGGATTGTAACGGTTGCCTCCTTAGCCTAGAAAAGAAGAAGAATTATTAGTGAATTGTTGAAATCCTAAGGTGGGAAGCCTAGGTAGTAGACGTAGACTCCATTAGGGAGTTGAACCACTTTAAATCCTTGTGTCCTTTTTGTTTATCTTTTGCTTCCACTATTTCCACCCAAAAATCAACCTTCTCCACCACTTGGCTATTTAATCCGTTGTGTACATCAAGCTCAACATAAATAAAAGCTTCTAAAAAATAAGAACGAAAGAAAAGGAAATTTATAGAACTTTTAAAAGCTAGAACAAACTAAGAATGGAGGATGATTTTTCTAGCTTACCCCAATGGGGTATTTATAGCATTCTAAAAACCCTAAAATAACCCTAAGATGATAAAGGATAAATCCTAAAAATGTTTAAATTAAATACAAGAGATAATCCAAAGTTTAAATTTTAAATCCGTCTGATAAGCTATCAAAATGCGGCTGATAAGCTATCACCACTGTTGACGTCATCTTCTAGAATTGCTGATGTGGCATCCAGTCAACCTTTCATACCCAGATTCATGTCCACTAGCCCAGCTTTGACTCCAAATAAAATTTGCAGAATTTTGCCTCTTTTCAGTGTGTTTTCCAGAATTAAAGATCTGTACGAAAAACACATAATATAGTCCAAATCAGCATCATATTCTAACCATTAGAGGCACAATTAAAGATGAAATAGTGACCACTTTAGCTACTTATCAAATTCCCTCTCACTTATTCGATACTTTCCCTCAAGTATCTCTCAACTATCATATCAAAGCTCAAGTCCTCATCCTTTATTTCACGATGTATCTAAGTTAACTCTATGATCCAAGATCAAAACATATATTGAAATTGAGGAACAATCAGGAAATGGCAAGACTAGGAACAATTTTAAGCAAAACAAGACATTCTAATAATATGTCAACATCAATGAAACAAAACTTAGTACTCTCACAAGGATTCACTCATTCCACTCAAAGTGTTTTTGTTAAATAATCGCTCAAGCCAAAACTAATCAAAGTATTACCATAAGCTTGTAACTAAATCTAATATCCACTACTATAAATTGAACATGATGCAAAAATCAAGGGTCTTTAATCAAGGTTGTAATGGGCCTTAAGTTAGGAAAAAGGCCGAAAAATTGGGTTAAAGTCAAGACAAGATATGTACAAAGTATATGAGCTCAAACCACGATTTAAGCAACGTAAACCAAGAGGCGTATCAAACCAACAAAAAATGTTTCCTTCTCGAATATGTTTTTTGTTGTGTTTTATTCTAACACTTTATTGGCAGCAAACACTTTTTGTTTTTTTCGTGAAACATAGTATCTTTTGTCTTGACAAGGGTATGAAAAAGAGGAATAAAATAGAAAATGCTCGGGTTTTATAATGTGGTGAAAACAAAGAACAGAAATAGGCCCAAAAGTGGCTAACTAAGGGAAATAAATGGGAAGGCAATTTTTGGGTAGAAAAGTGGCTAATCCTAAATGCCCTCACTTTAAAACATCATATTCAAACATGTAGTCTCAAAAAGCATTACATCATAAGTTCTAGAATGCTAAGATTTAGTTTGGCACACCCAATGAAACAAAGAGCAAGAATGAAAATATATGCCCATTGGGCTCAAAACTCACATGAGGTGTTATGTGTACTAACTTATACCACATGTCAACTAACAAGTCATGGAATGTCATATAAGATGAAAATAACTAGCCATGCCCATTATCTATCATGCATCCTAAATACTAATAAAAGAAAGATCTCGAGTCATAATGATATCAAAGAAACAAAACAAAACAAAGGATAAGCAACAAGAAGCTCCAACAAATTACAATTAAGAGAAACTCAAAGGCAACCAATTGAATAAGCAGAAAAAGAATTTGATGCTAATTCTACCCCCTCACTTAAATCATAATGTCCCATTATGGAAAATAAAGAAAAAAAGAGGGAATAGAATACTCCTAAGCTAATTACGGCCACGACCCCGGCTACGGCCTTGACGAGACGTTCCCGGGCGAAGGTAAGAGAGAATCTTAGCGATATTGGTCTCGATGGTGTTGAGCCGCTCGTTCACGTCTGACTGTTGGTTTTCTCCTTGTGCTGGTTATGGTGCGGGCCTTCGAAGGAAGACACATGTATTCCTAGGCGTAGTGACCCCCAGAGGAATAATGTAAAGGGCATCAATTGTACCAGCCAAGAGTTTTATTACATCCAAACACTGTATATCTAAACATCCATTGTAAAAATATAAGTAAATTGTGAAGTATCAAATGTCAATGGAAAAAGTCGCGATGCAAGATGTATAATATAAGGACCAAGAATCAGCAGGTGATCAGCTCACACAACATGCTCAAAAGCGTGAGCGAACCAAAACCCTAAGTTTACCTTCATATAAGCTTGTATACACCATAAAAAGAAAAGCTAAACCTTACTCAAACATGATGAAGTGTCATTATAGCCAGAGTAGTTCTATGCTAAGAACCGGTAGATGTAGCGGAGAGCTGGACTATGGATATACCACACTTTCGTTGTACGGGCATCGAATGTTAGCCCTGCAGTGGCAGTAAGAGCTTCATAGGCCAAGTCAGTGTCAAAATCCTACGGAATCTCAAGTAATGCAAGTAAATAGCCTTGATCCGTGACATCTGTAATGAATCCCATAAAAAATTAAAATCTGTAATTGACATTTGAAAATATTGTCCCAACAAACGGAAAGATATAACATCAGGTGAATTTACAGTAATAACACGCTTCTGTCTAAATGAGAATGTAGCATAAAATTTGAAAACTAATTCATAATACGTGATACATCATATTGCAGGGTATAAAGACCAACCTATAGCATCAAAGTAATGCATAACAGATTCACGCAGATGCAGGATATCAAGTGTTGGATCATGAATGTATTTGCAAACCTGAAACTTGCGATGCCGAATTCTAGTGAAGCGTCATACCTCCTCAATTTCAAAGTCCAAATATCCATTCAAAGTCTCCTCAATTGGAACAGAATAGGTGTCACCGCAACGGTAACATTCAGAGTTTTCATCATTACCAGCGTGCGATTCGGTTGGTATAGTGCCTTCGCCAGTGCTGGCTGCAAATAAAGGCGAAGCTAGTCGCGTGCTGTCTAAATGGGACGAGGTTGGTTGATCATTATTGACATTTAACTGTTCTTCCCCCATAAAGCTGGCATTCAAGTTTTCTGTATAGCCAAAGATAGGGTGGAATATTAGCAAGGGTTGAATGGAATAAAAATCAAATTTTACCTCGTCTGTTGGATTTAGGGCCGCCGAGTGCATGGAGTGAGACGATGCGACAATGTTGGGTATGGATTGAGAGGATGCGGCAGCGTGCATTGAATGTAATGAAGAGGTCGAAACCTGAACGGAGCTAGAACCTCATTGTGATCATGAATCGGTGGCTGCACTTTGGTGGCGGTAAAAGCTAGAGGAATCTGCAGTTGGCATGGACTGAAAAAAATGGGGATGGTGGTTCTGGTCGGGGTTGTCGGGTGGTAAAAGGGTCGACATTGGCACATCTAGCCGATGGCCCAGAGGTCCAGTTGACAGAGGACAAAGGGGCATCAGTCAGGGCTGGGGCTTGTTCCGGCTCGGGTGGTTGTCATGCGTCTGCTCGCCGCTGCCGCGTTGTGTAACCACGAGAAGGAGGTGACGGGGCTGGTTATGAGTCAGAGTCACTGGGGATTGCGACGAACCATGGTGGCGTGAGTCGGCGTCGGCTGCCAACCACAATCGGCTTTTGAGTCTGTGGAAGCTGGCGAGCTTATTCTCTTGTTCGCACTATTGTGGGGAAAATAATGAAGAGGATAGAAGTTGGGGTGGAGTATGCGGCTGATGGAGAAAGAGTTTTTTTTAGGTTTTGTTGTTTTGTGTAATCATGTGGGGGAGAAAAGAATAAGAATTTGTGTTGGGAAAATTTGTTGGTCAAAGGATTGGGGCCTAAAGGGAGTTTGAAAATTGAAAAAATTGGATAAAGTGATAGCCGATTGGATTGGAGCAGAGGAAGGGTTTGGCTAATGTGTTGCTAACATCACCCTAAAATGTTTTCTCCCATGTCTAATACTGATCCATGCGTGCACTGTCTCTATGGTTCAAGAATTGTTGTACGTTCGACTCAAAATAGTTGGGTACTTGAAAATTCAAATAAAACAAATCTAATACAAAAACAAATGAAATAAAATTGAAAATGAATAGAAAAATAAAATAAAATGGGTTGCCTCCCATTTAGTGCTTTATTTAACGTCGTTTAGCTCGACGACCTTGTTCAGACTACAGATTCCTCCAAATTGAATTCCTCGATTAAACCAATCGGAGTATTATCATAATACGGTTTCAATCGCTGACCATTAACTTTAAACTGCTCCCCCGAGTCATTTTTACTTCGATCGCACCATGAGGAAATACTTGAGTAACTGTAAAGGGTCCGAGCCATTTTGACCGAAGTTTTCCTACTAAAAGTTTAAATTTGGAATTAAATAACAAAACTTTTTGGCCGATAGAAAAAGATTTAAAAGCAATGTTACAATTATGAAAATCCTTAGTTTTTTTTTAAATATCTAAGCGCTATCGTAAGTGTTTCTACGGACTTCCTTGAGTTCATGGATGTGCAATTTGCGCGCTTTACTGACTTCATCCATTTCCATGTTACATTGTTGCACTGCCCAATACGCACGATGTTCCAATTCAACCGGTAAATGACATGATTTTCTGAAAACAAGGCAGTACGGGGATATTCCGATGGGACCTTTATACACAGTTCGATATGCCTATAACGCAATGGTTAATTTAACACTCCAATTTTTATGATCCGGCTTTACAATTTTCTCAAGTATTGATTTAATCTCACGGTTTGATACTTCCGCTTGCCCATTGTTTTACGGATGGTAAGATGTTGCAATTCGCTGAGTCACTCCAAATTTCTTCATGAGAGCATCAATTACTCGATTGATAAAGTGCTTTCCCTTAACGCTTATTATCGCTCGCGGTGTGCCAAACCTAGAAAAATGAAATCTTTAAGAAAATTAACCTTGGTTTTGGCATCATTATTCCGGGTAGCCTTAGCTTCAACCCACTTAGATACATAATCTACAACAAGAATTATGTAAAAATTTCCAAACGAAGAAACAAAAGGACCCATATAATCAATTCCCCATACATCAAATATTTTGCATATATAAATTGGGTTAAGTGGCATTTCATTCCTACGACTTAAATTTCCTATATGTTGACATCTTTCACATGATTTACAAAATAAGTACGTGTCGCGAAAAATGCTAGGCCAGAAGAAACCACTTTCAAGAATTTTGTGCACAGTTCGCTTTGGTCCAAAATGACCGCCACATGAGTAAAAATTACAAAAGTTTAGGATTGAATTTACCTCATCTTCGGTGATACATCGCCTAATTACCTGATATGAGCAATGCTTCCAAAGGTATGTAATAAGTGTTCAAAAGTACTATTTTCTTACCCTTTTTACTCATATTATTGTTAGACTTAGGCTCATATTAGTTGCATAATTAGCCATTCATGCATTAATCCATGTTTTCTTCCATCGTTGAGCTTGATTACATAACTTGGTAGTTTTTGTGGGAAAAGATGTTGCTTTGGTGTGTTTTGTGTGTATGTGTAGGATCACTTGCCAAAGCAAAGCTAGAGCTAGTTGCCAGGGCAATGCATGAAGGAGACGCCGAGCTAGTTGCCAGGGCAATGCATGAAGGAGACGCCGAGCCAGTTGCCATGGCAATTGTCGACAAGAGCAAATGTGATATGGTAGTCAAAATTGATGACTATACAAGCCCAAGATGACGTGGAGCAAAGCCCAAACCCAAAGGAATTTGATTGCCATGCAGAGATTAAAGAAGAATTAAATTCCAAGAAGATATGAGAAGTTCTAGTAGGAATACAATTATAATAAAGAATTATATTCTTTAAAGATAATTTAATTCCAACTTAACTTCCTCTTCAAAGAAGGACTTTGGCCTAGCCCTATAAATGAAGGAGATTTCGACAATCCATAGAGAGCAAGAGGAGGGAAAATTTTGACAACTCCAAAGGGAAAGAGGAGAGAAATTTCGACAAGAGAGCAAGAGAGGGGAATTTTGACAACTCCAAGGAGGGCAAGAGGAGAAAATTTTCGACAAGCATCTAGGGCAAGGAGGATTTCGACAAGCCTCCTTCTTCGTCATTTTCTTTCTTGTTTGATTGGGTTCATGCTAGGGATTATTTATCTTGTGCTTCTTTGGAACCTAGCCATGAACTAAATCTATTTGGCTATGGTTATTGTGTTTTGTGGCTGTGAGAAACTATTGGATTTTGTTTAGGTAATAAGAGTTTGCACTTTTCTATTCAAGGTTTATTCATTCTTGGTTCTTATTCTTGTTTGCGAGTGAATTGGGAGAGAATCTCGTAACTTCATCTATTTATCTAATATCGGGAGAGTTAGATTCAAGAAACAAATGAATTTGATCTTTATTCAATCTATTGATGGTGAAGATTAATTCGACTTAGGAATAAGTCAAGGATTTCAACAGCTAAGAGGAGCGCAAGATTGATTGTTGTTCACCCTTGATTCACGCAGGGATGTATTATCAAGGCATGCACAAGTAGCTAGAGTTTCGACTTAGGGATAAGAAGAAACCATTGAAGAACGCTATGCCGAACCTTGAAGGTTGCTGCCCAGACGCCCAAGTAGTTACCCAACTAGTCGCCCAGGAAACCATCGATTAGTTGCCAAGGCAACCCCGTTGTGCAAGTTGCCACGGCAACTGAGTTGCCCGTGCACTCTTTTACCAAGACGATCCAATCGGCTATCACACCTCAACTCACGATAACCTGGCCTATCTCTCTCATTTGATCTCATCAATTCTTTTACTTTATTGCTTTCTAGATTAGTTATTAGTTAAACTCCTATAATCTTTTATTTGTGCTTTTTCTTTTTACAGTGCAAGAGACTAGATTCTTGAAGTGGCACCAATCCCTGTGGAGACGATATCTTTTATACTATAACTTGCAACGTGTATACTTGCACAATTGCGTAGCACTTATTACGCGCAACAAGTTTTTGGCGCCGTTGCCGGGGATTGGCAATAGCGACTTTGTTTTTATTTTCCTGCACTTTCTTTTTATTACGCGCAACAAGTTTTTGGCGCCGTTGCCGGGGATTGACAAACTTTGGTTTTGCATTGGTATATGACCAGGGCGAGACCGACTTCACCAGAATATCCCTTTGATCGAGAAATAGAACGAACCTTACAAAGACTTAGACGAAGGATAAGAGTAGCAATGGCAAATCAAGACGGCAATATGAATCAAGATGTTCGAGCAGCAGGAGGAGTGATTCTTGCACGAAACAGAACTATTCGAGACTATCTTGAAGAAGATCTTGATGGACTTAACCCAGGAGTTGTCGCACCTGAAATTGAAGCCGACCACTTTGAGTTGAAACCGGTAATGTTTAATATGATCAACACAATAGGTCAATTTGGCGGCTCAGCAACTGAAGATGCACGGCAACATCTGAAATCTTTCCTCGAGATTTGCAACTCGTTCAAAATACACGGAGTCACCCCCGATGTCTTACGATTAAGATTATTCCCCTATTCACTGAGGGATAGGGCGAAAGCATGGTTGAATAGCATTCCCGCCGGATCAATAGCATCTTGGACTGATCTTTGTCGTGATTTCCTTGCTAGATTTAATCCTACAAATTTGACTGATAAGCTTCGTAACGATATTACTTCTTTTCGGCAGGCAGATGATGAATCCATGTACGAGGCTTGGGAGCGATATAGAGAACTTCTACACAAATGCCCCCTACACGGATTCCCGGTGTGGACTCAAGTAATAATGTTTTACAACGCTGAATACACCAACAAGGATGATGCTAGATGCCTCGGCAAACGACATACTCCTAGATAAGTCACCGGAGGAAGCAATGCAAATTTTAAACAGGCTGGCCAAGAATGATTATCAATTCCCATCTACTAGAAGATGAGGAGTTAGACGCCAAGCCACAATACATGAACTAGGATCATCAGATTCAATTTCGGCACAATTGGCCACTTTAACCAAGATGGTCCAGAACATGCAAAAACCAAACAACACACATGAAGTCAAGGTAATGGATTTTTTTTGTGAGTTATGTGGTGATAACCACAATTCTTCTGAATGTATGCAGAATCCGGAATCCAGCTTCTATGTGGGGAATTACAATCGGAACAACAATGTGATGTCCAATACATACAATCCAGCTTGGAAGAAGCACCCGAATTTTTTATGGAGTAATCCCAACAACGCTCTAAACCAGAACAATCAGAATGCACAAGCATCGGGGTTCCAGCAGAATATGCCACGGCAACAGTTGCCACAGCAACAACCGACGACATCTAGTTCTTTGGAAAATTCTCTAAATACTTTTATGATGAAAACTGAATCTTATATGGCTGAGAATATTAATTTCATAAAAAGAACTGATGCTTTTATTAACAGGACCGAGATGAGATTGCAAAACCAAGATGCGGTAATCAAATCATTGGAAAATCAAGTCGGACAATTTGCTCAAAATCTGAATACTAGACCACAAGGAGGTTTACCTAGCGATACTGAAGTCGGAAGAGGAACTGGCCATGAGCAATGTAAGGCAATCACCACTAGAAGTGGCCAACAACTTAGAGAGGCTCAAACCCGCTCATCAAACAAAACTCCACAAAAAGATCAAGACGAACCTAGCGGCAAAGCCTCAAATGCTAAACCAGGAATTGCCGCGGCAACCGGCAATAAGCATGTCTCGGCAACCGACGATAAAGACGCCTCGGCAACTTGTGAAAAGCAAGCCTCGGCAACTCCAGCTGATAATGCCTCGGCAACTCCAGTTGTCCCGGCAATGCCGTCAATCAGGTTCCAAACTAATGAAATGATCGAAGATATCTGACTTCCACCACCATTCCCACAAAGGTTGAAGCGACAAAAGCAAGAGTATCAATTCAAGAAGTTTCTTGATATCCTAAAGCAAGTCCACATCAACTTGCCATTGGTGGAAGCAATTGAACAAATGCCAAACTATGCCAAGTTTCTTAAAGACATTGTGTCCAAGAGAACAAGGCTAGGAGAGTTTGAAACAGTTGCCGCAACAGAGGGATGCATGGCAATGTTGTACAATCGTATGCCACCTAAGTTGAAGGATCCCGGAAGTTTCACAATACCCTGTTCTATTGGAAATCACTATGTCAGGAAAGAACTATGCGACCTTGGGGCTAGCATAAACTTGATGCCTAAATCAGTTTTTCAGAAACTAGGAATCGGGAAGGCAAGACCTACAACAGTTATGCTGCAGCTAGCCGACAGATCCTATGTGCATCCAGAGGGAAAAATCGAGGACATACTGGTAAAAGTTGACAAATTTATTTTTCCCGCTGACTTTATTGTTTTGGATTGTGAAGCAGATGATCATGCATCCATCATTCTCGGGAGACCATCCCTAGCAACAGGGAGAACCTTGATCGATGTTGAAAAGGGAGAACTCACAATGAGGGTGAATGACCAGCAAGTTAAACTAAATGTGTTCCAAACACTAAGGCATGCCGATGATCCAAAAGAATGCCAACTTTTTCATGCCACGGTAGAGTTTAACTTCGACGAGGAATTCAGTTGCCTCGGCAACTACATTGCCGATCAAGATAAACCTGAGGAGTATGAAGAACCGGTCGATGAGGAACAACCAGAAGAGGCAAATTGGCTAGTCAATCGACCAGGTACATACTTTGAACCACTGGATTACTCAGGTAAGGAAGGTAAGCTCGAAAAACCCTCTATTGAACAACCACCGATTCTTGAGTTGAAACAATTGCCAGAGCAACTAAAATATGCATACTTAGGAACCGATAATACATTGCCTGTAATTGTTTCTTCTAAGTTACAGCCTGAGCAGGAAAAGAAGCTGATCAAGATGTTGAAGCTACACAAAAAGGCAATAGGGTGGACAATTGCCGACTTGAAGGGAATTAGCCCGGCAGTGTGCATGCACAAGATCTTGTTGGAAGATGATCACAAACCTTCAATTGAGGCCCAGAGGAGACTGAATCATGCCATGAAAGGGGTTGTAATGAAAGAAATCATCAAGTGGCTTGACGCCAGCATTATATACCCTATCTCTGATAGTACATGGGTAAGTCTGGTACAATGTGTTCCGAAAAAGGGAGGTATAACAGTGGTAAGTAATGAAAACAATGAACTCATTCCAACCAGGACTGTGACCGGTTGGAGGGTTTGTATGGATTATCGAAAGCTAAACAAATCCACCAGGAAATGTCACTTCCCATTACCCTTTATTGATCAAATGCTTGACCGTCTTGTAGGTAAACCCTTTTATTGTTTTCTTGATGGTTATTCATGTTACAATCAAATTGCCATAGCACCAGAAGATCAAGAAAAGATAACCTTCACATGCCCATACGGTACTTATGCCTTCCGAAGGATGCCGTTCGGATTGTGTAAAGCCCCGGCAACCTTCCAAAGATGCATGATGGCGCTCTTTTCAGACATGGTCGAAGACTTCCTTGAGATCTTCATGGCTGATTTTTCTGTTTTTGGTAATGACTTTGACAGCTGTCTCAACAATTTAGAGAGGGTGTTGGCAAGATGTGAAGAAACGGATTTAGTCCTCAATTAGGAGAAATGCCATTTTATGGTAGATGAAGGAATATTGCTCGGCCACAAGATTTCATCCAAGGGAATTGAAGTAGATAAAGCCAAGGTGGACGTGATCGAGAGATTACCCCCACCAAGTTCGGTTAAAGGAATTCGAAGTTTTTTCGGACATGCAGGTTTTTACAGGAGGTTCCATTCATAATTTTTCTAAAACCACTAAACCCTTGTGTAATATGCTTGAACAGGATAAAGTCTTCAATTTTGATGATTCTTGCAACCAAGCATTCGAAACCCTAAAGAAAAAGCTTGCATCGGCACCCATTGTCATTCCACCAGATTGGACGCTACCTTTTGAGCTCATGTGTGATGCAAGTGATTTCGCGGTAGGAGCAGTCCTAGGCCAACGCACAGGCAAGACCTTCCATGTGATATACTACGCTAGTAAAACTCTTAGTGCTCAAGTGAATTACACAACAACGGAGAAAGAGTCACTAGCTGTAGTTTTTGCATTTGACAAATTCCGATCCTATTTGATTGGTACAAAGGTAATTGTTCATACGGACCATTCGGCAATCAAATACTTATTTGCTAAAAAGGATGCTAAACCTCGTTTGATTTGTTGGATATTACTTTTACAAGAATTTGATATTGAAATTAAGGACAGGAAAGGAACAGAAAAACAAGTGGCCGATCACTTATCACGTTTGGAACGCAATAGGGAGGAGGACGCGGATCTAGAGATATGCGATGCATTCCCGGATGAACAAATTTTAGTTGCCTCAGCAACCCTTGACGCCTTGGCAACCCTCGACGCCGCAGCAGCCTTTGACGCGCACGCCTCGGCAATTTTAGGAGCAGTCGCCACGGCAGCACATGCCTCGGTAATACCCTGGTACGCGGATTTAGTTAATTTCCTTGTTTGTGGTATTTTACCTTATGTCATTACTCACAAAGGGAAGAAGCGGTTCCGCCATGATGCTAAGCATTACTTTTGGGACGAGCCTCTTTTGTTTAAACAATGTGCAAATCAGGTTATCGCCGATGTGTCCCTGAAGAAGAGCAACATAATGTACTCCGCAATGCCATTCTTCACCTTATGGAGGACATTTTGGAGGAACTCGTACCGCGGCCAAAGTTTTGCAATCCGGTTTGTATTGGCCAACATTGTACAAAGATGCCCAAGACTTTTACAAGCAATTTGATCGTTGCCAGAGGACGGGCAACATCTCTAGACGACATGAGATGCCACTCCAGAACATCATCGAGGTGGAATTGTTCGATGTGTGAGGGATCGATTTTATGGGACCTTTCCCATCTTCATTCGGCAACCTCTACATCTTACTTGCCGTCGACTACGTGTCTAAATGGGTTGAGGCAGCTGCAGTTCCCAACAACGATTCCAAAACCTTGCAACGATTCTTGCAGAAAAACATATTTACACGGTTTGGGATGCCAAGAGCAATTATCAGTGACGAAGGCAAGCATTTTGACAACAGACTAATTGCCAAGATGTTGCAACGCTTCGGCATATTACACAAGATCGCCATGGCATATCACCCACAAACCAACGGGCAAGCAGAAATTTCCAACCGGGAGTTGAAGGGAATACTCGAGAAAGTTGTAAATCCCTCAAGGAATGATTGGTCATTAAGACTAGATGACGCACTTTGGGCATATCGCACTGCATTCAAAACACCCTTAGGTATGTCCCCCTTCCGACTTGTCTATGGCAAGGCATGCCATCTACCGATGGAAATCGAACACAAGGCATACTGGGCAATCAAGACCGTGAATATAGATTGGGAAAGTGCCAGACAAAAGCGTTTGTTGGACCTCAATGAGATAGAAGAATTTCGTGCACTCGCCTATAATAATGCACGAATCTACAAGGAGAAAACAAAGCGATGGCACGACAAGAAACTATTGCCACGGCAATTCACGCCAGGGCAACTAGTTCTCCTATTCAATTCTCGGCTAAAACTTTTCCCGAGAAAGCTGAAATCAAGATGGTCGGGACCATTCGAAGTCATCAAACCATTCTCCCATGGTTTCGTGATAATCAAGTCCATCTCTGACAACCATGAATTCAAAGTTAATGGACAAAGATTGAAGCACTATAATGGTGCCCATGTGGAACGTAACAAGGAAGTGGTCAACTTAGGAGATGCATGAGCATGCTCTCCCTTTTGATATTAGTAGTTTTATTTTTTTTATTTATTTTTATTTTTTCGAATTTTTATTTTTTTTTATTTTTTTATATTTCCGATTATTAGTAATTTTTAGGATAGATTTTTTTATTTAAGTTTAATAATCCTATTACACATCTTTATTTATTTTCTTTATTAGTTTATCTTTAATTTTAATCCTTATTTGATTTGTCTTTGAATTGTAGGAAAAAAAGTTCAAGATAAAGAGGAATTCTAATCCAAGTAGGAAAACATCTTCAACAAGGAAACTAATGGGCTGAATCTAAGGCTTATATAAAGCCTCCAATTCACCCTAACCATAACCCCTTGTCGACAACTTCTACCTCACCCTAAACCCTTTTTCGTTTTCCCCTAATCCCACCCTCCTATCTTTTCTATAAAACCCATCACCCTTAACCTATTCCTACTTTCTATCTTGCAACTTTTTTAGTTTCTTTTCTTTTCTTTGTTTTTACTCACAACCAAGATCATCCATTGCATCCAAGATTAAACTTTTAGTTCATCCAAGTTCCTCCAAAGAACCAAGATACAAGAAGTTTGCTACACCGGTGGTTCAAGAAAGATTTCAATCCAAGTTTGAAAGTCGGAAGATTCATGAAGAACAAGGCTTTGAATACTCCAACTCTCATCAAGATTTCGGCCTTGAAACATTCATCTTCGAGAGGATTGCACATCAAAAGTGGCAAATCTTTTGCCATCAACCGGAACCGGGTAACATCTCATGGGTAAGAGAATTCTATGCTCACTCACCTAACCCGGATAATCCTTATGTTTTTGTTCGTGACAAGGCCGTACTTATAAGTCCCGAAAGCGTCAACACCTTTTACGGGCTTTACATTGAGAAGGACGAGCATCAAGCCTTCGTTGATCAAATCACTCCCAAGCAACTCGACAAGGTGCTTCAAGAACTCACTCAACCGGGAACTCATTGGAACGACGGTAAATACAAGGGCATGGTAAATAGCCTTCGGCTTAAACCCGAGGCAAAACTATGGAATAAGTTTGTTAAAACTTCTTTAATGCCCACCACACACAATACTACCGTTGATATACCACGTCTTTTGCTCATACATTCTATTTTGCATAATCACATCATTAACATTGGAAAAATTATTTGTGATGAGATTTTTGTATGCAGCTCAAAAGATAAGGGTTCTCTTTTCTTCCCTTGCTTAATTTCTAATCTTTGCAAGGAGATGCATGTCCCAAGTGAGTCCACCGATGAAAAGGCCCTACCCAAGTCTGGTTGGAATCAAGCACTAATCCGAAAGCTAATGGGAGAGGCACCAGGAGATTCTTCAAGGCCTCCAATTGTCACGGCAACTCCTGCCGCCCCGGCAATCCATAATGCCCAAGCACCTAACGCCCGGGCAACTCAGCCACAAACCCCGGGACACTTTGAAGCACTTTTGCACCCATTGGCAAGCCACCTAAGGCAAATTGAAGACCGGCAACTAATGTTCATGCGGTACATGAAGGAGCACAACAATGCCATCACCCAAGTCATCCTAGAAAAGTACATAGACAATCGCGTGCCGTTCCCATTCTTTCCCGCCGAGATCCTTGCCCCGGCAACCAATGAAGCAGTCGCCACAGCAACCGCAACAGATGATGCCGCGGCAACCTACATCGTGCACGCACAAGATGATGCCACGGCAACCAAAGCTAAAGACATCCCGGCAACCACTGCAAAAGCCAAAGGTAAAGCACATATGCCCGAATCAACTCCTATGGAATCATTTTTTGATTTTTCAGATTCAGACGAGTCCTCCATTGAACCAACAAAGACCGCACCAATTGAATCCTCCAAGCAAAAAGCCAATGACATTGATGAAGAGGACGATGAGGACAACCCCGTACGAGGATCGATTCCACCACCGGCAACAAGAAAACAACCATCGCGTTCAAGCAAGAGAATCAAGACACCGACCAAAAGGAAACTAATCATCTACGATGACGAACTCTTGGAGTAAGTCCTCGTATGCATTTTTATTTTTATTTTAATTTTTCGTTATTTTTATGCATGCATTGATGACAATGCCTCACTCGAGTTTGGGGGGCATTGTTATTAGTAGTTACCATGTTTAGTTACATTCACTTAAGTATTACATTTAGGATACATAAATTGCTTGCCATGCCTTTAATTGGAACAAGAATTGCTTAGATTTGATGAATATTCGATGATGACTTTGCCAATGCACTTAATTGATAGAATTTTTATTCTAGGATAACCATGGAAAAACTTAGAATTTTACTATGATGCTAAATTTGATGAAACACTGTTGTGGTTTGATTGATTTAAGGAATTCTAGTGAATTTAGGTTGATAATTAACAAATTGGGGGATTAGAATAAAATTTGGATGAATGCTAGAGGTGCCCGAAGTTGGCTCTAGCATGTGCTAAAAAAATTGATCACTAGAGGTGCCCGAAACTGGCTCTAGTATGTGTTAAAAATAATTGAACACTAGAGGTGCCCAAAACTGGCTCTAGTTAAAACATGTTAAAAAGAACCCAATGAAGTAATTTGAAAACCTATTGTTTGCATAGAATCCGAAAAATCAACTTGCACACAACTCTGCACACACTCACAAGCATTATAGTTTGATTCCGAGTGATTCCTAAGTTTTCTGAAAAATAAAAAGCCAATCATACTTTGTGCCCCGGTTCAGAGAATTGAAATCAAGTTCAAAACTAAGTTTGTGAAAATTGAAGTCTTGGTAGGTAATTATGAGTTTGCATTGCTTCAGGACAAGCAATAGTTCGAGTTTGGGGGTGTGATAAGTGTTCAAAAGTACTATTTTTCTTACCCTTTTTACTCATATTATTGTTAGACTTAGGCTCATATTAGTTGCATAATTAGCCATTCATGCATTAATCCATGTTTTCTTCCATCGTTGAGCTTGATTACATAACTTGGTAGTTTTTGTGGGAAAAGATGCTGCTTTGGTGTGTTTTGTGTGTATGTGCAGGATCACTTGCCAAAGCAAAGCTAGAGCTAGTTGCCAGGGCAATGCATGAAGGAGACGCCGAGCTAGTTGCCAGGGCAATGCATGAAGGAGACGCCGAGCCAGTTGCCATGGCAATTGTCGACAAGAGCAAATGTGATATGGTAGTCGAAATTGATGACTATACAAGCCCAAGATAACGTGGAGCAAAGCCCAAACCCAAAGGAATTTGATTGCCATGCAGAGATTAAAGAAGAATTAAATTCCAAGAAGATAGGAGAAGTTCTAGTAGGAATACAATTATAATAAAGAATTATATTCTTTAAAGATAATTTAATTCCAACTTAACTTCCTCCTCAAAGAAGGACTTTGGCCTAGCCCTATAAATAGGAAGGAGATTTCGACAATCCATAGAGAGCAAGAGGAGGGAAAATTTTGACAACTCCAAAGGGAAAGAGGAGAGAAATTTCGACAAGAGAGGGGAATTTCGACAACTCCAAGGAGGGCAAGATGAGAGAATTTTTGACAAGTATCTAGGGCAAGGAGGATTTCGACAAGCCTTCTTCTTCATCCTTTTATTTCTTCTTCGATTGGGTTCATGCTAGGGATTATTTATCTTGTGTTTCTTTGGAACCTAACCATGAACTAAATCTATTTGGCTATGGTTATTGTGTTTTGTGGTTGTGAGAAACTATTGGATTTTGTTTAGGTAATAAGAGTTTGCACTTTTCTATTCAAGGTTTATTCATTCTTGGTTCTTATTCTTGTTTGTGAGTGAATTGGGAGAGGATCTCGTAACTTCATCTATTTATCTAATATCGGGAGAGTTAGATTCAAGAAACGAATGAATATGATCTTTATTCAATCTATTGATGGTGAAGATTAATCCGGCTTAGGAATAAGTCAAGGATTTCAACGGCTAAAAGGAGCGCAAGATTGGTTGTTGTTCACCCTTGATTCACGCAGCGATGTATTATCAAGGCATGCACAAGTAGCTAGAGTTTCGACTTAGGGATAAGAAGAAACCATTGAAGAACGCTCTGCCGAACCTTGAAGGTTGCTGCCCAGACGCCCAAGTAGTTGCCCAACTAGTCGCCCAGGCAACCATCGATTAGTTTCCAAGGCAACCCCGTTGTGCAAGTTGCCACGGCAACTGAGTTGCCCGTGCACTCTTTTACCAAGACGATCCAATCAGCTATCACACCTCAACTCACGATAACCTGGCTTATCTCTCTCATTTGATCTCATCTATTCTTTTACTTTATTTCTTTCTAGATTAGTTATTAGTTAAACTCCTATAATCCTTTATTTGTGTTTTTACTTTTTACAGTGCAAGAGACTAGATTCTTGAAGTGGCACCAATTCCTGTGGAGACGATATCTTTTATACTATAACTTGCAACATGTATACTTGCACAATTGCGTAGCACTTATTACGCGCAACAGTATGGATCATCCCAAATATAAAATCGGGATCCTTGCTTTAGTCGGTTAATTTTAGCTCTCGGTAGATCTAGTGGTAATTTACATGTGGCCAAGTAATTGACCATATCCGTGAACCATGGTGTAGTTCTCTGCGCCATTGTCAACCTTTCTTCGGGGAACTCATCTTTAACCGGCGGATCAGATGCAGAAAGAAGAATGCGACTCAAGTGATCTGTTATGAGGTTTTCACATCCCTTTTTATCCTTAATCTCTAGATTGAACTCCCGAAGAAGTAAGATCCACCGGATGAGCCTCAGTTTTGCCTCCTTTTTGCTCATCAAATATCGCAAGGCTGTATGATCAGAAAACACAGTAATTTTAGTGCCAAGCAGATATGATCGAAACTTTTCTAGAGCAAAAATAATAGTAAACAGTTCTTTTTTCGTTGTTGAATAAATTTTCTAGGGTGGATGTAAGGTGTGAGATGCGTAAGCTATGACATGTGTCTCCTTTCTGATTTTTTGGCCAAGAACGGCTCCAACACTTGTATTCAACGCATCACACATTAGCTCGAATGGATATTCCCAGTTCGGCGGTTGAACAATTGGTTCCATCACTAGTTTTTCCTTAAGTATATCAAATGATTCGTTGCATTTCTCATTGAAATCAAAGACTTGATCCTTCTGAAGTAAACTGCATAACAGTTGTGCTATCTTTGAGAAATCCTTGATGAACCTACGGTAAAATCTTGCATGACCAAGAAAAGAGTGAATATCCCTCACAGTTGTAGGGTAAGGAAGTGAGCGTATAATATTTTTTTGCTTTGTCGACTGAATACCGTTAAAAGAAACTATATGACCTAGAACTAACCATTTGTCAACCATAAAATGATATTTTTCATAATTTAGCACAATATTAAATTCTAGGCATCGTCGAAGTACATTGGTCAAATTCAAAAGACATTCGTTAAATGAACTACCGTATACGGTGAAGTCGTCCATAAAAACCTTGATTTCTTTCTCGACGTAGTCTGAAAAGATGCTAACATGCATTTCTAGAATGTTGCAGGCGCGCTACAAAGACCAAAGGGCATCATTCGATAGGCGAAAGTGCCAAAAGGGCATGTAAAAGTCGTTTTTTCTTGGTCTTCTGGTGCCACTGGATCTGAAAAAACCTAAAAATCCATCAAGACAGTAATAATGAGATTTACCGGCTAAACGCTCTATCGTTTGATCTATAAATGGTAATGGAAAATGATCATTTCGGGTTAATGAGTTAACTTCCTATAGTCGATGCAGACTCTCTATTCATTTTGTATTCATGTTGAAACTAACTCACATTCTGAGTTTTGGATTATCGTAACTCCGGTATTTTTTGGTACCACGTGGATTGAACTGACCCAGTTACTGTCTGAAAATAGGTAGATTACATCTATATCAAGGAGTTTTTGAATCTATTTTTTCACTACCTCTATCATTGGTTGGTTCAACCGGCATTGTCCTTGTCTAGAGGGTTTCATCCCTTCTTTGGTTTTGATTTTGTGCATACAAGTCGAGGGATTAAGTCCCTTTATATCCGTGATGATCCATCTGATTACCTCTTTATATGTGCGTAACACTTTTACCAAGTCATCTTCCTCTTCTCTAGACAGCTTATTAGAGATAATTACCGACAATGTACCTTCTTCTCCCAAAAACGCATATTTTAGGTGATCCGGTAACTACTTTAGTTTAATTTCTGGTGCCTGCAAAATTGAAGGTTGAAGTTTAGATCTTGATGGCGCAAGGCTTAATTCATTATTAATTAAAAAATTATCTTCAAACTCTTTGATGTCATCTTTAAATTCCTCGATTTCTCTACACATATCAATATTGAAGTTAGTCTCAAAATATTCTTCAACAGCAAGTTCAATAATATCAATAAAGTTTAAACTAGCAACATTATTAGGGTATCTCATTACTTTGTAAACATCGAACTTAACAACCTCACCATCGAATTTCGTTGTAAGAATTCTGCTTCTCAGATCAATTTTGTATGTGTTGTGCTTAGAAAGGGACGGTCGAGAAGAATTTTTGAAGAAGTGTTGGACCAATCATTTTCCATGTCTATTACATAGAAATCTACTGGAAATATGAGGTCATTTACCTTTACTAGAACATTCTCAAGAAGTCCTTCCGGATATATTATGGATCGTTCCGCTAGTTTTATTGTCACCTTTGTATTCTTCAAGGGCTCAGCAGACAGTGAGTTATATAGAGAAAGGGGCATAACGTTAATAGAAGCCCCTAAATCACACATTGTACGTTTTATACCAATATTACCAATTTTGCAGGGAATGGCAAATATACCTTGGTCCTTCAACTTTAGCGGTAGCCTTCACTGAAAAATTGCGGAGACGTGTTATCCCATGTTTACTTTCTCGATTCTGATAAGCTATTTTTTATAAGTGCATAGATCTTTTAGGAACCTAGCATACCTTGAAACTTTCCGGATTACTTCAAGGAGTGGGATATTGATTTCCACTTTTCGGAACACGTCAATGATCTCTTTCTCTTCAGCTTGTTTGTCTCGCTTTACCAACCTTGATGGGAAATGAGGTGGTACGGCGTAGGGAGAGGGAATAGAGGATGAACCTGATGTACCATACTGGGTGAGGGGTTGCGCTTTCTCATTTTCTTTCTTTTGGTCGTCTTCCTTCGTGGCTTTTAGTTCGACAGTGGTGTCACTTCGGAGTGTGATGGCGTTGATATTTTCTCTTGGGTTTGGCTCAGTTTGAGAGGGTAGTTTACCTTGAGTCTCGAGTCGCCATACTGTTTGGGCCAATTGGCTCATTTTCTTGTCCAACTCTTGTAGATGGGCCTCAGTGTGGTTCTAAAACTTCTCTTGAGATATCGCAAAACATTTAATGATGGACTTTAAAGATGACTTCAGTTGTTGATAAAGTTGTCTCTGCTGGTATGTTTGATTTGGTCTTTGGTTTTGCGTGTATTTGAAGTTCGGAAGGTCTTTCCATCCCGGGTTGTACGTATTAGCATTGGGGTTGTATTGTCTTTGGGGAGGTCCAGGAAAATCACCCATTGCATTTACCTACACAGTATCCTCCTCTTGTATCATTGGACAACAATTCGTTGGATGTTTTGGACTCGTGCATATCTCGCAAAGTCTAGCTGCAATTCTTTTGTCTGCAACAAGGGACTGAACTATGTCAACTAGTTTGTCAATTTTATTCTCTAGGAAAACTGTACTTACCTCGTGAACTCGTCTAGAGGGTTCACTTGAAGGGTGAAATTGCTGGGAGTTAGCAGCCATCGTAGAGATTAGAGTTCTTGCCGCTGTTGGGGTCATGTTCACAAGTGTCATCTACTTGCTGCATCGATCATCTTCATTTTCACCGGAGATAGGCCTTTGTAAAAATAATGAAGAAGTGTTTGTTCCGATAGCTCGTGTTGTGGGCAATTTGCACATAACTTCTTGAATCGCTCTCAGTAGTTGTATAACGACCCGGTATCCTTTTGTCGTATACTCAAAATGCTTCGCCTTAGTTCGCTCACCTTGGCCGCAAGGAAGAACCTATCAAGAAAAAGCCGAGCCATGTCAGTCTAAGTTGTAATCGAGTTGGAATGCAAGTCAAATAACCAAACTTTGGCAATACCAGCTAAAGAAAAAGGAAAAACATGGAGTTTAATTTGATCTTCGGATACTTTCTGTGGGTTTGTGCTTAAGCAAACCATATGGAATTCTTTGAGGTGTTTGTGAGGATTTTCACTGGGCAAGCCATGATAAGTTGGTAGAAGATGTATCAAACTCGTCTTGAGTGCGAATGATGTTTCGCCATTCGGGAATGTAATGCACAAAGGTTGTTGATTGTCCGATGCCGCGACAAGTTGGTGTATGGTTTGGTCGCCGTTCGCTATTAAAGTTTGCTCATTGTTTGTGTAGTCGAAATTTGTTTCAGCTTTAAAAGATAATTCTAGATCACGTTCGAGTTGTTGTTGTCGTAGTCTTTGCTTCTTTTCCTGAAGTGTTTGTCCGTGTAATCTTCGGGATAATGCTTCAATTTCTAGTTCAAAATCTACTAATTCGCCTGAATTCTTCCTGGTCATAAATCAAAACAAACAATATTAGTAACTTTGCTGAAGTCCCCGGCAACGGCGCCAATTTAACAAGCGTCGTATTTTGTCAAATAATTTAAGCCTTAATCTCAAAATAAATAAATAAAGACGTAGTATAGAGAAGAAGGTGTCGGTCCATAGAGACTAAGGAGTTTCTAATATACGGTTGTTCTGATTCTAACTGTTGCAAGGTAATTTAGTGAATGAGGGTTTTGATCGAGAAAACTAGAGAATAAGTGTAAAATGATTACGAGAATAAATGAAGTAAAAATAAATCAATTAAATTAATTAGCCTTAAGCTTTTGCTTCGCTTCAATTCAAAATGATCATTGAAAAAGAATTTTTCACTCTGGATACATGCCGGTTACAATCTACAATGCCCAACCCTTGTAACTTGTTTTTCTCTCCGATAAACCGATAATCTAAAATCAATTTTTAGATTCCAGTTTTCTGGTTAGACTAACCACGACTATCGCCGTTAGAAAAAACAGTTTTTAAAATTTGGAAAAACTCGACTCGAACTATGTTGTCTCGATGAGAATCGAATCCGATCTCAATTTCCCTTAGCGAATCCGTCGTTAAGTGTGTTCATAGGAAGTTGAAACCACAACTATCGTCAATCCTTCCTCCCAGCTGTAAATCTCAACAACAATCAAGTCAAGGCTAGCTTTTTGAAGTGAAAGCGAAAAGATTTTAATAGAAAGGCCGATTGCCGATCTAGGTTTTTAGAAAATTGAGAATGTAAAACGAAGTTGGTAAGTTCTTTTTAATTCTCACAAAGTGAATCGAAGCTTTGCTTTTAGCCTTTGGCTAATCGAAAAATTTAGCTAAGCATGATTATAGTAAAAATCATACTTAGCATTTTAAAGAAAGTAAATAAAAGCTTCTAAATAATAAGAACGAAAGAAAAGGAAATTTATAGAACTTTTAAAAGCTATAACAAACTAAGAATGTAGGATGATTTTTCTAACTTACCCCAAGATGGTATTTATAGCATTCTAAAAACCCTAAAATAATCCTAAGATGATAAAGGATAAATCCTAAAAATGTTTAAATTAATTATAAAAAATAATCCAAAGTTTAAATTTTAAATCCGTCTGATAAGCTATCAAAATGCGGCTGATAAGCTATCACCACTGCTGGCGTCATCTTCTAGAATTGCTGACGTGGCGTCCAGTCAGCCTTTCATGCCCACTAGCCCAGTCTTGACTCTAAATAAAATTTGCAGAATTTTGCCTCTTTTTAGTGTGTTTTCCAGAATTAAAGATCTGCCCGAAAAACACATAATATAGTCCAAATCAGCATCATATTCTAACCATTAGAGGCATAATTAAAGATGAAATGATGACCACTTCAGCTACTTATCAATATAGATCCTTGCAAGCGGATAACACCCTCCTTAATTAAAATTCTGAGATTATGCTTCAATCTTTCAAAGATTAAGCCTTTGACATGGTTGCAAGATGAAAAGAAAAAAAGAAGAAAAAAAGTGGAGAGGACAATAGAAAACATGGTTATCTCACTCATTCTCTTTTCTGCAGAGAATTAATGGGGAGAAATCAACTTTCTCTCTTTAAAAAGGAGGGATTTACCCTCTTGCCTACACCCCATCTTCCTATTCACCAACCCAACCAAGACAACAAGCCCAAAAATAACATAGGAGGCCCACTAAGGCTCCCTTAAGCCCTCCTAAGGCCCAAACTCTAGGCCTAACCGCGAAGCCCACTCTTCGGGTTAAACCAACCTTCAGATTTCGAAATACGAGTTGTTACAAACGTTTTGCGTAAATTCAGTTAATTTAAATGATCAAATAAAAATAACACAAACATAATTTAAAAGTTTTAATAAATATTAGTAAATTACAAATAAACATGAACACAAACAAATTCAAAACTCAATTCATTTATTTTTATGAAATAAAACTTAATTCGTTTATATATTTAGATCATATATGCATTATAAAACGAAGTGACAATGATTATTATGAACGAATTAAATTTGGTTAATAATAAGTTAAAAAATAAAAAATAAAATCAAATAATAATTGTCTGTATTCTGCGACGGTTCAAAGATTTAGAGGTTATGTACAATTTATTAAAATGATACCTTTAATTTTTTTTTAAAATATTGAAATGAGACCCAAGAAGTGGTCCAGTAGAAAAGCAAATTATGTTCATTTTAGGAGACTCGGATTTAATCACAATGTCTGCAAGGTGTATGTGCATTATCAAATGGTTAAGAATATCTATGAACAAATATTACCTTATAATCACCGTTAGACTATTCAGTTTTTTAAATAAATGTTTGTTCACTTGTTGTGTGCATGGTAGATTGTCTTTTGAGTAAAAAGTAAGTGTAACAAAACTCAAAATCTACGAAATACAATAAAATTTTATTTTTCTCTTATATTTTACTACCAGTCCACAATTAACCTTTTGTTTTTTTTTCATGTATTTTGAACCCTTAATTTTAGGGACAATGTATGATCACACTTATTACTCATGTCTAGAACCACTAAATTTGTACTATTTGTGATTTATGTTGTTACTTATTTTTTATAATACTCATAATTTATTAAATCTCTAAATAAAAAATTATTACATGCTTAAGTATGTTCGGTCTTTAAAATATTATACTCATTATTTTTATTTTTTTAAGGTTACATGTTATTTATCAAGTTAAGATAAGAAAAGTTATTTATCAAGTTATTTGTTATAAATACATGTTTACACATAGTAAAGTTTATATGTATAGTATAATTAATTTACAAAATAATATGTATACTATACTTTATTTAAATAAATCTGAAAACCTTCAATATGAATACTTAAGTGCGTAAGAAATTAAACTTTTGAAAAAAAAAATTCAATTAAGCTCATAAACGTTTTTATACCTAATTAACTTTTTGATCTAATCAATTAAATTATTTGATCAATTTTGACTATTTCCAGTAAGATGCATGGTAAATTAATAGACTGATAGATATTATATGCGAAAGATGGGTTCGTCTTCGTCTCCTTCTCCTTCGGAAACAAAGTTCCTTCAATAACTCATTTTGACGCCGCTAGCGCTGCCCTTAGTTGTCTGGCCCTCTTCGCAGGGCTCGGGCACCTCGATCCGAACCGGGAAGCTTCTAAAAAGGCGCTGGAGCACAAGAAGGAAATTGCCAAGCGCTTTAATTCATACTAATCAATATGAGGTACTTTTATTTGGGAATTGTAAAAAAAAAACTTTTATGCTTATGTATATTTGTTCCTTTCTAAAATGGAAGCTTTTTTTAAGCCAAAATGTATTTTTATTGTAAGATATATAAATTTGTGAGTATTTATTGATTCGTTAGATTTACTTAAGGATTTTGCTTAGCGGAATGTGATCCAAGGATGGAATTTGTTGTTCTAGATTGCAAGATGCTCCCCTCCCCTTCAGAAAAACAGCTTATCTGAATTTTGAACATTGAATCATTAGAGCTTGCTAAAGTGGGTATTGGGAGCTTCTTCTTCTTCTTCTTCTTCTTCTAAGTGTTGCCAAATCAAATTCATAATTGACTAAAAACCATCAGCATAAGGTAAGAGGAAAAGTGATCATTTTGTGGAAATTTTAATTGGAATTTAATAGATGGGAGAGTAACGAGGTTAAAAAGTATCAGCTTCGTAACCTTGAACATGAGAACGTGATATTTTATTGAAGATGAGAAAACAACTTTCAATTTATTTATTTTTCATTATTTTTGTACAATATTTTTTTTTCTAACTACAAAATCATAAAAACGATTTAATTTCAATGCATATTAATTAAATATTTTTTTTTAAATTTAATCATATATTAATTTGAATTTATTAATTTCTTATTTAAAATAAATAAATAGTTTATCATTTTAAAATAATTATATTAAATTGCGTGCTTGTTAATAATAAATTAACTTTGTAAATAAGAGATATCATTGGGAAATTTTGAAATTAATAAAGTTGCATTTTATTTGATTGAAAGGATTTTATGTTTAGTGAACCAAACATGTCAATGTAGCTTTCTTAGGATTTTAATCTGTATTTTCCCATATGTAACAAACGTTGGTAATTTTACATTCTTGAAAATTACATTCTTAGCTATTGCATTTGCAGAAATCACATTCCGTTGAAATAACATTGGAAAGTAGCAAGTGCCACCTAAGTCCTACACTTGGTTGTTATTTTTAATTGTAAAATCATGTGTTTTCTTATTCATGAAATCTAGATTTTGAAAGCAAGTAGGAAAAATAAAAACCATATGACAAGTTTCCCAGCTAAGCAATGTACCACATAAAACAACTCCTGCAACTGTCCTGGAATACAAGTAACTAAATAAAACAGGTTTCCTTACCTCTCTTCAGAATTACCATCAAGTTTGCAATGAACAAAAAGTTCTTCTATACTAGTGAAGAATAGTTAACCGGCCAGACAATCGCCTATATATGCAGAAACTGGAATGCTAGACCATGAGCATGTGCACTTTAAGCCTTTGTTGCTGCCATTATGGTATTTCTGTTTGATGTTTTATCTGTAATTTTCTAGAGGCTTCTTTAATTTATTATGTTCATCAATATCCTAATGTATATTTGTGTCTCCAGGGTTGGAGTGAAGGAGGTGATGGGGGGTCGCTGATAAGTGTTCAAAAGTACTATTTTTCTTACCCTTTTTACTCATATTATTGTTAGACTTAGGCTCATATTAGTTGCATAGTTAGCCATTCATGCATTAATCCATGTTTCCTTCAATCGTTGAGCTTGATTACATAACTTGGTGATTTTTGTGGAAATAGATGCTGCTTTGGTGTGTTTTTGTGTGTGTATGTGCAGGATCACTTGCCAAAGCAATGCCGAGCTAGTTGCCAGGGCAATGCATGAAGGATATGCCGAGCTAGTTGCCAGGGCAATGCATGAAGGATATGCCGAGCTAGTTGCCAGGGCAATGCATGAAGGAGACGCCGAGCCAGTTGCCATGACATTTGTCGACAAAGACAAAAAGCAATATGGATGTCGAAATTCATGACTTTACAAGCCCAAGATGACATGGAGCAAGGCCCAAGCCCAAAGGAATTTGATTGCCATGCAGAGATTAAAGAAGAATTAAATTCCAAGAAGATAGGAGAAGTTCCAATAGGAATAAAATTATAATAAAGAATTATATTCTTTAAAGATAATTTAATTCCAACTCAAACTCCTCCTCAAAGAAGGACTTTGGCCTAGCCCTATAAATATCAAGGAGATTTCAACAAGATGCATAGAGAGAGCAAGAGGGAAATTTCGACAAGTCCAATGGAGAAAGCAAGGGATTTTCGACAAGCTTCATCTTTTCTTCCTTGTTCGATTGGGTTCATGCTAGGGATTGTTTATCTTGTGTTTCTTTGAAATCTAGCCATGAACTAAATTTACTTGGCTATGGTTATTGTGTTTTGTGGTTGTGAGAAACTATTGGTTTTGTTTAGGTAATAAGAGTTTGCACTTTTCTATTTCAAGGTTTATTCATTCTTGGTTCTTATTATTGCTTGCGAGTGAATTGGGAGAGGATCTCGTGATTTCATCCATTTATCTAATATCGGGAGAGTTAGATTCAAGAAACGAATGAATATGATCTTTATGCAATCCAATGATGGTGAAGATTAATCCGGCTTAGGAATAAGTTAAGGATTTCAACGGCTAAGAGGAGCGCAAGATTGGTTGTTGTTCACCCTTGATTCACGCAGAGATGTATTATCAAGGCATGCACAAGTAGCTAGAGTTTCGACTTAGGGATAAGAAGAAACCATTGAAGAACTCCCCGCCGAACCTTGAAGTTGCTGCCCAGTCGCCCAAGTAGTTGCCCAACTAGTTGCCCAGGCAACCATCAATTAGTTGCCAAGGCAACCCCGTCGTGCAAGTTGCCACGGCAACTGAGTTGCCCGTGCACTCTTTTACCAATACAATCCAATCGGCTATCACACCTCAACTCACGATAACCTAGCCTATCTCTCTCAATTGAATTCATCTTTTCTTTTACTTATTTGCTTTCTAGATTAGTTAAACCTTCTATAATCCTTTACTTGTGTTTTTACTTTTTACAGTGCAAGAGACTAGATTCTTGAAGTAGCACCAATCCCTGTGGAGACGATATCTTTTATACTATAACTTGCGACGTGTATACTTGCACAATTGCGTAGCACTTATTACGCGCAACAAGTTTTTGGCGCCATTGCCGGGGATTGGCAATAACGACTTTGTTTTTATTTTCTTGCACTTTCTTTTTACTTTTCTTGTTTAAAATTCAAAGGGCTAACAAACTTTGGTTTTGCATTGGTATATGACCAGGGTGAGACTGACTTCACCAGAATATCCCTTTGATCCAGAAATCGAACGAACCTTACAAAGACTTAGACGAAGGATAAGAGAAGCAATGGCAAATCAAGACGGCAATATGAATCAAGATGTTCGAGCAGGAGGAGGAGTGATTCTTGCACGAAACAGAACTATTCGAGATTATCTTGAAGAAGATCTTGATGGACTTAACCCAGGAGTTGTCGCACCTGAAATTGAAGCCGACCACTTTGAGTTGAAACCGGTAATGTTTAATATGATCAACACAATTGGTCAATTTGGCGGCTCAAAGAATCAAGATGCACGACAACATCTGAAATCTTTCATCGAGATTTGCAACTCGTTCAAGATACACGAGTCACCCCGATGTCCTACGTTTAAGATTATTCCCTATTCACCGGGATAGGGCAAAAGCATGGCTGAATAGCATTCTGCCGGATCCATAGCATCTTGGAATGATCTTTGTCGTGATTTCCTTGCTAGATTTAATCCTACAAATTTGACTGATAAGCTTCGTAACGACATTACTTCTTTTCGGCAGGCAGATGATGAATCCATGTACAAGGCTTGGGAGCGATATAGAGAACTTCTACACAAATGCCCTTTACACGGATTCCCGGTGTGGACTCAAGTAACAATGTTTTACAACGCCGTGAATACACCAACAAGGATGATGCTAGATGCCTCGGCAAATGGCATACTCCTAGATAAGTCGCCGGAAGAAGCAATGCAAATTTTAAACAGGCTGGCCAAGAATGATTATCAATTCCCATCTACTAGAAGAGGAGGAGTTAGACGCCAAGCCACAATACATGAACTAGGATCATCAGATTCAATTTCGGCACAATTGGCCGCTTTAACCGAGATGGTCAAGAACATGCAAAAACCAAACAACATACATGAAGTCAAGGTAATGGATTCTTTTTGTGAGTTATGTGGTGATAACAATAATTCCTCTGAATGTATGCAGAATCCGGAATCTAGCTTCTATGTGGGGAATTACAGTCGGAGCAACAACATGATGTCAAATACATACAATCCAGCTTGGAAGAAGCACCCGAATTTTTCATGGAGTAATCCCAACAATGCTCTAAACCAGAACAATCAGAATGCACAAGCATCGGGATTCCAGCAGAATATGCCACGGCAACAGATGCCGCAGCAACAACCGACAACATCTAGTTCTTTGGAAAATTCTCTAAATGCTTTTATAATGAAAACTGAATCTTATATGACTGAGAATAGTAATTTCATAAAAAGAACTGATGTTTTTATTAACAGGACCGAGATGAGATTGCAAAACCAAGAGGCGGCAATCAAATCATTGGAAAATCAAGTCGGACAGTTTGCTCAAAATCTGAATACTAGACCACAAGGAGGTTTACCTAGCGATACTGAAGTCGCAAGAGGAACTGGCCATGAGCAATGTAAGGCGATCACCACTAGAAGTGGCCAACAACTTAGAGAGGCTCAAACCCGCTCATCAAACAAAACTCCACAAAAAGATCAAGACGAACCTAGCGGCAAAGCCTCAGATGCTGAACCAGGAATTGCCGCGGCAACCGGCAATAAGCATGCCTCGGCAACCGACGATGCCACGGTAACTTGCGATAAGCATGCCTCGGCAACCCCAGTTGATAATGCCCCGGCAACTCCAGATGTCCCGATAATGCCGTCAATCAGGTTTCAAGCCAATGAAAGGATCGAAGATATCCGACTTCCACCACCATTCCCACAAAGGTTGAAGCGACAAAAGCAAGAATACCAATTCAAGAAGTTTCTTGATATTCTAAAGCAAGTCCACATCAACTTGCCACTGGTGGAAGCAATTGAACAAATGCCAAACTATGCCAAGTTCCTTAAAGACATTGTGTCCAAAAGAACAAGGCTAGGAGAGTTTGAAACAGTTGCATAAATTTGAAGGATCCCGGAAGTTTCACAATACCCTGTTCTATTGGAAATTATTATGTCAGGAAAGCACTATGCGACCTAGGGGCTAGCATAAATTTGATGCCTAAATCGGTTTTCCAGAAACTAGGAATCGGGAAGGCAAGACCTACAACAGTTATGCTGCAGCTAGCCGACAGATCCTATGTGCATCCAGAGGGAAAAATCGAGGACATACTGGTAAAAGTCGATAAATTTATTTTTCCCGCTGATTTTATTGTTTTGGATTGTGAAGCAGATGAGCATGCACCTATCATTCTCGGGAGACCATTCCTAGCGACAGGGAGAACCTTGATTGATGTTGAAAAGGGAGAACTCACAATGAGGGTGAATGACCAGCAGGTAAAACTAAATGTGTTCCAAACTCTAAGGCATGCCGATGATCCAGAAGAATGCCAACTACTTCATGCCACGACAGAGTTTAACTTCGATGAGGAATTTAGTTGCCTCGGCAACTACATTGCCGACCAAGAAAAACATGAGGAGTATGAAGAACCGGTCGATGAGGAACAACAAGAAGAGGTAAATTGGCTAGTCAACCGACCAGGTACATACTTTGAACCACTGGACTACTCAGGTAAGGAAGGTAAGCTCGAAAAACCCTCTATCGAAAATCCACCAATTCTTGAGTTGAAACAATTGCCAGAGCAACTGAAATATGTATAATTAGGGACCGATAATACATTACCTGTAATTATTTCCTCTAAGTTACAGCCTGAGCAGGAAAAGAAGTTGATCAACATGTTGAAGCTACATAAAAAGGCAATAGGGTGGACAATTGCCGACTTGAAGGGAATTAGCCCGGCGGTGTGCATGCACAAGGTCTTGTTGGAAGATGATCACAAACCTTCAATTGAGGCCCAGAGGAGACTGAATCATGCCATGAAAGGGGTTGTAATGAAAGAAATCATCAAGTGGCTTGACGCCGGCATTATATACCCTATCTCCGATAGTACGTGGGTAAGTCCGGTACAATGTGTACCGAAAAAGGGAGGTATAACAGTGGTAAGCAATGAAAATAATGAACTTATCCCAACCAGGACTGTAACCGGTTGGAGGGTTTGTATGGACTATCGAAAGCTAAACAAAGCCACTAGGAAAGATCACTTCCCATTACCCTTTATTGATCAAATGCTTGACCGTCTTGCAGGTAAACCCTTTTATTGTTTTCTTGATGGTTATTCAGGTTACAATCAGATTGCCATAGCACCAGAAGATCAAGAAAAGACAACCTTCACATGCCCATACGGTACTTATGCCTTCCGAAGGATGCCGTTCGGATTGTGTAACGCCCCGGCAACCTTCCAAAGATGCATGATGGCGCTCTTTTCAGACATGGTCGAAGACTTCCTTGAGATCTTCATGGATGATTTTTCGGTTTTTGGTAATGACTTCGACGGCTGTCTCAGAAATTTAGAGAAGGTGTTGGCAAGATGCGAAGAAACGGATTTAGTCCTCAATTGGGAGAAATGCCACTTTATGGTAGATGAAGGAATAGTGCTCGGCCACAAGATTTCATCCAAGGGAATTGAAGTAGACAAAGCCAAGGTGGATGTAATCGAGAGATTACCCCCACCAAATTCGGTTAAAGGAATTCGAAGTTTTCTCGGACATGCAGGTTTTTACAGGAGGTTCCATTCATAATTTTTCTAAAACCACTAAACCTTTGTGTAATATGCTTGAACAGGATAAAGTCTTCAATTTTGATGATTCTTGCACTCAAGCATTCGAAACCCTAAAGAAAAAGCTTGCCTCGGTACCCATTGTCGTTCCACCAGATTGGACACCACCTTTTGAGCTTATGTGTGATGCAAGTGATTTCGCGGTAGGAGCAGTCCTAGGCCAACGCACAGGGAAGACCTTTCATGTGATATACTACGCTAGTAAAACTCTTAATGGTGCTCAAGTGAATTACACAACAACGGAGAAAGAGTTACTAGCTGTAGTTTTCGCATTTGACAAGTTCCGATCCTATTTAATTGGTACAAAGGTAATTGTTCATATGGACCATTCGGCAATCAAATACTTATTTGCTAAAAAGGATGCTAAATCTCGTTTGATTCTTTGGATATTACTTTTACAAGAATTTGATATTGAAATTAAGGACAGGAAAGGAACAGAAAATCAAGTGGCCGATCACTTATCACGTTTGGAACGCAATAGGGAGGAGGACGCGGATCTAGAGATATGCGATGCATTCCCGGATGAACAAATTCTAATTGCCTCGACAACCCTCAACGCCTCGGCAACCCTTGACGCCTCAGCAACCCTAGATGCCTCGGCAACCCATGACGCCGCAGCAGTCTTTGAAGCGCACGCCTCGGCAATCTTGGGAACAGTCGCCACGGCAGCACATGCCTCGGCAATACCCTGGTACGCGGATTTAGTTAACTTCCTTGTTTGTGGTATTTTTCCTTATGGCATTACTCACCAAGGGAAGAAGCGGTTCCGCCATGATGCTAAGCATTACTTTTGGGACGAGCCTCTTTTGTTTAAAAAATGTGCAGATCAGGTTATACGCCGATGTGTCCCTGAAGAAGAGCAACAGAATATACTCCGGCAATGCCATTCTTCACCCTATGGAGGACATTTTGGAGGAACTCGTACCGCGGCCAAAGTCTTGCAATCCGGTTTGTATTGGCCAACATTGTACAAAGATGCCCAAGACTTTTACAAGCAATGTGATCGTTGCCAGAGGACGGGCAATATCTCTAGACGACATGAGATGCCACTCCAGAACATCATCGAGGTGGAACTGTTCAATGTATGGGGGATCGATTTTATGGGACCTTTCCCATCTTCATTCGGCAACCTCTACATCTTACTCGCCGTTGACTATGTGTCTAAATGGGTAGAGCCAGCTGCAGTTCCCAACGACGATTCCAAGATCGTGCAACGATTCATGCAGAAAAACATATTTACACAGTTTGGGATGCCGAGAGCAATTATCAGTGACGGGGGCAAGCATTTTGACAACAGACTAATTGCCAAGATGTTGCAACGCTTCGGCATATCACACAAGATCGCCACGGCATATCACCCACAAACCAACGGGCAAGCAGAAATTTCCAACCGGGAGTTGAAGGGAATACTCGAGAAAGTTGTAAATCCCTCAAGGAAGGAATGGTCATTAAGACTAGATGACGCACTTTGGGCATATCGCACTGCATTCAAAACACCCTTAGGTATGTCCCCCTTCCGACTTGTCTATGGCAAAACATGCCATCTACCGGTGGAAATCGGGCACAAGGCGTACTGGGCAATCAAGACCGTGAATATGGATTGGGAAAGTGCTGGACAAAAGCGCTTGATTGATCTTAATAAGATAGAAGAATTCTGTGCACTCGCCTATAACAATGCACGAATCTACAAGGAGAAAACAAAGCGATGGCACGACAAGAAACTATTGTCACGACAATTCACGCTAGGGCAATTAGTTCTCCTATTCAATTCTCGGCTAAAACTTTTCCCGGGAAAGCTGAAATCAAGATGGTTGGGACCATTTGAAGTCGTCAAACCATTCTCCCATGGTGCTGTGATAATCAAGTCCATCTCTGACAACCATGAATTCAAAGTTAATGGACAAAGATTGAAGCACTACAATGGTGCCCATGTGGAACGTAACAAGGAAGTGGTCAATTTAGGAGATGCATGAGCATGCTCTCCCTTTTGATATTTTTATTTTTTTTATTTTTTTTGTCGATTATTTTATTATTTTATTTATTTTTCATTTTTTCGATTTCTTATTTTATTTTATTATTTTGCCGATTATTAGTAGTTTTAGGATAGATTTTTTTTATTCAAGTCTAAGAATCCTATTACACATCTTTATTTATTTTCTTTATTAGTTTATCTTTAATTTTAATCCTTATTTGATTTGTTTTTGAATTGTAGGAAAAGAAGTTCAAGAGAAAGAAGGAATTCTAAACCAAGTAGGAAAACATCTTCAACAAGGAAACTAATGGGCTGAATCTAAGGCTTATATAAAGCCTCCAATTCATCCTAACCAAAACCCCTTTGTCGAAAATTCCTACCAAACCCTAAACCCTTTTTCGATTTCCCCCAATCCCAACCACCTATCTTTTCTATAAAACCCATCACCCTTAACCTATTCCTACTTTATATCTTGCAACTTCTTAGTTTCTTTTCTTTTCTTTTCTTTGTTTTTACTCACAACCAAGATCATACATGGCATCCAAGATTAAACTTTTGGTTCATCCAAGTTCCTCCAAAGAACCAAGATACAAGAAGTTTGCTACACCGGCGGTTCAAGAAAGATTTCAATCCAAGTTTGAAAGCCAGAAGATTCATGAAGAACAAGGCTTTGAATACTCCAACTCTAATCAAGATTTCGGCCTTGAACCATTCATCTTCAAGAGGATTGCACATCAAAAGTGGCAAATCTTTTGCCATCAACTGGAACCGGGTAACATCTCATGGGTAAGAGAATTCTATGCTCACTCACCTAACCCGGATAATCCTTATGTTTTTGTTCGTGACAAGGCCATACTTATAAGTCCCGAAAGCATCAACACCTTTTACGGACTTTACATTGAGAAGGACGAGCAGCAAGCCTTCGTTGACCAAATCAATCCCAAGCAACTCGACAAGGTGCTTCAAGAACTCACTCAACCGGGAACTCATTGGAACGACGGTAAATACAAGGGCACGGTAAATCGCCTTCGGCTTAAACCCGAGGCAAAACTATGGAATAAGTTTGTTAAAACTTCTTTAATGCCCTCCACACACAATACTATCGTTGATATACCACGTCTTTTGCTCATACATTCTATTTTGCATAATCGCATCATTAACATTGGAAAAATTATTTATGATGAGATTTTTGTATGCAGCTCAAAAGATAAGGGTTATCTTTTCTTCCCTTGCTTAATTTCTAATCTTTGCAAGGAGATGCATGTCCCGAGTGAGTCTACCGATGAAAAGGCCCTACCCAAGTCTGGTTAGAATCAAGCACTAATCCGGAAGCTAGTGGGAGAGGCACCGGAAGATTCTTCAAGGCCTCCAATTGCCACGACAACTCCTGTCGCCGCGGCAATCCCTAATGCCCAAGCACTTAACGCCAGGGCAACTCGTCCATTAATCCCGGGACACTTTGAAGCACTTTTGAACCCATTGACAAGCCGCCTAACGCAAATTGAAGATCGACAACTAATGTTCATGCGGTACATGAAGGAGCACAACAATGCCATCACCCAAGTCATCCAAGAAAAGTATCCGGACAATCGCGTGCCGTTCCCAATCTTTCCCGCCGATATCCTTGCCACGGCAACCAAGGAAGCTGACGCCACGGCAACCAACCCTGACGATGCCCCGGCAACCACTGTAAAAGCCAAAGGTAAAGCACCTATGCCCGAATCAACTCCTACGGAATCATTTTCTGATTTTTCATATTCGGACGAGTCCTCCATTGAACCAATAAAGACCGCACCAATTGAATCCTCCAAACGAAAAGCCATTGACATTGATGAAGAGGATGATGAGGACAACCCCGTACGAGGATCGATTCCACCACCGGCAACAAGAAAACAACCATCGCGTTCAAGCAAGAAAATCAAGACGCCAACTAGAAGGAAACAATCATCTACGATGACGAACTCTCGGAGTAAGTCCTCGTATGCATTTTTATTTTTATTTTTCGTTATTTTTTATGCATGCATTGAGGACAATGCCTCACTCGAGTTTGGGGGGGATTGTTATTAGTAATTACCATGTTTAGTTACATTAATCTTAAGCATTACATTTAGGATACATAAACTGCTTGCCATGCCTTTAATTAGAACAAGAATTGCTTAGATTTGATGAATATTCAATGATGACTTTGCCAATGCACTTAATTGATAGAATTTTTATTCTAGGATAACCATGGAAAAACTTAGAATTTTACTATGATGCTAAATTTGATGAAACACTGTTGTGGTTTGATTGATTTAAGGAGTTCTAGTAAACTTAGGTTGATAATTAACTAATTGGGGGATTAGAATAAAAATTGGATGAATGCTAGAGGTGCCCGAAATTGGCTCTAGCATATGCTAAAAAATTGATCACTAGAGGTGCCCGAAACTGGCTCTATGAGGCGTTAAAAAAATTTTTAACTAGAGGTGCCCGAAACCGGCTCTAGTCAATTAAATTAACTTAAGAAAACTAAAAATAAAACACTAGAGGTGCCCGAAATTGGCTCTAGTTAAAACATGTTAAAAAGAACCCAATGAAGTAATTTGAAAACCTATTGTTTGCATAGAATCCGAAAAATCAACTTGCACACAACTCCGCACACACTCACAAGCATTATAGTTTGATTCCGAGTAACTCCTCAGTTTTCCGAAAAATAAAAAGCCAATCATACTTTGTGCCCCGGTTCAGAGAATTGAAATCAAGTTCAAAGCTAAGTTTGTGAAAATTTGAAGTCTTGGCAGGTAATTATGAGTTTGCATTGCTTGAGGAGAAGCAATAGTTCGAGTTTGGGGGTGTGATAAGTGTTCAAAAGTACTATTTTTCTTACCCTTTTTACTCATATTATTGTTAGACTTAGGCTCATATTAGTTGCATAGTTAGACATTCATGCATTAATCCATGTTTCCTTCAATCGTTGAGCTTGATTACATAACTTGGTGATTTTTGTGGAAATAGATGCTGCTTTGGTGTGTTTTTGTGTGTGTATGTGCAGGATCACTTGCCAAAGCAATGCCGAGCTAGTTGTCAGGGCAATGCATGAAGGATATGCCGAGCTAGTTGCCAGGGCAATGCATGAAGGAGACGCCGAGCCAGTTGCCATAGAATTTGTCGACAAAGACAAAAAGCAATATGGATGTCGAAATTCATGACTTTACAAGCCCAAGATGACATGGAGCAAGGCCCAAGCCCAAAGGAATTTGATTGCCATGCAGAGATTAAAGAAGAATTAAATTCCAAGAAGATAGGAGAAGTTCTAATAGGAATAAAATTATAATAAAGAATTATATTCTTTAAAGATAATTTAATTCCAACTCAAACTCCTCCTCAAAGAAGGACTTTGGCCTAGCCCTATAAATATCAAGGAGATTTCGACAAGATGCATAGAGAGAGCAAGAGGGAAATTTCGACAAGTCTAAGGGAGAAAGCAAGGGATTTTCGACAAGCTTCATCTTTTCTTCCTTGTTCGATTGGGTTCATGCTAGGGATTGTTTATCTTGTGTTTCTTTGAAACCTAGCCATGAACTAAATTTACTTGGCTATGGTTATTGTGTTTTGTGGTTGTGAGAAACTATTGGTTTTTGTTTAGGTAATAAGAGTTTGCACTTTTCTATTTCAAGGTTTATTCATTCTTGGTTCTTATTATTTTGCTTGCGAGTGAATTGGGAGAGGATCTCGTGATTTCATCCATTTATCTAATATCGGGAGAGTTAGATTCAAGAAACGAATGAATATGATCTTTATGCAATCCAATGATGGTGAAGATTAATCCGACTTAGGAATAAGTTAAGGATTTCTACGGCTAAGAGGAGCGCAAGATTGGTTGTTGTTCACCCTTGATTCACGCAGGGATGTATTATCAAGGCATGCACAAGTAGCTAGAGTTTCGACTTAGGGATAAGAAGAAACCATTGAAGAACGCCCCGCCGAACCTTGAAGTTGCTGCCCAGTCGCCCAAGTAGTTGCCCAACTAGTTGCCCAGGCAACCATCAATTAGTTGCCAAGGCAACCCCGTCGTGCAAGTTGCCACGGCAACTGAGTTGCCCGTGCACTCTTTTACCAAGACAATCCAATCGGCTATCACACCTCAACTCACGATAACCTAGCCTATCTCTCTCAATTGAATTCATCTTTTCTTTTACTTATTTGCTTTCTAGATTAGTTAAACCTTCTATAATCCTTTACTTGTGTTTTTACTTTTTACAGTGCAAGAGACTAGATTCTTGAAGTAGCACCAATCCCTGTGGAGACGATATCTTTTATACTATAACTTGCGACGTGTATACTTGCACAATTGCGTAGCACTTATTACGCGCAACAGTCGCACCCCTAGAAATTTCAAAGTATTTTCTTTGTAATTTCTATTGATCTAATTTCGCATCCCCTAACATTTTATAATTTCGCACCCCTAAATTTCACATAACTTCCTCAACGTTCGCACCCTGGCATAAAGTCATGCGTCTATCTCTGTGTCTGTCATTTCATAGGATGTAATAGCATGTGATGTCATATATCCTGATTGATGTGGAATTTGAGTCTAGTTTAAGATTGGAAGCCATCAAGCAGACTCTCTATGAACTAGTGGTTCTTCCATTACGGAGACCAGAGTTGTTTTCACCACATGGAAGGCTTCTCGTTCCTCAAAAAGGATATCATATATGGACCCCCAGGTAGAAAGACCATGCTTTCTAAAGCCATTGCAAAGGAGTCTGGAGCTGTTTTTATCAATGTGAGGATATCAAATCTGATGTGCAAGTGGTTTGGGGATGCACAGAAACTTGGTAAGCAGTGGTGGATCCAAATGTATATGCCCACCCTGAACTTTCTAAATTTTACACCTTTGACTTCAATTTTCTTAATTTTTATGAATTAATCCTTAAATATTTTTAATCTTTATGAGTTGTGCCCACCCTGAGATTTTAAGATGTATACCCACCCTCAAAAATATTTTTGGATCTGCCACTATTGATAAGTATAAAAAATATGGCTTGTAAATCCAATGTCCACACAAACCCAAAAAAAAAAAACGATGAAAATTTTCCTTGTCTGGAGCTGGCCTTTTTCTGCCAATAAGCTATTGGTCTAGTGGCAACTTGTATGTGGGTTCAAGTTTTAGCATGTTGTTTAGGGTTTGATTCCTGTGAAACCACTTCCCCCTTAGATAATGGATACAAGGCCCCGTGAAATTGACTATCCTTTCATGTGCCTTTTCTAACAGATACAAGGCCCCGTGAAATTCTGTTTGTTTTATGTGTAATTGTAATATTTATTTTCTCTTCTACTTTTGCAGTGGCAGCCATATTTTGCTTGGCCTATAAACTCCAGCCTGATATTATATTTATTGATGAGGTCGATAGTTTTCTGGGACAGCGTCATAATACTGATTATGAAGCTATGGCAAACATGAAGACTGAGTTCATGGCTTTATGGGACGGGTTTACCACTGATCATGTGTGTTTTTGTACCTAAGAGTGGTTATAGATGCTATCATTCTCCCACAAAGTGCTTTCTTTCGTTCCTTTTGTGATGGATTTAAATTTATAAATTAAGATTTAATGGTCGTATATTATTGTGCAGAGAATGCACAAGTTATGGTTCTTGCTGCAACGAATCGTCCATCAGAACTAGATAAAGCAATACCCAGGTGTCCTTCGCAGTTTTTTTAGATTGGAATCCCTGATCGCATGGAAAGGGCTGAGATATTGAAGGTGATTTTGAAGGGTGGGTATGGAGTATGGTTGAAGAACACATCAACTTTGACTACATAACCTGTTTGTGTGAAGGGTACACAGGTTCAGGCCATCTCGAACTCTGCAAGAAAGCAGCATACTTTCCTATTAGAGACTTACTAGACGAGGAGAAGAAAGGAAAACCGTCTGGAGTAAGTAATCTCTTATATTTGTTTTGAGTCCATTTGTTTACTTCATCAAGTTCTGCCGAGGTTCAGCATATATCTCTGAGTGATCTCACTCATCATATTAAGCCTATGAATTTTCTCTTCGGGTTGAGGTAGCTTCTGTTATGTGACGAGGAACAGAGAAACTTTTTCCTTTTGGGTTATAGAGGGACCGAAACAGAGGATGAAGTGGGGAGATCTTTTTATTGTCTTAAACATATTCCTAGGAGTAAAGTTCTGTTTGATTTTCAGGTCCCAATGCCATTATCACAGAATGATTTGGAGAAAGTACTTGTTACTTCAAGGAAGACTGGGGTTGCTGCGAATGAGTGTAGCAGGCTAAGTTCACAGTTATCTGGAGAGTCAAGGCAGAGGGAACCAGATGATTATCAGCTGCAAGCTGCAATTAATGAACTCCCAAGGTTGTAATTTCTCAAGTTGTTAACCTTCAATCAGATTCCCAGGACACCTGAAATTCTCATCTCTATACTCCATTTCGCTGCACAATCTTGTGTTCTGTAATACCCTGCCCAGAAAATCAGAATATGTTTCCTGGCATATCTATTCATTAACAATTGAGGTTACATCTTTTGTTAAGCTTGTGATGACAGCTCTGAAAAGGGTAACTGTTATGGTCACTTTCCATCCCGCCATAATTTAGATGCAGCAATTCCTTGAAGCTTTTGCCAAAGCTAGCTAGTGAGTCTTTTAGTTGTAAGTGGTATTTGTTTTTCAATTCTATGTTTCAATTGGGATGTTATATGGTGGACCACATTTAAAACCGGGCTGGTTTTATCTATTTTACATTTTTGTTGCTCGAGTTGAAGATGGGTGTAATCATTTTGAGGTTAGGTTGTGGGGGTTGAGCTCCCATGCTTTAATGTGAAAGCAATAATATATGTTGGATGCATGTTTAACTCATCATTGTTGGGTGCTTTTCGGAGTCTTCTTTTTGTCATAAGAATTTTGCAGGTTGCAACAGCCAGGGGAATACTATATGCTGAATGCATGTTTTAACTCATCATTCTTAGGTTCTTTACAGTCTTGTTTTTAGTACTTTTTTCCTATTGGGCTCATATGATTTTTACAGGGTGCAGCAGGAAGACATGGATGATTGTTGTAAAGGATCCATGGGGGTGGATTGGAGTAAAGTACTACTTGCTTGGTACCATTTTAAAGCAGTTGGGGGGGGGGGGGTCCACTCTCATGGCTACCTGTAAGCTTTATAGAAATGCAGGTTTCTGACCCAAAGAAGACTCCTGTTTCTTCTTTCCAATCAGTATAACGAATTGGTTACACATCATTTAACATTCACTAAGAAGAGTTTTGGCCTTGGGGTAACTAATTCTTTAAGAAATAATGTTGTTTCTTTTGAAAGAAGACATCTACAGGACAACTCCGTTGAGAAATGAATATTACTCATTCGTTTTTTTCAGCAGTTTCTTCATTTGAATTTGTTGAACTTCGATAAACAAGGATTAACATTGAAATTTTCAGCCATTTTTTCTGTAACTGAAAATTTTAGTTGACTTGTTCAAAGCCTAACTTAAGATACTTTTCTATGACACAAAAATACAAATTTCAAATTAATTAATTACACTGGCTTGTCATGAATTGGGCCTTTTTAGTCAAACATAAAAAAAGAAAACACAATTCAGAATTTAGGTGAATTAAGTATTAAACAACCAACAAGTTTCACGGAAAAATCAAAGCCCGTTTCCCAGTCAAAATTTCAGCAGAAGTTTCATTATTATTCAAGTCCTACATCCCTTGTAAAGTCACAAGTCCAAAACTCTCTGCTCCTCGTGCCTTTGACCCTAAGTTGCCGTCTCAAGCCGACTACGAAAGCAGTCCATTCCTCCTTTTATAACCATCTCCGACTCCAATCTCCCAATCCCATCCCAGATGGTAAACATGATCCTCCTGCTGTTTCTAATTCTGGGTTTGTTTTTGATTCTCCGATTCTTGTCGAAAACATCCTTATTACACATCCTTCTCAACCAATTCCGGTCTTTGGAAGATAGGCTTCATGTTCACCAGTCCTATAGAGTCCCCCACTTCAACCATCTTTTCCAAGAAAACCAGCTCTTTCGCAAGGTTTCAACGTATCTCAATTCTCTACCTTCCTTGGAAGACACGGATTTCACTAACCTTTTCACCGGTTCCAAGTCCAACGATATCCTTCTCGGCGTCGATATCAACCAGACAATTCGGGATGTGTTCCTCGGCGCCAGAGTCACCTGGACCATCGAGAAATCTGAAAAGAACGGGCCAAAAATATTGGTATTGAAGCTCAGAAAGAAAGACAGGCGTAGAATTCTACGTCCCTATCTCCAGCACATACTGTCTGTTGCCGGTGATATCAGTCAAAGGAAGAAAGAGCTCAAGTTGTGCATGAACGTTGACAACCCATCAGGCGAGAACGGACGGTGGAGGTCGATGCCGTTCAATCATCCAGCATCGTTCGATACTCTTGTGATGGACCTGGATTTGAAGAACAAAGTCAAAGTTGACCTCGAAACGTTCCTCAAGTCCAAGCAATTTTATCATAGGCTAGGCCGTGTTTGGAAGCGGAGCTATCTTCTATACGGCCCGTCCGGGACCGGAAAATCCAGCTTTGTAGCGGCAATGGCTCGATTCCTCAACTTCGATGTGTACGACATCGATTTGTCCAAAGTTTCGGATGATTCTGATTTGAAGATGCTCTTGCTGCAAACGACAAGTAAGTCCATGATCGTGGTTGAAGATCTTGACCGTTTCTTGACGGAGAAATGCAGGGATGTTAGCTTGTCGGGGATATTGAATTTCATGGATGGACTCGTATCCTGCTGCGGGGAAGAACGGGTGATGGTGTTCACCATGAACAGAAAAGATCAAGTTGATCAAGCGGTGTTGAGGCCTGGGAGGATCGATGTTCATGTACAGTTTCCATTGTGTGATTTCCCTTCTTTCAAGAATTTGGCCAACAATTACTTGGGCGTCAAGGAACATAAACTTTTCCCTCAGCTTGAGGAGATTTTCCAGGGCGGGGCAAGTTTAACCCCGGCAGAGATTGGGGAGATCATGATTTCTAATAGGAGCTCGCCAACTCGAGCGTTGAAATCAGTCATCACAGCATTGCAAACTTCTGGCACTACCAAAAGTAGACAATCAAGTGACGATGACGAATTGGTCCGGGCGCCGGAGGAAACGAGTGGCGATCAAGGGGGGCTGGTTAGCAGGGAGCATTCAGTTCGAGATTTTAGAAAATTATATGGACTTTTAAAGATGGGAAGTAGAAGAAAAGATGAACCATTGGATTTAGGTACAGTTGACAAAGAAGGCTCATCATGAAGCTTAAATCAAAGCTTGTAACCAGTAGAATTCTTGAATGTATCAAACATTTATTTTATTTGTTCATTTGGAAGATTTGCAGGGATAACTATAAGGAGATTTATGCAAGTGAGGTTACTTTTGTTTCGACGATTTTTGTCTGCAACCATTTTGTTTCGATTTTTTAAAATAAAATCTGTGCCAAAAATACAGAACTTAGATCAAATCGAACTGAAACGTAGTAATAACATTAATTTCCATATTTGTATGGTGGTTTGTTCATAAACACTAACAATACGTACATGTACAACAAAAACAAATTAGAAGGTGAGAAACATTTAGCCCAAGTCTACACCCCTTGACCTTCCGAGATTAGTGTTCACAGCACCCTACCACGTTTGGCATCATCAGAAGCAGCTTCAAGGTCGCCCAAGAAAAACAGGATCTTGTCGAGAATCCCTCGACGGGGTTCCTCCGCATTCAGCTCCTGTTTCGATGTGCAGCCTTCCATCCCTTTCCTCTTCAATCCCGAGCCCAGATGCCGTTGGATTTTGCCTTGATGTACAATAAAGTAATCGCCCCCTTCTCTGATTATCTTGAGCCCCCTGCCAAGACATGTTTCAATCAACACAATTGTCGTGGTTTGAATTGCGATCGCAAAATGAATTGATTAAAGGGTTGTAAAACTTACAATCCAACTCGATCACATCGGTCTTGTGTCTCGTAGATATGTTTCCACGATGTGGAATCTACAGGACCAGGGGCATAGAATGCAGCCTCATCAACTCCCCATCTGTCTTTGAATAGGTTAGACCATAGGATGTTATCCGAAGCCAACACTTTCCATTTCCTGCAAGCTTTTCAATACCAAATTGCAAAGGCTTAAGTGCCACGTGATGCAATCCTATTTAATTTCATACAAGAAATCTCGTCTATCAAGGAAATGATAAAACTGAACAGTAGAATTCAAGAAATGTAGCTCATTTTTATTTACAGAAAGCAATAAATGGGGTGCAATTCATCAGAAATTCAGAGAATTAAGAAGAGATCTCATCTTAATTTGATAGTTCGATTGAAGTACATAAAAAGAAAAGCAATCTAAACCACACAAGAGAAATTAAAAGAAAACAAATTATGGGTTTGGGTAAGCAGACCTTGAAGAGCAGCGGCAAGGTTCTGATGATCCAAGAAACAGAAGATTTTAAGACATATATCACAAGGCAATCTCTCCATTTGTTTCTGTTTTTTCTTTTCTCAGATAAAAAAAAAAAGCTCTAATTTTGAAGAATCCAAAGGACACCAATCCCCTTTACTTAATTGAAGGACGAGAGAGAGAGAGAGAGAGAAGCTGCTTATTTTATGTGGAATCGGAAGTTTGAAGTTACCTATTCTCACTCTCTCGAGTATTAAAAGGAGCTGATACTCGCTTCGTAAGAGAAGCCACGTTGAAGATTAGGACCCCCTACATTCCTAAGATGGCGAGTAGGATACGTTTCGCACAGTAAGGAGAGTTTTTAAAGCTATTTTTGAATTTGGACAGATCGCAGTTAGAAGATAAAACTTAGAACTAGCCCGAATGTATGTTTTTACCGCGAAAATTGAACCCAACTTAATTTTTTTTACCTAAAATTCCCCCTCCCCGATACTTTGTATCTTAGGTGCAACCATATGTATGTTAGACCCAAATATGATTTTATACTTATTTTTTATATAAACAATACTCCAATTACATTATGGACCTAAATTCTCATAAACTTATACGATAAATTATATTTTTATATAATAAATTCAATAATCAGTTAATTTAAATCGAACACTATAAAAATTTATTGTAGAGATGATTAATTTAATTTAATTTATTTTTAAAGTAAAAATTTAAACATTTAATCTTATTTAAGGATAATAATATCTCATCTAACTAAACTAATATATAGTTAGTTATACAACAATTATAAATAACTTATTACGGAGAATAATATCTCATTTGTGGTCAATTAATTGGATCGATACTTCAAAAATTTATTAAAAAAACAATTATTTTAATTTATATTTTATTTACGACACAAAAATTTTAACTTTAACTTTTTAAAGGATACAAAGCTAAATTAACTTATAGTTAGTTATATAATAAATTATATATTTTGTAAATTACTTGGTACTAAGATTTACCTAGTCCAGCAGTTGGCGAAGGATATAATGGGTGTTGCATAGGAGGAGATCTGATTGATTTTAAACTTATACGGGAGACCAGCCTGGCTGTCTTTATAAATTACAAGGAAAAGTTTGAAAATATCATTAAATTATTTTTTTAATATGAATACACTAATTTTATTAAAAGAGAAAAAAAATAAAAATACAATAAGAATTTACTGTCAGAAGTTGAGTAACTATGAGACTTGGGTGGTCAGCCCAATACAACTGACCCATTTAGCCCACCAGAGAAGGCATACTAATATATAACTAAATCATAACCAATTCTTGTTACACGTATTAGTATATTCTAATATTCTCATGATTACTCTTATTAGAGAATACTCTAATATTCCTCTGATTTTTTTTGGGTCTCTGTATATGACTTCACTCTAAGTTTAAACTGAATGAAGGAAAAAGCAACTTTAGCAATGGGTTTTGTAAGCACATCAGCAGCTCGTTCAGTGCTGGAAACATAGTTGACAACTAACTGACCAGCAAGTATCCTCTCACATACAAAGTGCATGTCAATCTCAACAAGATTTATCCTAGCATGATGAGTAGGATTAGCTACTAAAGAGATAGTAGAGGTGTTATCAGACCAAACAACTGGTTTCCTAACAATAAACACACTAATTTCGGATAACAGTTGTTCAAGCCAAATTAACTCAGAAACAACATTTGCAAGGCTTTTGTACTCTGCTTCACAAGTCGATCTTGATACTACAGTCTGTTTTTTAGAGCTCCAAACAATAGGATTCCCACCAAAATAAATTTATAAACATGTGATTGACCTACTTTCTTCAACTGATGCAGCCCAATCTACATTAGAGTAGCAGGCCAAATGAAATGGTTCACCAGCAGTGAAGAACAAACCATGATAAAAGTTCCTCGAAGATACCTTAAATTTCTCTTGACAGCTTTTCACCTGCAATCAACTTAGGAGAGACAACAATAGGTGAGGGAGTAGGATTTGACTGAGTCATATTAGTTCTAGTGAGAAGATCTGTCACATACTTCTTCTGATTTAATAGAACACCTTTAGAGTATTGTTGAATTTTCATTTCAAGGAAGAAGCCAAGTTGACTTAGATCCTTGAGTGAGAACTCAATATTAACTTTTTGCACAACATCAATTACCTTAGCATCATTACTTCCAGTAATCACTATGTCGTCAACATATACCATCAAAAGTAAAGTTGACTCAGTGGTTGTCCTTATGAAAAGGGATGTGTCAGCTTGGAGGAAGTGAAACCAAGCTTGCGGACCAAAAAAGTTCAAAGAGTATCCAATCAAGTTCGGGTAGCTTGCCTAAGCCATAAAGAGCCTTCTTAAGATCACAAACTAATTGTTCCCCATTTGGCCCTTGTTTCTCAAACTTAGAGGGCAGACACATGTAAATATCCTCAGCCAACTCACTGTTTAAAAAAGTATTATTTATGTTAATATGTCTGATTGACCATTTTTGCATGACTGTAGTAGCGAAGACAACCCTGATTGTACTTGCTCTCACCATAAGGCTAAAGGTCTCATGAAAGTCACAGCCTGCAGTTTGTGAGTACCCTTTAGCTACTAAACGAGCTTTAAGTCTCTCAATGGATCCATCAAGTTTCTTCTTCACACGAAACAACCACTTACAACCAACTGTTTTCCTTGTAGGGGCAAAACTTGCAATTCCCAGGTGCCATTTTGGATCAATGCGTGATACTCGTTGTAAACAGCCTTCTTCCATGCTGGATCCAAGAAAGTTTCATAAACATTCAAGGGCTTAGATAGCTCAGACTGAGTAAAGAATGTCTTGGGCTTAAGGATCCCAGATTTGCCACGAGTAACCATTGGATGGGCATTATGAACACGAGGTGAAATTGAAACTGACATATAAGGAGATGATGGAGTTGAAATTGACACGTGAGGTGAGACTGACACATGAGGGGATGATGGAGTTGAAACTAACACATAAGGGGAGGGGATTGAAGGAGATGGATGTGACTCATGAGATGGATATGAATCATGAAATGAAGGATGTACTGGTGATGATGAATCTGATGTGGTTAAAGGAGATGGATATGAATCATGAGATGAAGGATGTACTAATGATAATGAATCTGATGTGGTTTAGGATGGTGAATGTATCTCATGAGATGAAGAATGAAGTGGTGCTGATAAATCTGATGCAGTTGGTGGTGTTAAATGAATTTCATGAGATGAATGAGGTGGTGTGGAATGAATTTCATGAGATGAAAGATGTACTGGTGATGGTGATGATTCTGGTGTGAATAGTGATGATTATGGTGTGAATGGTGATGGTGAGTACACATCATGAAATGGTGACGAGCAGTGAGTAACATATACAGGTGAAGGCAGAAAAGAAAAAAGATCACCAGTCTTAACTAAAGAGGATTGGAGCAAGGATGGAAATCTAACAAACTTCTTTTTTGAACAGTGGGAGCATTTAGATTCAGAACTGTTGAGATATAGATTTTGATATAATAAATTGAAAGATTTTTGGACTAAATTGAAAAGAATTTAAAACATGCCTTAAGTCAAAACAACTTGAAAATAAGTTTGAGGAAGTTTAAAAAAGGTTTTGAAGTGTTTTGAAACATTTTTAAGTAGCCAAACCTGTGATTTTACTGTACCCGTACCGATACAGGTATACATGTTTCGATACATCTAAAGGTTTTTGCTAGGAGTTTTTGAAACTGTCAAAATGTGTTTCGATACAGGCCCTATCCGTATCGAAACAGCAAATGGGTCATTTTGATACACCCCTTTGGCGTTTTGATACGCCTAAGTGGCATATACCCCAACGACGACCAAAACCCCTCAACGGTTATATTTCCAATGGTCTTTTAAATTGCAAGCTGTACTGATACGCCTATATGCGTATCGATACGCATCAGCTGACCAGAGCTCAATGGCTAGTTCTAAAGAAATCCATACCGATACGGTTACCTGCGTACCGATACGGACAGCCTCAGAACTGCAATTAATGTGGAAAACAAAGACCCAAACGGCTCCAATTAAATCCCAACGGTCACCAACGGCTATGAACTCTTTTGGGAGTATAAAAGGGACCTCCAAGCATCTTTGGACGACTAACGCTTCAAATGTCAACAACTATATGATGAGAAATTGTGTCTTAGGGCTTTAATTGTTCATCCTTTGTATAGACAACACTTGTGAGCCAAAATTGTTATATTTGCTCACGTGTTTAGGTTTGGGTGAGAGCTTAAAGAGTGCAAACAAATACCTTGTGAGAGGAATTTTAGTTTGCTTTTTTTTTCTCTTGTAAAGAGTGTTTGGTTAATCTTTGGGTAGAAAGATTAACCGTTTGTAAGGGTTTCCTCCTAATTCTAGAAAAGGGGACGAATCAATTAGTGAATTGGTTGGAAAATCCTTAGTGGGAGCTAAGGTAGTGGATGTAGGTGCTTGTTCGAAGCCCGAACCACTATAAGTTTATCGTGTCATTTAATTTTTGGCTTCCACAAATCAATCACCCAAAAATTCAACTTCTCCACCACTTGGCAAGCATCGGTTGAAGGTGATCATCGAACCCAACAATTGGTATCAGAGCGAGGCTCAATAGAAGGGGATTAACATCCTTTTGAGGCGATCCAGCTAGCTTGACCAACAATACAATCAACCAACGAAATGGCGCAATCCATCAACAAGCCACATTTCTTTTGACGGGATCAACTATGCTCATTGGAAGACTATAATGATGTTCTTTATCAAGGCCAAAGACTACAAGCTTTGGGATATTATTGAAGATGGTCCATACGTACCACAAAGATGCAAGGCAGAATAGAATGCGGATGATCGCAAGAAGATGTAGCTAAATTGCAAGGCTTTGCACATTCTCTTTTGTGCATTTAGCCCCAATATCTATGAGAAGATGTCTTCTTATGAGAGTGCCAAGGAGTTATGTGACAAGATTGAAGTCACATACGAGGGAACAAACGAAGTGAAAAAAACCAAGATCGGCCTCCTTAATTTAGAATATGAGAACTTCAAGATGGATCCGGAAGAAGACATCGAGAAGATGTTCGGTCGTTTCTCTACCATAGTGAATGGACTCAAAGGCTATAGAGAAGTCATTCCGCAAGAAAAGCTTGTCCGAAAGCTTATCTACTCCCTTCCCGAGTCATGAGACTCAAAGAAGACCGCTATCATTGAGGCCAAGAATCTCAAGACCTTGAAGCTTGATGAACTCATGGGGTCTCTTCTCACTCATCAAATAATGAAGAAGGATAATGAAGAGAAGAAGAAGAAGGAAGAGATAAGAAAGATGGGGAAGAAGAAAATAAAAAAGCTAGGCACCAATATGAATGTCGTAGTCCTCAAATCCTCCAAATGCCATAATAAAGATTCAAGTGAGAGGAAAAAGAAGATGAAGAAATGACCTATCTCTTCATGAAATTTGCCTGATTCATGAAGAAAGAAATAAAAGAATCTAAGCATGAATCGAGGAAAAAGAAGGCAAGCTCTTCAAGCCATAAGAAGAAGGCACATTTGGCTACTTGGAGTGATGAATACTCCACCGACACTGAACAAGCCAACCTTTGCCTCATGGCCATCCAAGAAGATTTAAGGGTAACTTCTAATTCATCTACTTCTACTTCTACTTCAAGTTCATATTCTTTTGATGAATTACAAGAAGCCTATGATGATTTACTTTTGGAATTTAAAGCTTCATTTTCTAAAAACAAGAAGTTGCTTTCAAAATTGAAAAAGGAAAATGATTTACTTTCTAAAATAAATCTTGAGTTTGAAGCAAAAATCAAAGATTTTGATATTAAAGTTTCAAATTTACAAAATTTTCTTCAAACAATGGAAAAATATCATCAAAAGGAAATTAATGATCTTAAGAAAGAAAAAGATTTGATTTCCAAGAAATTACAAAAGAAAAATGATTTTGAAAAATCAAACTTTTATGTTAGACAATCTAGTGCCTCTAGATTTATTAAAGGAAAATGTTTTAGAAGTATTTGGGGCCCAAAATGACTAATTACTTCAACCAAAAAGAATGAAATTGAAAAATGGATTCCTAAGGGGACTAAACTATGTGCTACTAACGCCTATAGATCCAAAGAAATTTGGATACCAAAAATCACTTGATTGTCTCAATTTAGGTGTGATGGAGATTGATCAACAAAGTACAACATTGAGGGGGAGCTCCATACACACACAGAAATCACTTGAAGAATGAAGGCTTCACATCCTCCCTTGAGTTCAAGTGTGGTAAAATTAGTTGAATGTCTTTTTATTTTGATTTATTTCTTTTTTATTCAACTAATTTATCATATTGTTGGACTAACAATATTTGATGCTTTGAGTAAGGGGGAGCCAATTTTAAAACCAAAGTTTCTTTTATAGAGTCAAAATTTTTAACCTTAATGTTATTCTTGAGCTTAATATCTTTTAAATTCTTTTTGATATAACAAAAAGGGGGAGAGTTGGGTTGAAAAATTGTCTTTTCAAAATGAATAAGGGGATCTTTAAATTCTTTGAAAATATAAAAATCTCTTATTCAAATTTTTAATCTTAAATGGGGAGAATCCCAAACAAATTTTCAAGTTGGTTTTATTATATCAAAAAGGGGGAGATTGTTGAGATATAGATTTTGATATAATAAATTGAAAATGTTTTGGACTAAATTGAAAAGAATTTAAAACATGCCTTAAGTCAAAACAACTTGAAAACAAGTTTGAAGAAGTTTAAAAAAGGTTTTGAAGTGTTTTGAAACGTTTTTAAGTAGCCAAACCTGTGATTTTAATGTACCCGTAACGATACAGGTATACCTGTTTCGATACGGCTAAAGGTTTTTGCTACGAGTTTTTGAAACTGTCAACATGTGTTTCGATACATGCCCTACGTATCGAAACAACAAGGGGTCATTTTGATACACCCCTTTGGCATTTTGATACGCCTACGTGGCATATACCCCAATGACCAAAACCCCCAAATGGTCATATTTCCAACAGTCTTGTAAATTGCAGGCCGTACCAATACGCCTATACGCGTATCGATACGCATCAGCTGACCAGAGCTCAACGGCTAGTTCTAAAGAAGGCCGTACCGATACGGTTACCCGCGTACCAATACAGACATCCTCAAAACTGCAATTAATGTGGAATATAAAGACCCAAACGGCTCCAATTCAATCCCAGCAGTCACCAATGGTTATGAACTCTTTTGGGAGTATAAAAAGGACCTCCAAGAATTTTTGGATGACTAGTGCTTCAAATTTAAACAACTATAAGATGAGAAATTGTGTCTTAGGGCTTTAATTGTTCATCCTTTGTATAGACAACACTTGTGAGCCAAAATTGTCATATTTGCTCACGTGTTTAGGTTTGGGTGAGAGCTTAAAGAGTGCAAGCAAATACCTTGTGAGATGAATTTTAGTTTGCTTATTTTCTTTCTCTTGTAAAGAGTGTTTGGTTAATCTTTGGGTAGAAAGATTAACCGTTTGTAAGGGTTTCCTCCTAATCCTAGAAAAGGGGACGAATCAATTAGTGAATTAGTTGGAAAATCCTTAGTGTGAGCTAAGGTAGTGGATGTAGGTGCTTGTTCGAAGCCCGAACCACTATAAATTCATCGTGTCATTTAATTTTTGGCTTCCACAAATCAATCACCCAAAAATTCAACTTCTCCACCACTTGGCAAGCATTGGTTGAAGGTGATCATCGAGCCCAACAAGAACCAGAAACATTAAACTTTGAATTAGACTAAAAAGGAAAAGTATGCTCATCAAATTTAACATGCCTCGAAATATAAAGTTTAGCATTTGCATCCAAACACTTATACCCTCTATGACTAGGTGAATATCCTAAGAAAACACACTCAAAAGATTTAAACTAAAGTTTGTGTTTGTTGTATGGTCCTAGGAAGGGAAAACAAGCACAACCAAATATTTTCATGAACTTATAATCAGGATACTCACCAGACAAGGCTTTTGAAGGTAATCTATTAATGAGAAAAACGGAACTTGTGAAGGCATCATGCTAGAAAGCAAGAAGCATTGATGCTTGAGCCAACAACTTAGGCAAACAAACTTGATCTGGGCATATTTCTAAAAATACAAAAACTAACGTTTCTAGATCATAAACAAGACCATACAAAGAAAAGGTAAAATTCCTAATTCAAAGGCTTGAAACAAAATAGATATAAACATTACCAAAACTAGATGATGAAAGGTAAAAACCAACAACAAACAACATTAAAAAATACATATTACAATATAAGGCACGTTGACAATGCGATTATTACCAAACTCAATCGCGAACAAAAATGGTGTCTACGAGCTTGTATCCAAATCCATTTCGAGGGTACAAAATAGAGAAATCAAAATAGTATCATCTCAATCAGTCATAGCAACGTCAAATCCAACTATGATAGAAAATTAAATGAAAAAGATGCGGTCTAGCGATCGATTAAAAGAAGAAAACGTGTCAAAAGACAGAGAATACATACCTAAAGGTAGAGAAAAGTGTGTCATAAGGAAAAAAATTATTGAATTTAAAAACTATAAAATAAAGAACCAAACAAAGAAAAAATTATTGTGGTCTAAAACTAACACCAAGGCTGTTGCTGTCGGCTGACCACGTAAAGATGAAAAAGAAAGAATGTAACGACATTTTTTCTTTGCTTTCTTTGAAAAATCTTTGTCTTAAAGGGATTTCTTTTGAAAATTCTTTTTCTTTAGAAAAATCGATAAAAACTTGGAGTCGCCACCGGCCACTTGGATTAGGTAGGCCGAACACCACAAAACTAGAGATCCAATTTGAAAAGAGGGTTCGAGAGTTGGTTACGTGTGAGGAATGATTATCACCCCCATCACGCCCGGAAATCGGTACCAAAATATTTGTTGCTTTTAATCGAAGGAAATTGTCGAAATTTAAAAGGAATTTAATTTGGTGACCTTAATTGAACGGGCTTTCAAACTGGTGGATTCAAATTAATTGGATATTTAATTAATAAGGTTGACAATACATCAGACCATAGATTAAACCGACATCGAATAAGCCCGACTACCGTGTTAGTTTAGGGTTCGAATCCCGTATGTCACCTTTATGCATGATGCAAGCAGTTAAAGAATGATGTAATGGCTTTGTTAAATTTTAATTCTTTCTTGAGTTGGTAAGGATTAATTCAAATATTTGGTCAATATCCTTTAAGCTCGGACTGTCGAGATCCAAATATCGGAACTAATGAATACCTCATCTTTTTGAAATCTAAGTTAATTAATGTGTAATCGAGTATTCGAGTCATATGAATGACAAAAAAATGGGAGGGCAAACAAAAGACATAAAAGATAAGCACAAAAGGTCCATCCCAAGACCTAACCTAAAAAGCCCAAGATATCGAAAACCCAATTAATGGCCTAATCATTAGCTAATTGAATCTGGTGTTTAATCCTAAATTAATTAAGTGACCTTAAAAAACCAAAAGCTTAACAAATTATGAAAATTGAATTTAATGTCGACCTAAACTTTAGTTAATTATCCTAAAAGTTATTAAGACATGTTCAATTAATTTAATAAATTTAACATTTACTCAAATAAGCCAAGAGCAAATTTAAACTTACTAAATTAGTCAAAGCCTAATCTAACTAAGGTTCTATAAAAGCTATTCCTAAATTAGTCTAATCAATTTAAAGATCGTGCCCCTATGAGACGAGCACACGATTTTAAATTAATTAAATTAACTTTGCCTAAACTAATCAAAGACTAACTTAATTAATTCTGAAGCCCGCAACCACTAAACTAAGCCCAAACTAAAACACTAGGCCTAAAACTAAAAAACCCAAAAACTAAACTAAGCCTTCATTAAAATTTAGCCAAGCCCATAAGAACAACAACAAACATAGGTCAAGGAACTATTATATAGATTTTAAGACTAAATCAAATATATTAAGAGAAAATATATGTTACACAAATATTACGGAAAGACCTTTTTTAGCATATATATATTAAAAACTATATGTATATTATATATTATAAAAAACTTATAATATATACAAATGTACACTACATTTTTTATAAAACTATATGCTATATGATTAAAGAAGGTTATATATATATTGAAGAAAATTATACGTTATACCTCTTAATAGAGAATTATGTTATATGAATAATATGTATATAGTATATGACAAATATCTAAAGCATTACACGAAGAAACATATACTAAAGCATGCACTAGACATCGGCAAACTTAATCACATATAACAAATTAACAACCATAGATAACGAGCTAAGCAAGATTAACAACAACGTAAAGGCCAGAAAATCAAAAGCATGTAACAGGGGGATAAAAGGGTTCTGGAATTTGGACTAAAAAGCGAAGAAAACAAAATTTTAAGGCCAAATTAGAGAGATAAACAAATTTAACCGAGATAAGGACCAAATTAGAAGACTCTGGAAATTTCAAGGACCTATGGAGGTATTTAAAAAGGCGAAATGGCCTGTGGGTGTAATTATACCATGCGGGAGGACTAAAAACGTTATTTAGACATGCAAAAGGGCTAAATGTGAGATTACCGTAGGGCGGAGGTCCTTATTATACTAATTCCCATTTTTTAAAACGAGAAACATTATAAAATCCTCGTTATTTCATTTCTTTTCCTTTTTCGGCAAAAACTCTACCCCTCCATGTTATAACACTCTCGCTGGTGTTCATCTGGGTTCTTGATGAACCCAGATTCTGGCGGTCCTCCATCGTCAAACCTAGAACCCGACCGTATATCCCAGATTCTGGCGGCTTTGCTGCCGTGTCGGCCGTCCTTTGACGGTGGCCGGCGACCCCAAAAGTTACCAAAACCCCCCATCTTTCACTCTAAAACTCAGATCCGAGCCCTTTTTTCGAAATCTAAAGCTTTTCTTTTGAAAATCCCCTAAAGCAAAACTATAAGAAACCCTATTTCTTTCTATTCGAACCATCAGGGTAAAAAGGGGTTTCTCCAAGGCCATTTCTACTCTGTTTCACCATTCAAGGCTCATCAACAGGCGGGGAAAGCAGATCGACGTGCAAATGGGAGAAACTACGAGGGTGAGAAAAATCGAAAACCTACATCTCTATGTATTTTTTATTAAAATATGCGAAATAGAAAATAAAAATAGAAGAGATTATACCTCTGAAATTTGAGGTTGGTTCCTTTTTGTTGATTTTTTTAATGTTCCTTTTCTTTTTTTACAATCATTTTTGTTTCGGTTATATAGTGCCCGAATTTACAACGCTTTAAAAAAATAGAAAAACCCTAGTAATTTCCTATTGGTTGGTCTGCCATCTCTGTTGATTCTGAAATTTTTGCGCCTCCTCTGTGATGCCGGTTTGTTCCCTGGCATTTGTGGGTGTATATCGGTCCTTTCTGGCATTTGTGTTCCTTGTTTGTTGTGTCACCGTGGCCGATTCTGAGGAGGATGGAGGGGACCAGCAAAGAGAGAGTTGTTGGCGTGGTGGGGTGACGGTGATGTGGTGTTCGATCGTTGGCTCCTCGTTGACGTGGAAAGGACATGGCGGTGATCTAGAGAGGCAAAAGACGCGGGTCTATAGTGCACGCGCTACTAGAGGGAGCCGAACAATCAGACGGCGTGCGCGTGATGAAGCAGAAGGGTCGCACGTGTTGACCTACCGCAGCAATTCAATCCTGGCCTTTCAATGACGATCTGGATCTGGGGCCTTGATCCGATGCTCCCGCTTTGGCTGTGCAGAGAAAAAGATTAAGCCTTTGACTTTTTGTTATTGGGCCCTGGACGGGTCAAAGATACATGTATGTCAGTTGGGCTTACTATAATTGTAAATGGACTGATAATAAGAACAAACTTAGGTTTTATTAAATTGATTGGTTTATATTTATATCTGTATTTTTTTGTTTTAATTATAATATAAGATAATAATATATTAACCTTAGTGATAAGTGTGATAATAATGAGAGGTAATTAAGATAACATAAAGGAAATGGTATACTAACACGTATAATAACGATAATACATATGTATACACATACTTAATAATCCTTTTTGGGCTTTAAAATAACATGTAATAACGTAAAGCAAACATACTTCTAGTAATGTTTTTTTCTCAAACATCAACACTCATATATATATATATATAAGTAAGACACACACTACTAGTAATACTTCTTAGATTTTAATAACAGTCCATATAAGCTCATTATTATAAAATGAAAATAAATGCGAGTTCATCCTGGACAAAATTAGTAATTACAAAGAAAAAAGTTGATGTTTGAGAGAAAAAAAAAAGGGAGGACAATATTAGTTTGACTTTTAGATGTTATAAAATGAACATTAGATATTAGATTTTGTTACAAAATTTTCATCATTAAAGGTATTCATGGTAGGTTAAGCGTACCGTTTGTTGGGTCTCGTGGACAACAAACTGATCATTATATACACAACGATAGACAAAGCGATATGAACTAGGATCTCAGGGGATGATCATCATTCTCTTTTCCACTAAAACCACTTGTTGAGTTGGCAAATCAAATACCAAAAAATAATTAAATTCCAATAATCGAATATGAAAAAGAAAATCAAATATGAGTTATATTTTGACACACAAGCTATGTAAAAAAAGTTACACAATTCTTCATATTTAAACTAAAAAAATCTAAAACCTAAATCTATAACCCTAACACCCTAAATCCTAAAGTCTAAATCCTAAAGTCTAAATTCTAACCATAACCTCTAAATTCTACATCTTAAAACCTAAACTCTAAATCCTAACATAAACCTCTAAACCTAGAACTAAAAAGATCTTGTGTATAAAATATTTGGATTAGAAAATGGGGAAAAAATGTTTGCTTCCTTACCCATTACAAGAATCTAACAATGAAAAGAAGAGTTGATTCTCGTGCTTAATGACTGGAAAACGTATACCGAAAAGCATGGTTTAATTTGATAATTTAAAATAGTCTGAGCACTTATTTTTTTTTCTTTTTAGGTACTTAAACTATCTCGTTTTTTTTCTTTTATGTGCTTAAATTATTTTTTATCTTTTTTAAGTACCTTAACTATTATTTTTTGGTCAAAGTAGGTGCTCAAACTATCCATTTTTTGTCAAAGTAAGTGTCTCGGTTTGACATTAAAAGGAACAAAAAATGATAGTTTGGGCACCTAAAAGGGGCAAAATTAGTTTAGACACCTAAAAGGGAAAAACACGATAGTTTGAACATCTAAAAGGGGCAAAAAATAGTTTAGGCACTTAAAAAACATGATAGTTTAGGCACTTATTTTGACATTAACCCTTTAAAATATAAACAATTTATACAATACAATCACGAGTATAGAAAATTTGGATGAGTCTACAATAAATGTCATAAATTGATATACACTATTAATGCTACACACTGATATACACCACTAATTTTTTCTTAATTAATTTTTTTAATTTTAAATAAATTCTCTTACCTAAATTTCTAGGATCCACCACAAGATTTAATCTTAATTTCTAAATATTGTTAAAATTGTCTTTTTTTCAATTTGGCATAACAAAAATTTCATCGCCACTCTTTTCCTCTTATTTTTTTTTAATTTTAACTTTTGCCTCTTATTTATTTTTTAAAATTTTGAACTTTGTTATAATTTAACTCTCACCTTTTTAACTTTGTTATAATTATTGACATTTTGTCCCTCATTCTTTTTTAGGATAAATTTGACCCTCAACCTATATATTTTTGTCAAATTACTCATTCTTTAATTATCATGTTGATTAGATCGTTAAAAATTTAACGATGATAATATAATATATACATGTGATAATATATTTTAAATGACATGTAATCTAACTTGTTACATACTTACATATATAATGAAATTTTATTTAATTTAAACTATTAAAGATAATTAAAATTAAAATATAAATATAAACCTTGAGAAGAATTGAGTTAATCATAAATGGTGTTGGAATTTAAAATCCTAGCTAAGATTCATGAAAGCAGTCTACAATTTTCAAAGTAAATTCATTATAAAATTCAACGGTACATACCATACAAACAAATAAGATTTTACTCTCAAATTTGAATTCACTTTGAATCAAATCTTGTTATTTAAAATTTGAAGCACTTTGAACCAATAGATAAAATATTACAAAGAAATTTGACATGATTATTAAAATTTGTAGAAATCTTAATCAAAGAACACTTTTGATACTAATCAACTGGGTTTTTATTTTTTTAGTTTAGAGTTTTAAAATTTTAATGCTTAATTTAATACGGATGGTTTGAGGTTTTGATTTTGGTATTTAGTATTTAAAAATAAATTTTAAAAATAATATCAAATGAAATTTTTGTAAAATTTAAAAAATGACGAAAACACTAAAAAATGACATAAAGTAGAAAATTATAGGTTTTTAATTGATATGAAAACTTAAATTGAGGTTTAAGAATTTTGAATTAGGTTTAGAAATTCGTTTATTAGCTTTGTGTTTAGGGGTTGAATTTTCCGTGATGATTTAGTTGTTTGTTTATGTTTATTTTTTGTTAGTTTTTTTTTGAAAAAATATTTGAGAAACATATTTTTTAAATAAGAATATTGACATGTCATCACCGCTTAAACTTTTAACGGTTTAATCAAGATGTTAGTTAAAAATGAGTAGTTTGACAAAATAATATACGTTAGGGGGCCAAATTTATCCCTGAAAAATAATGACCAAAATGACAGAAATTGTAAATGTTAGAGGTTAAAATTATCTTTATGCCATAATTTTATATTGACATAAATTAAATAAATAAGGAGTGAAAAATAAAAAAAAGAAAAAGACAATTGATGGGTCCCACATATTTATTTTAAAAATATTTTATTTAAAAATTAAACAATAAAAATAATAATTAGTGGTGTATATTGTAAAATTTTTCTACAAACAATTTACCTATAAATGAAAATATTGAAATAAATGATTGGGTTACTTATTTATTACCAAAAATACATTGTTAATATTTTCAATTTTAAATTTGATTACGTACTTTTAGCTATTGGTTTTAAGTTATTTTATATTAGTATCTTGATTAAGATTTTGTTTGGTAAACAATTTTTAAGCCAAATTGGAGGTTTGAACTATTCTTTTTAGAGGTTTTAGCTATTGGTTTTAAGTTATATATATATATATATGATCCAGTTACATGGTGTAAAACTCATTTAGTTTTAAACTAATTCATAGATTTTGAATGAGTGAAATGGATGAATGAGATTAACAGTAGAAAATGTGAAGATTATCACTTGGAAAAAAATAAGGAAATAATATGAGCCATTTATTACCCTCATCTAACGGTCCAAAAACTGTGTAAAAGTAATTGAGTTTTACACAATGTAAGTGGATCTTAACCATATATATATATCATCTACATTGCGTAAAACTTGAAAGTTCTACAGTTTTTTTAGACCGTTAGATGAAAGTAAACGGATGAATGAGATTAACAGTAAAAATGTGAATATTATCACTTGGGAAAAAAAGATAAGGCAATAATCTTAGTTATTTATTATCATCATCCAACAGTCCAAAAAATGTAAAATAATTGAGTTTTACACAATATAAGTAGATCTTAACCCTATATATAATGTATCAACGTTTAATGTTTTTTTTTTCATCGACTAATTTCAAACATTTTAAAAATCTGTGTGCTCAATTACTTGATCCTAATTTGCAATTATTCTAATGTTGTAGGCTAATTATTTTTGAGTTAGCGATGATATTTAGTCAAGTCAAAACAGGTGGATTCATCCCATGGTGCATTTAATTTAATTTTAAAAATATTCATAAAATTATGTTTTTATAAGTTTAAAAAATAAATTGTGAATTTTATATATATTTTAAAATATTATTTTTTAAAAATTTGTTTAGAATTATTCAATAGAAATATTACAAAACATCATAATAAAATTATAGTTATAGTTAACGATATATACTTTTCATTAATTTTAGCATGTCACGTCACTCTCTTACCTCGCCTAACGACACAATACAAATTTTGTAAAAAAATATAAAAATTAATACCTATTTTAATATTTTAAAATTGATTGACAAAAAAATTGAATTTAATTTAGTGACTCTTTTTAATTTTTATCCTAAATTATATAACGACTGCTTTGTCTGATTTCCTTATATGATCTTATTGGACAAAGGAAAAGAAAATAATTCTAAACTAGGTTGAATAGGGTGGCCTGTCTTCTTTTAAATGGGCTAAAGATGGCCTATAGCCCTATCTTCTTGACTGGACCTAACCTGACATTGCTCTTCGATGGTCCTAAAATAGGTTCAATTGGCTGGCCTCCGACGAACGGCCTAAAGAAGGTGGTTTTCTCCGGAATTATGCTGATAGGAAAATGTTAATTTAAGATAAATTCATTAGACAATTTTTTTGAATTGAATTCACTAGAAAAATAATTAAGAAAGATAATTATCTGCATTTGCAACGAAATACATTCTCTTTTTAGGTTTAGATGCTTACCCTATTTTTCTCTATTTAATTTTTTCCTTTCTTTTTTGTTTTGTTTAATTTGCGGTGGTTCCAGTGGCGGATCCAAAAAATTTAAAATGGAGTCCAAAAAATTTTAATTCCCCGCATATGTTGGTGGTATTGTCCCCATGTAGTATGTGTCGATCCCATGCTGATTTTTTGAGTTTGAGACATATTATGTGAAGGAGAAGAAAACTTTTGCCCCTTTTGAGTAAGGTGGAATTGGTGATGAGGCACAATTTGACACTTAGGAAGAATTTATATATATATTTTTTTTACTTTTCGAGCAAACCAATCTAAAATTATGCTCTTCTTTTGAGGATGATTATTTATCTCCTTGCTACTATAATTACAATTTACAAATTACAATAATTAATAATTATAATTCACTATTTAATAGGCATATCTTATAAATAAAGTGTCCAACCAAAATATTAAAACTAAAATCGAAATACTTAAATTATACCAAATTTGATATAACTTTTTTCCTCATTCTCAAACATGCATGTTCAACATCCAAAAATAGCCAATTCAACCATGAAGTCGCCCAAATTCAAATTCTATCCTTTAATTTTAACTTACTCAAATTTTAAAAAAATCAAATTTAAAAATTAAAATCTGAATTAAATTAAATTAAATTTGGTAAGAAAATAAGTAAATAAACTAAGAAATGGATGATTGGTTGATTTTTTGTTTCAATGTCACGATTGAAATCTGAATTAGTACTAGCAAGAGGAGAGGTGATAATAAAGTAGAGAACAAGAAACTATTCCTAATATATATAAGGAAAATACTTTGATGCAGTTTACACGAGTCTTTTAATTTTAGAGTTTAGGGCTTTAGGCTACATGGTTTTATAATTTATGGTTTTAGGTTAGAATTTAGAGTTTATGGTTTAGGGGTTTAGGGGTTTAGGCTGTAGGGTTTAGAATTTATGGTTTAAGGGTTAGAATGAGTTTAGAGTTTTGGATTTATGATGTTAATGTTAGAGGTTTAGGTTTTAGATTTTATACTTTAAATATAAAGGGTTGTATAATTTTTTTACACAGTTTGTGTATAAAAAAATATAACTCAATATATAAAATGCAATCAATTTTTTTAATTAAAAGATTTAAAATAAAATAAAAGCACAAAAATACCTCAATGCACGTGATAAAGTAACAAAATTATTTTTTACCATCACATGTACCCTTTGAAATTTTAACATTTTTTTTCTTTTCTCAAAAATGGGTGTGCAAGATTTCTTAGTTTTTTCTTTCTACTTTATATACACAACTATATTTAGTAATTTTCTCCAAATAATGGGTGTGCAATTACTAGTACACGGGCTCTACAGATCGGACACTAGGTGATACTAATCTAAATGTTAGTTGCCAACTGTATGTACTCTTTATTTTTTCTTTACTTTCTTATCTTCAATTTTTTTATTTATTTTAAATTTGTAAAAGAATAACTCTATTTTTATGGCACGTTTTTCTATGCTTTTATAGTATATTTTTGTTCTCTTTTATCGGTTGTTTGGCCGTCTTTTTTCATGGTTGATTTTGACGTTGCCTCGACTGATCAAGACGACGCTGATTTGTTATCTTGTTAATCTTTCCTGCTTTGGACCTCGAATTGGATTTGAATACGTAGTTCGCGTTCGTGGATGGCTTTCTCTCGACGCTTGGCTCTGATTTGCGATTGTAGGTGGTCTTTCAGTAGTTTGATCCCCTTTTATGGTTCATTTACAGATGAAGTCATATATGTTCGTATCTATCTTTTGTTCGAGTCTTTTGGTTAAGTTTTTCTAACCTTTTCATTATATGGTCTCAAATGATTTCTTTTGTGTTATAAGAATTATTTGTTTAGTTTACGATTATGGTTGTAAATCCTCATTATAATCTTAGATATTTTCACTTTTAAATAAAACTAGCGTATTCTATAAAAAAAAATTAAGAAAGATAATCGACCTGGGAATGAATGATTTTATGTTAATAATAATGATAAATGTTCCATATGGTTACTGATTGGAATGTTTCCTTATCCTTGGCTTCAAAGTAACCATCAAATATCAGTGAGTGAGTGAGTGAAAGCCCCCTCCGCTGCAATTGGGTTCATGTGGAAACAAAAAACCAACTTGTTTGATTGAAGCAAACAAAGATGTGCATAACTGCATATGATGGAGTAGAGACATGTTGGTTCAGCTACTCTTCATCCATCCAAGTTGAGCCGAATCAATATCACTCATGTATGCTTTCTGCTTGTTTATGTTTGGTCTTCTTAAGGAATTGAACAAGGAACATAAGCTTTGGAAACTACTGTATGCGGCCTGCATATATATTCATGGACCTGTTCAGTACTCGCTTCTTGCTGCTATACAATAAATTAATATCATATACTTCATCCATAGGAGGAAAACAAACTTATCTGATGGTTATTTTCTTAGTTTTTCCTTTATTTCTTTTAGAAAACTAAGCATGGAGAAATGCTAATATAAAAGCACAGCCAGTGGAACTCGAACCCACAATTGCCTAATTAGAAGTCAGACGCCTTATCCATTAGGCCATGGGTGCTTCCTGCCAATTGTTCTCTAGAAATCTTCTTTATTGTAAGTTAAGTTGATCAAATGCATATTCAGATTCATCTTCTACATCTTTCTCGTTGTTTGTTTGGTTGCGATGCATCAAAACCATATTGTATGACATGAAATTCCTGTATATGAATGGGGATTTTCTATTCTTCCTAGTCATAGATTCGCATACTAGGCTTAGGTTCTGACAAGCTAATTGTATACACATGATTGTCCCTGGTTTTACATATTTCTTTTGAAGGTTAAACATTTCTATATCAGGATCACGGTAATATGAAAATCATATTGCATCATCAACAATCTCTAACGTAAGTGGTTATAGCTCTCAGTTGACACCCTCCCTTCTCTATGTAGAAATTGCTCAAAACTATCATACTGCATCCATCAGCATGTTTACTTTCAACCCATGGCCTCTATCTTGGGCTTAAAATGTCCATTTTCGTTTTAATGCAACATTGTTCTAGTCTGTTACAATTCATGGGCTTGTTCTTATATACCGGGCTGATATCCTGCACTAAAAATGGAAACCAATTAAACCCCTCCAATTGTACAAGATGTAGCAGTTGACATCGCTTTCAGAAATAAAGATGGTGGTGGTAGACGGCGAGGAAGATTTAAGGAGATGAATATGATCCGGTACCAAGTGTGTACAGTTAACACACACTATTCCCAACCTTACGTACCATTGGGTTGTTTATTAAACCCCAGGACCACCTTAATCAATTCACAGAAACAAAACCCTAAAACAAATCTAGCTAGGGTGGTCCATAATTAAAGAGGCATTAGGCAATGTGTTTGTGTAGCGTCATATTAGGATCAGATGTGGTCCAATCCCTCGCACTGTTTTCTCGTTAGCAAATGTGAGACTGATGCAACCCCCACTACGGATTTTGGTGGTGGTCCTCTTTCCATTGTATGTCAACTGTGATATGGGAAATTTCCCTTCTTTGGGTGTTTCAAGCTCCAGGCCTGCCCATAACTCAAATCCCAAGGGAAAGGGCTTCTTCGATTCTTCTAATGTTTTCTCAGTCATAAGCAACGGTTCTACTAAAATCAACCTAATTTGAATCTCAAACTCATCTATTTCATAAGTAATTTGGTCGGTATTAGCATTTAGCGGTTACTTGTGTGTTTGTGGATCGTCTATTGTTTAGAAGGCATTTCAATTACCTTTATTTAATAAAAATTTATTGGCTTAACGAAAAAGAAAATGTAAAGCTGTGGTGAAATGGGTTGGTTAATGATGCTTATAAATTTCTACTTGGTCCTTCTTCTGTATCATCCTCTTCTTCCAACTTCTCCTTTGCCAAAATTGTATTCTACCAACAATATTTGCTTCCTTTTCGTTTTGGATGCTACAAACAATTTTGGGTCCCATCCCAACCATAGATACAAAGTAAAGTGCAATGAGTTCATATATTATCAAACGCAAGAGTTTATGTCAGGTACAAGTACTAAACATTTAAAGCCGTACAATTAAATAAGTATAAAAGGATACAAACAACTGTATAGTAATATCAATTATCATTAAAATAATAAGCATTTCCTAAATAATTATTTTTTAATATTATGATGTGATTATATGATAGTATAGTATTTGTTTTTTAATCTTAGCCCTTTGAAAATATAGATACACCGTGCAGACAAAATTGCTTAAACCCATATTTCTTAAGGTTATCAACGCTCATTTTTCCACTAAAACCGCTCAAATAGTTCATTAAAAATGCTTGCTTAAAATACCTATTATTAATTACTGTATACTATTCTAATTGTTCTTTCTTTCTATTTAAAAATAAGTTTTCATGTCAACAAATTTTAGAGCATGTGATTAAAGCTTTCAGTTGACATCATCTCCTTCCCTTAGGTTGTGTGTTTAAGACTTAGTAAGAGCAAAAATTTCCCTTCCTCTTAGGTAGAAATTGTTCAGAAAAATAAGTGTTCTTTGTGGGTGAGTTGTCAATTGATTAATAAAAATTATAAATACTATCATATAATCACACTAATATATTAAAAAACATAATTGTCCTCTTGAAAACAGCCAACATATAAATAATATCACGTCTGAGAAGAGGCGGGGTCATTAATGCCACATCGGAAAGAAAAATGGAGGTCTTGAAATATATAAGTGGTGACGCTGCACATCCTATCAGACATATCTTTTGAGAAGAGGGTAATGGCCTCGTGACAAGTGGTATCAGAGCGACCCTTTGACTGCATGATTTCACGCCGAGCGCCCATAAGTAGAGTAGGCATGATGGACAATCGTGACAATTGGCCAATCACAAGAGCGAAAGCTCGTGACGAGGGTGTCACGAGGTTGAGTGGGAGAGAATGTCACATTTGAGAAGAGACAGAGTCATTAATCCCGCATCAAAAAGAAAAAGGGAGGTCTTGAGATATATAAACGGTGGCACAGCACATCCTATCAGAGATGTTTTTTGGGAAGAGGATAATGGCCCCGTGACAATAAGTAAATAATGTATAAAAATGGAATCCAAATTATTGAAAAATTATTTAAGCCAACTACATAATATCTATTATTAAAAATATACTCTGGTTAATTCATTTGAGAATTATTATGGAACTTTCCCAGAGCTCCAACTGGTTTTTCAAAAATAAATTGTGGCTATATAATTATTTTCTTTGTCAACTTTTTTTTTACCTTTTCAATATTTGATATTCCCAAAGCTTTTATAATAATACATATGTTGTAGTTACATGTCACATCTTAATTTATATTTTCTTTTATAATTATTTATGTGGCATAACATAATTCATGTATTGGTGTTTATTTTAACAATATAGCAATAAATAAAGCAGTAAAACCTTCAATATTTATTGGAGTTGCATAGGATTTTTTTCGATCTAAATTTTCTCTCAATATTTCTCAATATATTTGAGTCGTTTTTCTCTTTTCTTTCGATTTCTATTTAGTTGACGATGATACTAATCTTAATGTTGGTTGTCGATCGTCGGTGTTTGTTATTTTCCTTATTTTTTATATTGTCCTTTGTTTTTCTTTTTTCTTGTTTTTTTAATTTTGAATAAGAATCTTTGTCATTGTGACAAGCTATTCTCTGCTTTTGTGGCACACTTTCTCTTTGCTCTTGTGGCACGTTCATTATAGTTTTTGGTACGTTTTTTGCATACCTCCGGGGTCATTTTGGTGCTCGCACAAAGATCCTCACGACATTTATTTTATGATTGGTTTGTTGGTGGCCATGTATAGTTAAATCTCCCCTTTGGTAAAAGGTTGTTTGCTGATACGATCAAAATTGTGTAGCGGAGCAACATGCCAGATAGTTTGGTTCGCTCACTACTCCTTTATCACTTCGTAAAGTGTCTCATTCGACAGAGACATGAAGTTTTTATGAAGGTTACTGGGTTCTTTTGATGTTGGACGTCATTCTCAAGGAAAGGTTTCGTTTTTCTTCGTATCTTTGAGTTTAATAGTTTTTTATGTACTGGTGACTATTGTCCACAAATTTCTCTTTATGTTTGGGTGCGTTGTAATTCTGATTCCTTTTATTATTTTTATTAATGAAATCCAGCTGCTATTGTAAAAAAAGATTAAAACCTTCGATATCGATATTGATGAACATTGAAAATAAAGTACGAGAAGAGTTCATCTTTTATATTTTATAAGTTGAAGCGAAAGATTTTCATATGCATTTATTTTTTAAAAATGTTATTATTTTTTTATCTTTTTTATCAGAAAAAGTACTATTTTGATAGATAAGAATCATAAAAAAATCAAATGGATGTCTCGTTAAAAACCTCTCAAACCTAAAAATGGAGAAAAAGAGTACATGCAATGATCACACAACCAAAATGAACCAAAGAACTACCACAAAACTGGAACCTAACCAATCCAAACCAAGACCAAAACACTTCCCCAAGCACCAGACCAACTCTTAGACACTCACCATACACCACCCTCAAGCCAGCCTAGTCACTATTCCCAAACCTACAGCCAATCCCTCCAATCAACACCACTATTGGCCAATACATCCATCACTCCATTCGCCTCACGCAACACATTACAAAAAAAAACACACGGGAGGCTTGTGACGGCCAAATCAATCAACTAAAAACATTGATAATGACACCACAGTCGTTTCTCCAACTACATCACCCAAGAGATAGCCACTCTTGAATCAGACTCGATCACGATCAAATAACCCTCATTCCATCTTGTCTTCAACAATAATTCCAGCTCCACCAAGACTGCCCTTAACTCAACCTCGTTCGAGTCCATAACGCCCAACAACCCTAGAAATATTGCTAAAACAATGCTTGTCGAGTTCCTAAAAATCCCACCACAATTGGCTGGCCCCAGCTTACCCTGCGCTACGCCATCAAGGTTGAACTTTAACAACCCTTGCATAGGAGGTTGCCATGCAATCCATGACCGAACCGAAACACCATTCCCCAGATAATAACATCGCCACGGATAAGACCACTATTGAGACTCGACAATCGTCACACCCAACTTTGTCGCTTTAACCCAATATAATGTCTACAATTTGACCCCCTACTTAAATTCCCGCACTTCACATCTTTCCCCCTACTCATGTCCTTCTCCATGGTTCACAAAATGCTCTTTCTCTTCCCCCTAATCTTGGTTTGTTCTAACTGTGAGCTCTCATTATTAATCTGCACCACCACTTTCTCTAATTCGACCAATTGTTGAGCATCTTAACTTCCATTGTTCACTATGTCCAATTCCAAATGAGATTCTGAATTCTCGTTCTCCTTCTTGGATCCGCATAGCTTTTCGTAATTGGAACATAATTGTGATTCTACTAATGGTTCAAATTCTGTCACCCGCACACGATATGAAAATCCTTTCACTTGTACTTCGACAATCTCATCAATTCGCTCAAATTGATCAGATTCAATCAAAATTTGTTCCCTTTCAAATGAATTTGGCTCCAACACCGGCTCATCGCATCAAACCATGCCTCCCCACAAGGTCGCTACATTTCAAACGTATCTCGAGACCACATGTACATCGATACACCACCAATTGATAACCAGGCCCTGCGCTATCCTCTTTCAATCTCATGTTCCCACATTTTTACCTTTTTAACGCCCAAATTTTGGACGTAGTGGTTTTTAGGCTGATTAGACAGTTCGAAGGGCCGAGATTAAAGATTCAAGTCGGATTCATGATTAAAATCGAAATAAATATTTTTGTTGCGAGAAAAATATAGGAAAAATATCTAAAAATCATTATTTAATATGTAGATATTTTTGAATATTCAATTTTAAAAAATGGAATTTGGAAAGTTGACATTTTGTCTAGTGGCCAAAACGTAAAGAGTGTAAAATTGTTTTTAGTGATTATTTTGTAAAATGGTCAAAACTTTGAATCTTTAATGAGCTATTTGCGCAAATTCTAATATCAGACTTTCTTCCTTAATTGGATATTTTAAAAAGGATTTGGAAGGAATATAAATAGATTTTGGGGAATTAATTTCATAATTAATTCCTAAGCAAATTTCACGTAACTAACTTTTCTTTAAAAGATATTCTTTCAAATTCTCTTCAGCCAAACACTCTTATCTTCTTCAAAATCTTCAGGTAACTCTTGATTTCTTCAATCTTTTAATTTCAAATGAGTTCTTAATTGTTTCCTATCAAAACTTTATTGTTTTAATCTTGTTTTCTCATGTAAATCAATACAATTAAGGGGGAAAGTCAACATTAGAGGTGAGATTTGTCCTTCTCCTATAATGTATGGTTCTTTACTGAAATTCCCAAGTTATTGATCCTTTATACATGTTTACTAATGAGTTTTGATGAATTAATTATGGAAAATTGGTTTAATCAATGTTTAATTGATGAGATTATATGATTTTCGAATTGGATTTGTTTTGTCGAGTTCTTGATTGATTTTAAACAAGTTTTTGATGTTTTATAATGTTAATAAGTTGGATTTAACATTGGAATCCCGAAACTATGTGAATCTCTAATTTCCTAGGTTCCTAATGTTGTGTTTTTTGCGAGTTTTGGTTGTTTAATGAGTTAATTGATGGATCAAACCTTAAGGTTTTGTCTGGGTTAAGTTTGAAAGATGCGTGGTGTTGGTTTCGGTAGTTTTGGAAAGGTTTCGGCTAGAGTTGGTAGAGGTTTGTTGTGGATTGATGTTGCTGGGTTTGTGAATGCATTTTGATGCATTTGATCCTCTATTTTTGTATGGTGAAATCAGGGAAGGTTGATCCTCAAGCTTGAAGTGTCACTTCGGAAGCTTTGGAAGAGTGATTCGCGTCGGTGAATGAGGCTTTGCGTTGTCAGTGAGTGAGAACGTAGATTTCATATTTGAAATGGTTCAAAGGTTATATTGGGAGTTTAAACTTACCTTGAAACCCTGGTTTAAAATTGGAAGTAAGTCTAAAAAGATTTCTTCCTCGGTCGTGCTTTTACGAAATTGGTTTTATGCACTTGTTTTGAATTATATGGTACTTATTGTTTATGCATGATTTAAAGTATGTTATATACTGTTTTGATCATATAATGATGATGGATGCATTTGGTAAATAATCTATTTAAGTATGTGGAATACTTGTTTTAAAGCATGATTTGTTACTTTGGAAATGTTTTGATTTGATGCATATAAAAACAGTGAGGTACATGATTAATAATGAAATATATTGGCAAGTGATGTGGTTTAAAATGTTATCGGATATAGTTGGCTGGTCATAGGATTGATAGTGCACTATAAAAAGTCACTTCAGGTGTTGGGGGTTATGAGGTATCGAATACTCCACCTGAGTACCCTAACGGTTGAAGGGTTATATGGCACGAAAAACTCTCGTTAGTGGATTATACACCTAACCGATGATTTGAGTTGTGATTGTACCTGGTTGTAATTGTACCTTGGTTGTGATTATACCAAAATTTTGGTTGAGGTTGTATGAAATGTTGAGAGGGCACTTGTTGAATCCATGTATCCGATGTAATATTTTGTAAAGTGGAACTTGGTTATGATCACTTGAAAGTCAATATAATTTTTAATGTATCATGTTGATAGATGTAAATGTATAGTGTTGGTTTATACATGTTTACTCTTTAAGCATTGCATATGGATTGTTATGTATGGGAAGGCTTAAATTGAGGGTTAACAATGAGATTTGTTGTTGATCCATGATATATGTTGCATATGGTTTAATATGTTGGTTTTTGAAAGTGTTAAGTGCATGGTTTTCAAGGCATGATGTTTTATGAGATGATTGAAATGGTGATTTTAATGTGGTTTTGGAAAATGGTTTTAAATGCATTGATGATGTTGTGTTTTGAGCGCTACTCACTAAGCCTTGTGTGCTTACGCTCTCTTTGTCTATCAATGCAGAGAACTAAAGGTTGGAGGCAGCGAGCAAGCGAGGGAAAAATCCAAGGACTTGAATAACGAGAAAGTATGGTTTCGAGCTAGACTTGTAGTAATAAAGGCAATGGGGTTCGTTGTTGATTTTTGGGATGGTTTTGGGTTAAACTCCTTGTTTGAGCAAGTTTGCTATGTTGTTTTGGAGTTGTAAATGGCCTTATATGTTTGGTTAATGCTTGGGATTTATGTTTCATGCTTTAAATGGTTTGTATCTAGGAAGCATGCCTTTAGACTTGCAATTGAAGTGTGATGTCATGTTACGATCTTGTTTCTGTGATGTTTTTATGTGATTTGATCTTGAGAGTATTTGTTAATATGTTTGAGACATATTAGAATGTGTTCGAATCTATGAAAGTATGAAAAACCAACAAAAATAGACATTTTAGGTCCAGGCGTACCGATACGTGAGGCTCCGTATCGGCACAGCCTAGTGTATTTTGTCAAGGTGTACCGATACGCGAAGAGTTGCATCGGTACGGTTTTGAACTACTGGAATCTGGTTTTTAGCTATTGTAGCCCGCGAACCGATATGCCTTGGGACTATGGGTACCGCTAGATGTTATGGTAGTTTTTGATTATTTTATGTTTTAAGATTCTTCCATTTTGGTCTCTGAATGTTATGTACGCAATTGAATAGGCTTGGATGGTGGTTTGAAGCTGTAATTTGACATATGCGCATGAAACCTGACTAATTAAGGTTTGGTAACTAAAAAATGGTTTAAGTCCCTAAAATTTTCTAGAATTGCAATTTAGCCCTTAAATTACAAGTGCGTACAATTGGATGTCAATTCGACGCCTGATTGAGTTGAGTTTTCACCCGCTGCCAGTATGGACACTATAGGTTATAATATTGCATCTAGATAAGATAAAAAAAAAATAAAATGGACGTGTTTTGAGTTAAATCTTTTCGGGTTTGTTTCGGCAAACCCAATGTAGCTTGCTTAGTTCGGTCTTGCATCTAGACCGGGTCAAGGGGTTACAACCTTCTTTATCCATCTATCTAATACTCCACTGTTTAAGACCTATGCTCGAGTTTCCATACTACCAGAAATCAAAAACAATCTTGACCTTAACATACACATCATAGAGATACCTACCACTTCTACCGTATTCATTTCCTTTGCTATCGATGCTATGCCCCTCGACACGCGGCACCATGCCACTATGCAACTTTGAAGAATCTCAATTTTCCTTCATCTTTCATCCCATATTACCCGATTGAGACTCTGGGTCATCGGACGCACATCCTCTTTCTTCGATTCTCGATTCCCACCTTCATTATCTCTTGTCGATTTTCTTCTAAACCAATCCCTTACCTCTTGTTGCCTCCCCATAAACACCCCCTTTCCTCGACGAGCCAATGTAACCCGTAAGCGTGATCTGTATATCCACTGATCATTTAATCTTTCAATTGCTCTCTCCGCCTCCACCTCCACCTCCACCTCCGACGCCATTTTTTTTTTGTTCTTTTAAACGGGAGAAACACATCCATCACTCTCTCATGATGATCAAAAACCTGCCACGAACCCTTCCAATGGATGTGATCTGATAAATTCCCTACAAATATGGTCCACCACTGCTGGCGGCTGATCTCTCCCTGTTGTTGCATGCTCACTTAACTTATTATTTCTTTTATGATGTTTTTTCGAAAGAAGAAACTCTTAATAGTTTAATATATATATATATCGAAAAATCATTAGAACCAAAAAATAAGATTAAGGTGTTGTTTGATGAACTTAAAAAAAAAATAAGTTTTGAAAATTTAAATAATAAAAATTAAATGTTGAATTAAAGTATAAATATATTTGGTATTTGTTTAAGATAAAATATTGGGTATAATTATATTGCTTTTTTTAATATGGAATATAATTATATTGCTCGATAAATGTAAACCGTAAAAGATGATATTTATATAGTTAAAAGAGACCAAACAAATACAAATACAAAAACAAAAACAAAAACAAAAGTGTTGAAAATATTCCTCATCAAGTGATTAGTAGATCGTTATCTACTTAATATTATTCACACTGTTTTATTAAAAAAAATTGACGGATACTTTTAATTCTATATTATCAAACATACTTAAAATGTCAAAATAACTGAAATTATCAAATTTTCAATGAATTGAATTTTTCAATGAGTTATGAAACAAACCCTAATTAAAAGATTAATAAAACATAAACATCAAGAACAAATATGAAAATAATTTACATAAACATCAAGAACACCTAACCCACACTTCGTTTTTAATACAATGCATATTTTTTTATTAGTAGTACAATGCATATTTGAACTATCTAGACCTCACTTTATTCATAAAAGGGAGGATAACACACTTAAACATGTTTGAAATCATGTCTTCCTAAATGTTAGGATAACAACTATATTAATAGAACTAAGACTCAATTGACAAACCACGCATTATTAAAAACATAATCCTTTATATTACAAACTTAAAATATGAAAAAGAAAAAATGAATTAAATATAAATTCAGATTTTTTATTTTAAAAGGGAAAAAGCTATAGCACATGCTTCATTAAAAACCTTCTCTAAATTTAAATAAAAAAAATAGTATCGTGGTAATAGCTGCAACAACAAATACGAATCAAGTTGCAAACCAAGAATTTTAATCTTTATGAAACGTCAAAACTATTTTAGAGTTAAATTCAACGAATTCAACAAATACTTCTGTTGAAAAATAGTAATTTCTACGTGAAAACAATATCATCCCAGTCAAATAAATCATCAGCAACTGTCGGCGGGAAAATATACATGCATACTTTATATATATAGTAGACTTTCAAACTAGCAAAAATAAAATAATTAAAAATCTCTATTAAAAAAAACAGCCCCCAACATCTTCAAATAAATAATCATTTATTCATTGATGTCGGCTGCCAAATTATGGAGTAATTTAAGGTACTGTTCATGTGGCCTATATAAAACATGCATCTTTGCATGCAATATGCATGAACTCAGTATAAATATTATAGTATATTTCTTTTGTTCATGGGGGAGAGGTTGATCGTCTCCTCACCAACCAGCTTCACCTTTAATTCAACTATGGCTAGGGTTTTAATAATCTTATGGTATGAGGATTTTAAGTCAAATTATTTGGGACCGACAAAACCCTAGATTCGTAAATTACACTTTTAGTACGTCCGACGGTGCTAGCCGTTTTAAGTGGAAACATAACAAAACAAATAAGCCCCCCATGCTAATAAAACCATGACCAGGCTAGAACCTTGGGCGAGCCTTGATTTCTAGCTTACCAAACAGGCAACTCTGCTATGGTAATACTCATATATTTCTCTTTCATGCAATATTTATTTATATATAGAAAAGAAGAGATTAATATTTGGTACAATGTCGTATAAAATTCTACTCATCGTCAATATATCAAATGTTTATAATAGAAATTTCATGGCGGTTTAACATTCTATTCCAGATTCCAGATTTGGTGACTGATGATAGAATAGTTTTAGAGCATTTTAGCTGTCTTATTCCAGAATAAAATTGCATGCCAATAATTCTTACAATGTAAACCATGAATTATTTGTAAAAATATTGTCGTACACTTAAAAGGAAACGTTACTAAAAATAAAATAGACACAAGTTAAAGATATCGTAATCCATAATCCAAATTACAACAATTTCATTAAGGAAACCGATGACCAACTATTCAAACTACATTGACCTAAACTCTTAAATTGCCTTTGAAGCTTTGGAGATCGAACTGTACATAAAATAATGAATTGTTTTATATTTTTTGAAGTCATGCAATGCATGTAAATGTTTGGGGGATGGAGGTGGTGCACCAACTTTTGGACAGTTTATGGTTCATATATAAAACCCATAAAAAGACAAGTTGTAGCACAACGTGCCGCATGGCAATCATGTGCACGAAAGCATTGATCCCATTCCCCAGCCCAATCACTTTGGCTACAAATATTCTCTACTTGCATGCAAACTTTGCCAAAAATCATGGGAAGTGGGAACCCTCTTTCATTTTTATTTAAATCTTTCTTAATTGAGGGGAAAGTTCCCTCATGCATGACGTTGTGTACAGAGACACGCAAGACTTTATGTTAGAGAAAAAACCTATAAAATTTATTAAATTTTAGGGGGAGAAAATAAATTTTCAATAAAAAATACATAATTTTTTTAAATCATATACGAATTTCAAATTTTCAGGGGGAATCGTCCCCTCCAGCCCCCTCGGTCCATCCCTAGTTGCAGGGATGGACCGAGAGGGTCTGGAGGGGACTGTCACCCCCTGAAAATTTGAAATTCGTATATGATTTAGAGATTTTTTTAGAATTTTTTTATATATTTTCTATTGAAAAAATCTAATTTTGCCCCCTAATTTTTTATATGTTCGCCTCTTAAAATTTTATAAATTCACCCCTAACCTAAAGTCTTGCTTCTGTCCCTACCTGGTTGTGTAAGGATAAAAAAGAATTTAAAGAACTGGGTTACTTTTATTTTTGAACATTCTAATGTAATTACAAGATATTACTCCATATTTTCATTAATTTTAATTCTATTTTCAACGCGCGCAGACAAAATGCTCACAAATTACTTAGATATTAATAATTTCTCAGTTCACTAATACAACAAATTAAGGATATTAAGATTAACTCATGATAATAAACATCCAATTTTAGTTCAGAAATTGTCCGAGTGTAATACGGTGACATTTGGCCTCTTTTGCATATTATAAATTAATTGTAGATGCAATATTTTAACTTATATCTCACTCTTTGATAAAAAAAACTTGTATCTCACTCTATAGGCAAGAGATGACAGAATATTAAAATGCTATAAGCAAGAATCAATGTCTCCAACCCCAATTCCATTATAATATTTCAGCGTCTTATCTTTGTAGGAAAAATGTTTTATAAAAACGAAAAAGTAGAAAATAAGACTTGCTTGAGGTGTGCACTAGACACCATGCTTAAGGATATTCCGCGATGAAGCGTACACTCCAGAATTTAACAAGCATTTCTGCCGAAGCAGGCAACAGAAAGAACAAAGAACTAATGATACTCAGCTTTAAAATGAGAGAGGGGAGAGGAAAGTAAGTAGATGATTATACTTTGAGATAAAGTTTGAAGGCATATGTGTATGGTATTTATAGTATCATGCATGCCCAAAAAGGACATCTAAAAATAGCAATTAGATAAGGGCAAATCGGTCAAAAATAAAATGAGTGGTTAAGAATAAAGATACTTTAATTTAAAATGAATGGTTAAAATTAATCAAAAAAAGAATGGTCCAAAATGATTTTTAAATAATAATAAAAATAAAAAATAATAAAAATGGATCGGGCCTCTAGTTAATGCACATGAGAAAATCGATCGATTTCAATTTAATTAGACTTATTGGCCAAACCTTGTGTGCGCGAAACCAACATCATATTTTTTCTCTTACAAGCCCAATACCAGGTCTTTATATTTAAACCCAAAAGAAGTAATATAAAGGAAATATGTGGGATTCTTTGAAATATACTAAATAATCTTATATTTTTACAACAATCCCCCACATATTTCAAAGAATGATAAAAAAGTTTTGCAGAGTATTCTGACATAACGTATTCATTCTGGTGTATTTTTGTACTATAAACCAGAACTTAGAAAAATGAGACATAACCTACTGAGTAATTGGTGAAACACGTTTCTATGAACCAATAACTCATTAGTGTAAGCTAACATTCTCATTAATTATATTATATCTATTCTTGCTCTTTATCGCGGTTGTGCGCTAATAGGCCATGCGCGTGCCTGGTTTTCATAAGTGCTCTAGAGACTTTGCCATAAATCTTAGAGAAGCGGGCACACTTCACACTTATATAGGTCAAGCCATCAAGTGTATTCTGCAGGTAAATACACCACCTATAAAGGTTATGGACTTGATTAAGAGTTTTACTCACCCTCGTCATCCTTGCAATTTTTTAGCACTATATACACCATAGGAAATGACAAAAGAAAAATAATGTAGTGCTTTCCCTACAAGATCAATCAATGAATTGTTATTACTTATATGAACCTTCTTCATGGGATCGCTAATCACAAAGGTTGGGTTACCATCACTGTTGATTTCTTATATTGGCATAAGTCTCTTTCCCCTCGATGTTTCACATATTAATTTTCTTCTCTGGGTTTAGCTGAATGATTTGGCCAAAACCATTTCTAGCTTCACATAATCAATTGATATCACTTCACTTTTTTTGCAGATGCTTTATTACCTCATGTCATTAGACAAATATGTCTAGTTTAACCATTGAAACTTTTTATTCTTTGCAATGTCTATTGCTATTTGGCAATCACAATGCATTGGTACTGAACCTATCAGTTTTGTGCCTAATAAAATACAGGCTAAGGGGTTTTTTCAACCACTCAACTTCAAATACATGCTAAGAAATTTTTCTATCACTTAGCTTTATTGTTCAGGCTAAGAAGTTTATCTACCACTTAAACTTTATTACACATGCTAAAAAGTTTTCCTACCACTTAACTTCATTACCAGGCTAAAGGTTTTTCTACCACTTGTCTTCATTATTAGCCAACTCTAATGCAATAAATGCAGACTTCATAGTAAATTTTCTAAAATGTCTATTTGGCTAATTTCTAAGATATTGTTCTACCCCCAAGGGTGAACACATAACCACTAGTAGATCTAATCTCACATAAATAAGGTATTTAATTATCATCATTGTATCATTTTAATACAACGGGTAATAAACTAAGTAGAATATCATAACTCATGATATCCTTTTGATATCTCATTAACTTTGCTACATCAACTCAACAATAATGATTTGAGTTGTGTATATTAGCTCAATTGAAGAATAGCATGTGTCATCTCAGGTTTAGTAAAGTTTATCAAGTGCGTCAAAGTTTTAATAACTTTGTGCATACTTGGATTGAGCAACATGATCACATGTATATTTTTCTCATTTGAATATAAGCATCATAATGAGTATTCACAGGTTTGGTATCAATATATCCAAACTTCTTAAAAAATTCAACATTATGTTCTTGTGATAGCATTTTGCTACCACACTTTCTTATTATTTAAATACTCAATATGACATTTGCTTCATTCATGTCTTTCATGTCGAATTTTGAAGCAAGATATCTCTCAGTCTCACTAATAATTACTAAGATAAGCATGTAATCAACATATAATAATTACATAAACATCGTCAATCAACTTGGTATAAAAAACATGCTACCAACACATAAATAATCACTCATGTTTTTCACTTTATTCATGTTTTTCACTTTATTACTTGATTGAGTTTCTCATTCCACAATTTTGGAAGTTTGTTTCAAGACACATAATGATTTGAGAAAATTTACAGACTTTAATTTCATGACCCGATTTAATGTATTCTTTGGGTTGTTCAGTATATACTTTTAAATAACCAAAAATATGATTTTAACATCCATTTGGCTTATGAAAACTTTGTGTTGAAATTAGAACAAAAAAATATCAATGAAGAAATTTTTGTAATTGGAATAAAATATCAAAATAATTTATATTATTTAAAGTAAAACGTTTTGCAATATATGTTTATAAAATCATCAATCTTAAAATTTCCTTGTAAAAAAAATTGTTTGCAATCGATAAGTTTTGTTGTATGAAGTAAACAACTAATTTACAAATGTTATAAAATAAAGTTACGTTCAACAATAACCACTTTTTTCTCAAAAGAAAAGCATTGTAACAAGAAATTGTTCTAGAAAATTTGAATCATTTTCAGCCAAGTACACATATAAGTAAAACTTCCAAAGAGATTTACAGATCTAAGACATTTAAACCTTCTCAAATCATTATGTTCACAATCAAGTTTTAAACAGTTTGAATCATAGATGAATTAGAAGAAACAAACGTACAAATTAATGGTTTATTTTCTTTATACTACACCATTTCATAAGAAGAGATAGATAACAGATTATGATTTCTTTTCTATTATAGTCATTAAACAAAATAAGCATCTCATTTATCTTACCCATCTTTTTATTCTGTTATTCCTGAAATAAAATATAGTATATCTCAAAAATACATATCACTAAAATTGACAAAAAAAATTATAGCCATTGTTTGTTCAACAATTTTATTTCAATCAAATAAGTTATTATCCAAATCATAAAACATATATGCAACACTATGAACACGCTATCTCATACTTTAGAGCCAATTATTTTTCCTTACGAACTAGAAGCATAAGTTTGACATGACACCCCCACACTTTAAAATATTTTAAGAGCACATAAAAAATCCAACATGCACATTTTACAAGTTATATTAATATTAGCATGCCAAATTAACCATAATAACACAAATTCTCACACTAGCATGTCACGTAACATGTCACATAGCATATCACATAGATCATCATGATAACTTAATCAGACAAGAAATATAATTAACATGATAACAACTTTGAATAAACATGTTACAAAACCCTTTTTTCACAAAATATATTCTCAATTCGTCACATTTGAAGGAATCTTAGGCTAAGATATTTTTTGGATTTAACTTTGAATAATATCTTGCCTCTTCAAACACTTGTGCAGTTTCGAACGTTCTCTAGGATAGACAGTTTATTCTCATTCCTCCGCAAGGGGGTATGACATAAATATGTGCCTAGTAGCACCATTGTCTTCCACTCTTTTGTATTCGAAAAAATATCAACTTTGAGAAATGACCACAATAATTATCTTATCTGCTTCAACCAAATTAAAATTTGGCTTAACAGGATTAACAATGTATGTTTCAACCAAATTAATATCTGGCTTAATAGGATTAATGATATCTGTCTCGCCCAAATTAATATTTGGCTTAACAGGATAGCCATTTCTCATTGAAATTTCTGCACTAAGGTATACGGTGGCTCAATGTGTCATCATAATTGGAGATAAAAATCATGGGTATAATCAATGAATAATGCACCAAGTAGGTTCCTATGAAAGAGAGGTGGTGTAAAAGACACTCTTAAATACCAAGTTTTTATAGGACCAATCCTAGACATGCATTTTCTTATTATACCAATAATCAATTATGGAGTCAGCCACATATAAAATAATTTTTCTTTTCATTCTTTTTTAAAATACTATTTTGGGTTTGTAACCAAAATCAATCATGCTTAAAGCTCAACTTACAAAATTTTGTAAGCATAAATATTAGGCATAGGAATTTCTTTTTAAATAACACAACACCATAGCATAGGCAAATTAAAGTTATTATTTAAAAGCATATAAAAAATTCATAAACAATACATACCAATTTTAGCAGCAGAGTTCGAATTATGATGTACAAACAACATCGCAACTGTAAGAGGATGCACTAGAGTATTTCACGGACAACGTAACAACAACAGCAACACCAACGAAAAATATTTTTTAAGAGGTCACAGGTTTTTCAGTTTAAAATAGGAATTGGAGATATCCTTAAGATTGTAGGAAAAATGTTTGATAAAAACGAAAAAGGTAGAAAATATGACTTGCTTGAGGCGTGCACTAGACACTGTCCTTAAGGATATTTCGCGATGAAGCGTACCCTCCAAAATTCAACAAGCACTTCTGCCGAAGCATGCAACAGAAAGAACAAAGAACTAATGAATACTCAGCTTTAAAATGAGAGAGGCGAGAGGAAAGTAAGTAGATGATTCTACTTTGAGATAAAGCTTGAAGACATATGTGCATGGTATTTATAGTATCATGCATGCCCAAAAAGGGCATCTAAAAATAGCAATTAGATAAGGGCAAATCGGTCAAAAATAAAATAAGTGGTTAAAACTAAAGATACTTTAATTTAAAATGAATGGTTAAAATTAATCAAAAAAAGAATGGTCCAAAATGATTTTTAAATAATAATAAAAATGGATCAGGCCTCTAGTTCATGCACATGAGAAAATTAATCGATTTCAATTTAATTAAACTTTTTGGCCAAACCTCGTGTATGCGAAACCACAATCATATTTTTTTTCTCTTACAAGCCCAATACCAAATCTTTATATTTAAACCCAAAAGAAGTAATATAAAGGAAAGATGTGGGATTCTTTGAAATATACTAAATAATCTTATATTTTTACAACAATTTTAACCTTCAAATTAATGTCTTGGTTATTACCCTCCTTAAGAATATTAGTTTAAGATTTAAATTAATTTCGAGCAAGCATATTTGACCGGTTGTCAAGCTGGTTATTTTTGTTCCTCATATTCTCTTAGATCATGAGTTCTAGGCTTCTAACCCCAGTAGGAGCACATCTTCCCTTAGAGCTCTCATTTTCCTTCTCTCTAGGTATGATTAACATTAGAATTATAATTTGTTAAAAGATTTAAATTAATTCCGACTCTTTACTTCCAATAATATGCTTCAATATAATAAAAACAAATATGTTCTCTTAAATAAAATCTTGATTTTATATTAATATATTTTATAATTAAATATTATTATTAAGTGAAAAGTAATTTTGGATTTTAATTTAGCTTAAAAAATATCTGTATCTCATATTCCATTTAAATTAGACCTATCGAGTTTTGAATAATTCAAACCAAACACAATATGGAAAAAAAAAATAGTTGAATTTGGAATTCTCCAATGCAAACTTGCAATTATTGCTGGTAAAAAAACAGGTCTTACATTTTAAAAAGTAATTAATGGTGTAGATTACGATGTGCTTATTACCTTATTTATATCATGAAAAACAAAAGGTGTTCTTTTTTAATTTTTGCACGTACAATCAAAAGGTTAATTTGAAACAAAAGGTTTTGATGGGAAATTTTAAATTTTACGTGTTTCGAATTTGAGACATTGTACATATAAAACAATTTTATTATGAGATTCATCTATTAAAATTAAGTGTGCGACGCGAGTCGCCCAATTTAATTAAAATAAAGTTTAGGGAACTTGGAAGACAACCGATTATTTTTAAGATATACAATCAAACCTACTTTAATTAAAAATTTAATAATGTATGGTAAAAAAAACACTAGTGTTGAAAAAGTAGGTACATAATTAGTGTTTTCTTGTCCTGGAATTAGGGTGTCTCTGATTGCCAAACTTCTCTCTTTTTCATTTTTAACAATGCTTTTTGAGTGCCAAAGTCTTTTAAGTGAAAGGTAGATGTGGAATTAATTGAAACCTTTGTCTTCTTTGTGTCTTCTTGTCTTACTAATGGGCTATCATTTCATTACCAACTTCCTTAATTTCTTACTTTGTTGTCCATATCATAATTACCAATAGCGAAAGGTGTAAGCCTTTCAACAAGTATTCGTGTTTAATAACTTAACATCAAACTCTGAGCACGGACAATAAAATGAAAATGAAATATATTAAATACATATTCATATTATACTATTGGGTTAGGATCCATCTACACATAATGTAAAATTTATAATTTTACAAATTTTTTGAATCGTTAGATGGAAGAAATGGATGATTGAGATTAAATCCTTACTTTTTTTTCAAGTGATAATCTTCGTATATTCTACTGTTAATCTCAACCATGCATTTCACTTATCCAATGATCCAAAAAACCTGTAAAAATTAAAAACTCTTACATTGTGTAAACGGATTATATCCCTATATTATTTATTATTAATTATTATGATATTTTTACCAAAAAATATTAATTATTATTTAGTGTATTGATAAAAGAAAAATAAAATTAAAAAGACGTGTTTGTCACGAACCGAACTTTAGCCAAAGAGGTTGTGTGCGGCGTAACGGGCTTGCCAAGACCGTCAAACTTGGCCCGACACTTGGAGAATGCTAGAAAGCCCACAAGACCACCAGACTTAGCCAAATCCATGGAAAATTCATGAGGGTAATTTGGTCAAAGCATTATCCATTTATTTGAAATATATTATTTAGATAATGTTTGTGATAATTAGAGATTTTGAAAAGAAATAGAGTTAATCTCAACCGTCGATGTAATTTAAACTGAGTTGTTGGATGTAAGGGGCTTCAACTATAAATAGAGGCCTACCCCCACCTCATTGTATCATTCATTCATTCATCCATCACTTTGAGTAATACAAGAAGCATTTACTCTAAACTCTCTAAGTGTTCTTCGTGTTCTTGAGTGTTCTTCTTTGTTCGTGTTGTCAATCTCTTTTCATTGTTCTTTCGTTTAGCTTTTGCTTAGACCGATCTTGCGTTCGAGGGTTTCAAGAAGTGTTTGATCTTCCGGAGCGAGAATCTAAGCTAACTCAGGCGTTTGTCATGAGAGCTTCACCTAAGGCCGTACAGTTCTACTAGCAATAGTGTAATTAGGGTTTTTTTATCATATTGAAAATGGGGAAAATAGGAGAAGGAGTCGCCACCGACCACTTTGGTTGGCCAGACACCGTTAAAAATTAACCAAAATTCAAAAATTTGGGTTCGGGAGTCGATTACGTGTGGGGAAGGATTAGCATCCCCACGACGCCCAAAATTGGTACCGTGTTGATTTAGTGTTGTCTTTGCAAGAAAACTAAAATTTGAATTTAATTTAAAATTTAATCCTGAAAAGCGGTCTAAGGAGAATATTTCCTTATTTACGACAACCGAGAAAGATGACATATGAATGGGTCAGGATACCACTTCCTAACCAGTTCCCGAAATAAACTGGAAAATATCCCTTAATATTAAAATAAGTTTAAAATCTAAAAAAACCATAAAGATACTAAAAGCAAAATAGTAACACAATATACATATATATAATATTATATGGTACATGTATATATACAAAAGGTAATACATTACTTTACATAGACAGTTTTTTGAGAAACATATATTTACATATATGAAAATGAATTATTAATACTTTACATATGTATTCTAAAAAAATACTTTACATATATATTATTATACCTTGTATCTATTATACTTTACATATATTTATATATATTACTGGGTAAACTTTACATAAATAAGTAAGAAAATAAATTACTTAACTTATATATATAGGTATATCACAATACTATATTCATGAAATATTAATAAAATAGGAAGATACTATACAACATATTATATTAATTACATATATACCGTACAAATATATAGTAAGGTAACTATAAATATATATAATTAATATAAGCTATAATAGTCATATGAAAAGAAGAAAACTTTATATATGGACGTTTATAATAATAATAATTAATATCAATAATAATAAACATAAACTAAAACAATGATTAAAATGAAACAAAGCAAGAACTTAGATGCGGAATTATAAGGATACAAAGGCAGAGGGACGAGTGTTGCAATTTCCTCATCCGCTCGAAAACACGCGGATCCTTCCTCTGGGTCGGGTCTTATGCGCGGGTCATCCAATGTCAAAACAACGTCGTTTCGAACGCCCCTTAAATATTCATTTTTAGACCAAAAATTCATTTGCTTCTGATAATTATAAAAAAATCCTAGACCCTCTCAAATGATCTCTCCCTCGTCTCTGCCCTAGCCCGAATGTCGGCTAGTGCCCACCGTGGCCAAAATGAAAATGCATGGGCACGGATCGACGCGGTTCACTCCCCTAAAGCTGGATCTACCCTCGATTTCTTCCCAAACTCAACCTAGGTAAACAAATCGGGTAAAAACCGAACGATTTTATATATATGTTTTACCTTTTCCAACCTTATTATTTGGTGCAATTTTCTCTTTTTTATATTTTTTGTTGTGTGGTTGATTTTGGATGATGATGATACTGAAAAGCTTTTTTTGTATTTCCAATCTAAAAGAAAGAGAGAGTCCCCTATTACATTGTTTCATTCATGTTTTTATAACCTATTTTACATATAAAATAATGTTTTATTTTCAAATAATTATTCTTTTTTTGTAGGTCTGAAGCGGTGGAGTAGGGCGACGGAGCCAGACGGCCAGTCAGATTGGGCGGTGGAGGCAGTGGTAGGGCGCGTGCAAGCCACGAAGAGTCTAGGTAAGGGGCCACGAAAGTCCAAACCTCTTAACCCATTAACGCGCCAAGGGAAGATCAAAGGGTGCAGGGGCGGCGGCTGGCAGTGTAAGGGGCAGTTAGGTTTAGGGCATATTAGGTTAGGTTTTAGGTTTGTGTTTAATATTGGGACCGGGTTAACGGGTTAAGAGGTTTGGGTATCATTGGTTAATGGGTATTTAGTTCGTAATAGGTAATGGGTCTGTTGGGTTTGTAAATAATAATAAAAAGATTTTTTTAAATTTTTAATTTTGAATATGGTTATTGGGTTTGGGTTAAAACGGGTTTGGGCTAGGGCTCGGACAAAAATGGTATTACAAGGAGTCTATCACCCTGACAAGGGATTTGAGGTGACTTAATCATAGTTTCGACCGAGAAAGTGACTAAGGTCGCGCTGTTCCACTGGAAGAAGTCTAGCCCCGTGACAAGTGGTATCAGAGCGAGTCGAGGGGACTGGCATTCGAACCAGCTTGCAGTTGCAGTCAAGCGTGGTGAGGATTTGTGTCAAGTTGGTCAAAGTGATCAGGGATCTGACTAATTCGTGGCAAATGAGTGATCGAGATGGTGCAAGAGAGAAAGGGTGGTTCCGTAGAAAAAGACAAGAAGTGTCGTGGCGGGAACCAAAATAGGACCTTTTCAATGAACGAAGTAAGAAATGTTCTTGATGAATTTGACGAGAGGAATTTCTCTCTTGATTCTCAAGTGGGAGAACTGTGGAAATTCTCATTGTTGTTTGAGGCTCGGATTAAAATACTTAAAGAATCCAAAGAGGAGGCCAAAAAGATCCAAGGTGTTGTGGAATCATGTCTTGAAAAGTTAGAGTCCATGGAGGGCAAGTTCAATGGTAAGACACAATGTATCCTCAACGAATTGGAGGTAGTACGAGAGAGTTGTGCTCGTGAAGCTAAGATGGAGGCTTTGCGGAAAAAGGTGAATAAGCTCAAGAGTGAGTTGCTCAGTTGCAAGACCACAATGAGTGAATGAAGTATGCTCAAGACCTTCTTAAAGGTACTTAGACCGGGGGTGAAGCTCGCAGTGGAGCAAGGAGATGCTCAGAGACTTTTAGAGGTAATTGTTGTTGCTAAACCTCTGACCAAGCTTGTAGGAAGTAAGCAAGCCAGTGTTGAGTCAACCAGGTCCTGTTTGAGAGACAATGGGGAATAGTGAGGCTAAGTTTGTGCCAGAGAAGAAGGGGAGCAAGAAGCTGAAGTGCTACTTTTGTGACGGTCCTTATTGGATAAGGGGATGTCCTGAGAAGAATCGCCTTACTGCCATGGTGAAGATAGTAGACGATTCAGAGGGAAAAGTAGCGAGACTTGGGGTGATTGCTTATGCCAGTGTCGCCAAGCAAGAAGAAAGCCATGGTTCAACTATGAGTGCCACAATAGTCAAGCCAAGGGCGAGACTTGGTGCGATAATGAGTGGAGAAGCTGTCAAGCCGAGGGTGATGAGGAAGCAATTGGAGTGCTACCGATGTAAAGGGGTTCGAGATGAGGGAAAGGTCGAGAATAATGAGTTTGTGAGACTTGGTTCGAAGTTGTCAATTTTTACCAAGGTAAGCGGAGACCAAGAGTAGAATGGGTTGAAGACGTTCGGGAAGGCTGGGAAAAAGCTTGACAAGGATGTTTGAGTGAAGAACATTGCTTTAGAGACCAGAGAAGGGTCGAAGGGAGCCAAGCTGTTGATGGAAACAACAATCGTGGAGACTCTACTAATAAGCAATGTGGGAAAGAAGCGACGGACTTTGAGTAAAAAGTGCCAACGCAAGAAGAGGCACCGAACTTCAAAGAGGAATAACCGATACAAGAAGAAAGTACCAAACTTCGGTTTAGAATGACAGATACAACAAGGGGCACCAGACATCGTTGAAGAATGACCGATGTAGAGTGGCGCATCAGACTTCACTGTAGAAGGTTCGATGCAATAGGTGTCAGACTTCATGGAGAAAGAAGGGCTGACACGTTTTAGAGTAAATGCGACTGAGAGGAAGGTACATCTCAAACACAGTTCTAGTGTTTTTTATTTTGATTTGCCACTTTTGATGAGCGTAGGTTGAGTAAGACCTAGCCTCCGGTGCGGGGGAAACAAAGATTGGAAGGGATCTTTCAGAGTTCTAAGGGGCAAGCCGAAGTTGCCGACGAATCTAGGAGTTCAACCGATGTTCAATGTTATGACAACTTCTAAATGTTTGCCACAAGACCAAGAAGGTCTGAGTCGAGGTAAATCAGAGTTTCTAGGAGAAGGCTCATACGATGGAGACGTATTGAAATGCGTTTTAGCACGCGATGTTCAATGGCGGTTTGAGCAGAGGCAAGCAGTTCATATGGGGGAATTGTACGAAGCTGAGTCATCGATGAGTAATCAAGTTGACCATGCCTAAGATCGTTCGAGCGGAGCGACGAGGGCGTCGCTAAGTCTAGTGTGGAAGAATGTCACAGATTCAACTTTTGGGCCAAGGCTTTGGCACAAGCATCAACCAAAGAGGTTGTATGTGGCGTAACGGGCTTGCCAAGACCGTCAGACTTGGCTCGACACTTGGAGAATGGTAGAAAGCCCACAAGACCACCAAACTTAGCCAAATCCATAGAAGATTCATGAGGGTATTTGGTCAAAGCATTATCCATTTATTTGAAATATGTTATTTAGATAATGTTTGTGATAATTAGAGATATTGACAAAAGATAGAGTTAATCTCGACCGTCGATGTAATTTAAATTGAGCCGTTAGATGTAGGGGCTTCAACTATAAATAGAGGCCTACCTCCACCTTATTGTATCATTCATTCATTCATCCATCACTTTGAGTAATACAAGAATCATTTACTTTAAACTCTCTAAGTGTTCTTCGTGTTCTTGAGTGTTCTTCTTTGTTCGTGTTGCCAATCTCTTTCTGTTGTTCCTTCGTTTAGCTTCCGCTTAGAATGATCTTGCGTTTGAGGGCTTCAGGAAGTGTTTGATCTTCCGAAGCGAGAATCTAAGTTAACTTAGGCGTTTGTCAGGAGAGCTTTGCATAAGGCCGTACAGTTCTGCTAGCAAGAGTCTAGCACTGTGACGAGGGATTCGAGGTGATTTAGTCGTAGTTTCGACCAAGAAAGCGATTAAGACCGCGTGGTTCGGCTGACAGAAGTCTAGCCTTGTGACATGTTTATTAAAAATATATTTTAAAAAATTCAAAATCAATAAATGGACTATTTAATAATCCATCTAATCTATGCACCTCCCATGGATTATTTATTATATTTTTAAAAATTATATTTATATATTACTTTAAATTAATTTTAAAATAATGCATATGGTTATAGCTTTTTAATGAGATTTAATATATATATATATTGTTAATAAATATATATTACTTTGAATAGAGGTAAGGAAAACTCGTTTAAACTCGAAAAAATCAAAATTTTTTACTTGATAAAAAAACTCGACTTAGTTTGACTCAAATCGTAATTTCATAAAATTAACTCGAGTCGAAAAATTTTAAATAAAATTTAAGTTAAAAATAAACTTCGAATAATTCAGAATTTTTAGTAATTAGTTGATCACTTTTCAAATTCGAGTCGGGTCTCTCAACTCTGTTTGATACATGTATATAACATAGGAAAAGTATGAAAAATATATATGTATATCGTATATGGTTATAGAAATTCATTTAAATTAAAACCAATTAGTACCATAACATTATCAATGTTTACAATTAAAGTTGAACATAAACTCGGACAACTCGACTCGACTCAAAAAAATTTCAAATAAAATTTGAATTATAAAATATGACTCGCCAGCTCAACTAACTTGAAATTTTTTAACTTGACTCACTCGATTGAATGCTCACCCCCTAACTTTGAGAGTATAGGTTTGAATTTCATCATGTGTGCATTCTGTCTATAGTTATTTTGATCTAAGTTGTGTCTAATTTATATTTTGTAGTTTTTTAAACAATAACCTCGGAATTTTATTAATCATCATGAAAGATTATACAATACAATGCATCAAAAAAAGAAAAAATAGACAACTCCACTAAAAGTCTCTTACAATGATGCAAAGAAAAGTAAACACTTCCATCGAGATTAGCATACCAAAATTCAGAAACCTTCCTGAATCTCATTGACTCTATCCAAACGAGACGCATTACGGGGTGAAAAAGGAGTGGTGAATAAACCAAGCTATCAGGTAGATTGGCTTCTCATGTCTGATTACATCGGTAGTCAACCATCACCCGAGTGGGAATCCATCTTTCTAAGACCATAGAAAAAACCATAATCAGAGATTAGGGTAGTGAAGATCTTTGTACGAGCACCAACCGACCGTTAAGGTATGCTGAAAATCATGTCACAATGACATGAGACGAACCAAAAAATCAAAGAAAAATGTGTCACAAGGATAGAGAAAACACGTGCCACAAAGGCAAAGATTCTTATTAAAAAATAATAGACTCTGTGGTCGACAATCAATACTAAGATTGATTGTCGACCACAGATCAAACGAAGGTTAAAAAACCCTATATTTTGTAATTATTATTTTTTGTGATTATTCAAATTCATTATCTTTATAACTATCAATTAATAGGATTATATTTGTAAGTCTTGTCGCTAAAAATGCATTTGATAATCTTCGCATTTTTAGATCGTTGAATGAGGGTAATAAATGGCTAAGATTATTTTCTTATCTTTTTTTTCTAAGTGATAATCTTCATATATTTTTATAGTTAATCTCATACATCCATTTAACTCCATCAAACTGTCCAGAAAAAGTGTAAAACTTTAAGTTTTACATAATGTAAGAGGATCATATATCTCTCTCTCCCTCCCCCCTCTCACACACAGGATCCTCTTTTAAACTTGAAAATTTTACACTTTTCCTGAACCATAGGATGAAGGTAAATGGATGATTAAGATTAACAATAGAAAATGTGAAGATTATCACAAGAAAATAAAAAGATAAAAAAAATAATCTTAGTTATTTATTGCTCTCATATAACGGTGCAAAAATGTGTAAAAATAATTGAATTTTATATTGGGTAAGTGGATCCTTACTCTCTCTATACATAAAAATATTACTCAGTAACAATGATTAATAATTTTTTGTTTTTGTATTGAATAAACTAAGATTAGTGATTTTTGTTGAACAATGATAAAAACCCAACACTAATCAAACAACCTTAAGTGAAGTGTTTGATCAATTAGAAACATTGGTAACTTTTAACTTTATTTTGGTGTTTTTTTTTTTTTTTGGATTTGATTGAGACAGGAAAACCCTGCTAAAGTTGACCTAAAAATATTGTGCTAAATAAATTGTTTAATAACATGATAGAGTAGATTACCTCCTAACTTTAATTCAATTATTATGGTTGAGAATAAAGTCCAATTATGCCGTGCCAACGACACACAATAATCAGAGACCACACTTTTCAATTATCAACTGAATCATATTCTTTCATTCCATTTTTTTTTTCTATCACAATTCAATTATTAGGAATATAGCACATCGGCTCCGATACAAGTTCTATTTTAGGATGATTATCTAAGAAACTTTGTAAGTGGAAAATACTAGATAAATGTCTTAAATTAATTATCTAAGTTAAATATATGAAAAATATTTTGATACATAATTTTATGTAAATTTTAGTTTACACAAGCTTTCTATTTTAGGGTTTAGAGATTTAGGTTGTGGTTTAGGGTTTAAGAGTTTATGTTGTATGTTGTAGAATTTAAGGTATATGGTTAGAATGTAGAGTTTAGGGTTTAAGATTTAAATTTTAGGGTGTTAGAAATAGGAATTTAAGTTTTAAATTTTATGACTTAAATATAAAGGATTGTGTAAAAAAAATTTACACAGCTCATATATATATATATATATGATGCGTGAACTTCACTAATTAAATGATAATTTATGGAGAGTCCACCTGCAATAGCTTGCTATTAGGAACTTGTGTCTCACTCAAACAGAATTACAGTTTGGGTATGGCAGATAAATTTAGATCATGAATGTAATTATTGGAGTAGTAATTATAATCTTAGAATATGTTCGGCCAGTTACATGGTAATTGAATTACACAATTGCGATATTTTGGCTAATCTGTTATAATTTGTGGATTCTGTTAAGTTCAGTGTAACTAATATCACTTTAGAGTAAAATTTAAATTTATGTAATCATGTAATTATATTTTAGGCATAACTACATAAATAGTACTCTGTCTATTCTCGTGTTATTGTTATGATACCCTAATTATTATTTTTGGCAAAATGATACCTAACGTTATGTTTTTATTCTGTTTTGATACCCCGGCGGTTAAAAATTAACGAAAATGATAATGTGCCTTGGTATAATCACACTTTTAGTCCAAACACTTATATATTTTATCAATTTAGTCTAAAATCCATCCATTTAAAACATCATCTTAATTTGGGGGTAAAATTGCAAATTACCCAAATGCATTATTACAACCAGAGAAATGCACTTGGAAAATCTCTCTTCAATCTGTAAAATGCATTTGTGTAATTTGCAATTTTATCCCAAAATGAAAATTATGTTTTAAATGGATTGATTTTGGATTAAATTGATAAAATATACAAGTGTTTTGGACTAAAAGTGTGATTATACCAAGCCACATCATCATATCCGTTAATTTTTAACGATCGGGTACCAAAACAAAACAAAACGTAACGTTAGATACCATTTTGTTGAAAATAATAATTGGAGTATCAAAACAATAACGCGAAAATAGGTAGGGTATTATTTTTATAATTTTTCCTATATTTTATATTATTAAACATACAACATATGTGTAAACAATTACACTCAAATTCAATTACTGTGGAATGTTCCAAACACTTACCATGCATATATATATATATATATATATATATATAATGTTTTCCAAAAAGATCGGGAGATTTTCAAAGAATTAAAAAATAAAGTTTAGATCGTTAAATGAATTTTTTTCTCTATTATTAGGCCTTTATGAAACCTGATCCGAATTAGTTGGCTAATGAGTCCGGTACTGGTGGTTAAACCAAAAAATTATTAAAATATATTTTAAACTTATTAATACATTATTAGTTCAAAAAGTAATATTTTAATAATAAAATATTATATTAATATTAACATTAAGTTCACACAAAAAAATCATTCACTATTAACAAATTATGATATCAATCTTTTAAATATCATATATATATATTATATTCATATTTAGTAAGATGTTATTTTTACATCTCTTAAATAGAAATGTTGATATAAATATTAAAAATATTAATTATTTAAAAGTATAGTTCAAAAATATTTTTATTCTAATATTGAAAACAATAATAGGTTAATAATAATATTTAAACTATTACATTTAAATTAATATTAAAAATATTACTATTTATAGTATTAAATAACTACTAAAACTATAATTAATAATATACAAATTTTAAAAACCCTTAAATGATATAATAATTAATTGTGCCATTATTTTATGCTATTAAAATATTTATATTTCTATAAATTATAATCTATATATTTAATATTAATATATTTCTGTAAAATGTCAAAAAATGTCAAGAATATTGTTTAAAATTGATTAATTACCAGTATTACAAATTATTACTAAAATAATCAATGATGGAGCCAAGGTTTTAGGTAAGGGTAAAATATAAATTTTAAAAAATAGAGTAAATTCATAATTTATTTATTTTTTCAAAAAAATAAAAGCAAAAAAATTCTCTACATAGGGCAAGAGCGCTTCTATTGTCCATTTAGAACCATCACTCAAAATAGTAATATTGCAATATAAATATAATTTTCATTAAAATAATATTTTTTATTAATTATATTTTGAATTTATTATTAAATAATATTATTATATTATATTTTAGAAATATTAGTATGTAAGTTTATAATTTTTTTGAATAGTCTAAAGATGATTACAAGGTAGTATATGTTCATATATATTTTTAACCATTTGACAATACATATACACCTTGTAGACAAAGCGATTTGAACTTGTGTCTCCTAAGATGAACATCATCCACCTTTTCATTGGGACACTAATTGGGTTCGTATGTTTTTAATTTTAAAAAATATTATATTTGATGTTAATGTGTTCATATTTTAAATATAATGATATTTTGACACAATTCAAGTTCATTTATTATCTAAAAAAATCTAGTCACATATAATGGAGCTTGTTTATTTATGGAAATTGTCTTTTGCTTTTCAATTCGGGAAGATAATTTTCAAAAGGTTTTATAGAAAAGTCTAAATTATATTTTTCTTATGTGTGTAATGACCCATAACTAAACCAAACTAAACCCAAACCAAACCCGGTTCAGACCCGAACCTGACCCGGATCCTAACCCATTAACCCTAAAATTACCAAAATACCCTTCAACCTAAAAACCCTAATCCTAAACTATACCACCACCCTCCACGGCCGTCGTCACTGCACCTCCGGCCACCATCTTCGGTAACCCATTTCAGACCTTAAAATAATCCTAAGATCCCTAATCCTTAAACTGCCAAACCCCAAAAAAAATCAAATCAAACTCAAAATCTAAACTACTCTCTGGCCGAACCCATACCTTCAACCATACCTTGCCTCAACCAACATCCCTAAAAATCTGGCTCCATCCATCCAACTTCAGATCTGCTACAATAAAAATTTTAGGGGTTAGTGTGTAGGATTTGGGTATAAAACCGAAACCAAAGATTGTAAAAGGGGAGACTTCGAAAAAAAACAAAGAGAATTTAAGGGTTTTTGAAATCAAGAATCTTGTAATCTGGGAAAGATTGTAAGTTTTTAAATCAAAATCAAAAATCTTTTTTAGTTTCAAAATTAAGGTTTTTTTTGTGTTTTTATTTTCGTTTCGAATCGAAATAAAAAAAAGGTTAGAAGCTAGGTTGCTCGGCCGTCGCCGTGAGGCCGTGGGCCGATGAACGGTCGTCTGGAAGTTGGGAGTGGCGCCGTCGCCATTCGAGTTGAGAGAGAACAGAGGGGAGTGTTTATAGAATTAGGTTTTTTTATGTTTTGTTTCGAATTAAAATGAAAACCCTTTTATTTTTTAACCGCCCCTATAAAACGACACCGTTTTAGGTGTCAAATAAGGTTGAAAACGGAACCGTTTGGTGCAACTCGACCCGCGTGTGACCCGATTACCCGGGGAGGATCCGCGTTTTTTTTAAAATGGGTTAATTGCACGAGTGGTCCCCAAACTCTTTTCCCGCTTTCACTTCTAGTCACGGGGATAATTATGTTTTTGATCCTTCAGTTTTCACGCATGTCTAATATCGTCATTTGTTTTGGCTTTTATTTTCTGTTTTATTTCAATTTGGTCACCTGTTTATTTAATTTTCAGCCCCTTATTTGTTGTCATTTATAGTTATGCCCATACATGTTGCATTTGTTTTATTTCAGTCCTTATTGTATTTGTTTATGCCATGTAAATTATTAATCCACGCATTTTAGACCTCTTTATGTCATTACCATGCAATTAAATACTAGTGCATTTTAATTCTTAATATTTATTTACATTATGCTTTGTATGTATCTTAATTCACGCACTATTATTATTATTATCACCATTATTATTATTATTGTTTATTATTATTATTATTATTATTGTTATTATTATTATTATTACCATAAAGGAGTTTATTATATATTATATATAAA